>OY740766.1:153024125-153562603 GCA_963513935.1 Aphrophora alni
CTGTTGGAAAATATTAAACCACAAATATTAATCCGAATAACTTATCAGGATTTTTTAATCTTTATCTTGAAATAAATAAATAATCACCAAGATACAACCAAACTTAATTATTCCTTTATAATATGTTAGCGAATTTGTGTCTATTAATTTCATACATGTATCACTTACATATATTAGACTACTCATAATTATATATTCAGATATAATATTGGCATACAAGGATAGTAATTTGAAACATCTCTTCAGATGCATCGAGAATGAAACTTTTTATCCGCTTATAACAACAGTTTATTATAAAGTAAACTAAATAATAACTTAGCAGAAGAACTTAATTGTTGTGGAGCTCTACAAGTGGAGCGTTGCATGAAATGAACTGTACACTCCAGGTGAAGGAGGGGGAGGGGGAGGAGAAACTAATATAATTATTATGACCACTTCCGGTTAGAATCAGTCAGAAAGATCTATTGTAGTTTCTTAGAGATGCTATCATTATGTTCTTCTTGGCAATGACATCGTAGGTAGGTCTCCTATGTCTACAGAGTTTAATATAATGTGTTTATTTTAGTAGGTTAAGTTTCAACTTTAAAAAGTCTACGATGATAATAATAATTTAATCCTCTATAATACTAATTCATTTTACTCTCATTCAATTATATCGTAAATTTATATTGCAATTCAGCAACATGTATTACGCAATACATGTACGAGTATATAGATGTATTATAATTTAACCCTCTGTAATATCAATTCATTTGATTTTTATTCCAATACTGCGTTATTCTTCATCATTTGACTGATCTATAATTTTCATGAATTAGGAATATTAAAGAATTTTTGTTGCTGCCGTGGATTTGTCGTTGTCACAATAACTGTTGTTATTTTCGTTTGTGTCGATAATGTCATCATTGTCGATATTTTCTTTGTTATATATTTTGTCGTGATTTGATATTGTTATTGATGTTGACACCGCTATCGTGTTTACAGACGACAAAAACAATGCCCACAATGACGACGATGGACGGCGTGTTGTCGAAAATCACTTTTTTTTCTGTTTCCTGATGCCATGGAAGTCAAAAATTGTTGTCGATATTTTGACGATTACCAAACTTACGTTGTACTCCATATACTGGTTGCAATAAAACCACCACCTCAATATATTTTATCAAAACGTCAATCAATACAAGTTAAATACTTTGCGGATACAAGTTAAATACTTTGTGGATACAAGTTAAATACTTTGTAGATACAAGTTTAATACTTTGTAGATACAAGTTAAATACATTGTGGGTACAGGTTAAATACTTTGTGGATACAAGTTAAACACTTTGTGGATACAAGTTAAATACTTTGTGGATAGAAGTTAAATACTTTGTGGGTACAAGTTAAATACTTTGTGGATACAAGTTAAATACTTTGTGGATACAAGTTAAATACATTGTGGGTACAGGTTAAATACATTGTGGGTACAGGTTAAATACTTTGTGGATACAAGTTAAACACTTTGTGGATACAAGTTAAATACTTTGTGGATACAAGTTAAATACATTGTGGGTACATGTTAAATACATTGTGGGTACAGGTTAAATATTTTTTGGGTACAAGTTAAATATTTTGTGGATACAAGTTAAATACTTTGTAATTTGTGGATAGATAATTTCCACTCCTTCCGACTTGGGTGTATCTCTAGTGTAGAGCAGGTAGAGTACCGGGCCAAGCACACTGCCTTGCGGGATACCAGCACTAATTAATTGATTTCCATTCCGAGTAATCTCCCTCGATTTTCACCCTGAAATATTGCTCGGTGATACGAGTTTAAGATTTCATTGCTTTTGAAGGTATCTGTGCATTTTGTATCGCAGCCCCTGATGCCATACTCTGTCGAGTGCCTGATGTACGTCCAGGAAAACGCTGGAACCTATCTTTTCTTTCTCAAGCGTGTAAAGATTAATGATCCCAAAAATCCCACTTTAATTTTTTTAAATCACGTTTCAGGCAAAATGCAAAAATTAATTTTTGAACACCGTCTTCAAAAGCTCGATTTTAATCAAATATTATTTACGTAGAGGTCGTGTTTAGACGCGAGATAAATAAGTTTATATTTTAATTAAATGTATTTATATTCAAAGATTTGTCTACTTTCACTTTGTGACTGACATTTTTGGACATGAATAATTTTGTTTGGTTAGTATTTCGATTATGATTAGGCGTGTGAGAAAGTTTGTGCGATGATTTTGCTCTGATTATTACAATATATTGACGCGTTATCACGTTTGAACATAGAGCTTTAAAAAATGTAGATTTTCAAAAATTTTAAAATTTATAAATAAACATTCCTTTTTTATGTCAAATTTAAACTCAGTTTTGCAAACTATTTAAATATTATGATTTCCTTCAAAATCAGGTGAATGTTATCTCACAGAAAATTGATAACTTTGAAATTAGGCTGAGAAAAGGAACACGCATTTGGTGGGCAACTTCATGTGAAGAAACTTATTGCCAGCCCAGATAGCGGACTTCTACTCTTGGGAAAAACTTAACTAAGAGAGTTATCATGTTTAATTACAGGGTATGGACTGCTTAGAAAACCAAGGAGACATATCATGTTGTCTATGTGGCAAGCTTGAGGAGACTCCCGAACACGTGGTCTTTGAATGTGAAGCTCTAGAGACAATCTGAGTTAAACAAGAGGCCATGCTACTTTCAGGTGGTGGTAAAAACACAGATAAAGTGAGAGCTATTCTTAGGTTAGTGAAAGGACTAGACGTAGGTATCACTGTCTAGTGTCTAATAGTATATAAACTAGAGAGCACAATAAGGCCATGGTGGCAGACTTGTCATTAGGAATGTACCATTCCGCGCTATCAAAAAAAAAATTAACTATCACAAAGTTATTTTAATTAAAACTTAATTATTATCTTTAGAAGAACATGTAGACATGATGAAGTTACTTGATTTTCCCCTTTTATAATTTTATTTTATTTCTTTTTTGTGTGTGTACCTGTTTTCCATTTATAATAATAATAAGACCTATATAATTATATAATAGTTTTATGACTAGACGTAGCTGCACATACTCACTTTCCATTATTATTATAGTCTGGTCCGTGTCATTTATTATTCTGCAAAAACATGGAAAATCAAACTTCACGTTGGATACAGTTGATATGGTGCCGGAAAACATTCCCCTTTATTTCGTGAAAATTACTTGTGTCAGTTTCATGAATACAAATCGATGTTCATTAAAGAGAGAGAGTTCCACATTTATTTATTCCATTCATGTAATTTTTTTCTCGTCAAATTAACATTCATAGAAACGTTATTAATATATGACTTGTGTTTCATGCTTACCGTCAACACGTTATGTTAGGTTTATATAAGTCATATAAATATATTATAGAAGATATTGTAAAATTTATTTTTGTGATAACTTAAGTACTTTGTTGATAAAATATATTTCATATTTTAATAAAGATTCCAGTGGTTTTTATTAACGATTACAAAATTTCACATACTCGCGCACGCACATAATGTAACCTCAATTTCCGGAAAACTACGAAGACGATTTGTATGACATTCTACAAAATACGTATGACAAAAAATTGTACAAAAATACCTGTGGATTTGAAAACGTGCGACTGAAATATCAATAATGTAGAAAAAAATTAATCCTTCTTAAAAAATATACAACTTTAAGAATATTTTAGAATCCAATAGACTTATTCAACCGATTTTTACGAAACTTTAACAAATTAAAATAGAGTATGTGTAAATTGGAATATATCCAGAAATGTTGATACAGGTTGTTTCAAAAATATATGTTCTAAATTCGTAAAGTGGTTCAGGGCATCAAAATAATGAAAAGCGTTCTTATCAATATGTCCCAAAATCCTTATTATTGTGGTTTTTTCTTCAAAAAATAATAATAACTTTAGAAATTGTAAGGGTTTCTAGTCAAACCTGGTATACACATTTTCTATTGTGCTACGTTTCACCAGTATACCAAGAATCGAAACCTTCATCTTACAATTAAAATGGCAGCAGATTGAAGTCTTTAACATTGGATAACTCTATAATTATTAACTATACAAAAATGTAAAGGCCGCCATTTTGAAAATGTATAAGATAAAGTATAAAATATATAAACACCAAATGTCGACTTGATATTTTAATAATTTCTAAAGTTATCATTATTTTTAGAAAAACACGTTATCAGAGCACAAATTTTTGACATTGAGTGGTTTAGTAGACTAATGTTCTAACCGTTTATGAAAACTTTAGACAGCATTAGAAATGATACCTTAGGAATGGATTGAGCCTTTTGTAAAATTCTATCTCGTAGGTCATGGATGTCAGTGGGCTACGTTTGGTACACAAGGTTTTTCCATGTGATTACCAAAAGAAGTAGATTAATTTCAAGAGACATTGCTGCCCATTCCACAGCGACTCTTCTTAGGATAGTTTACTGGTAGCCTAGAGAACAAAGGAATCATTTCATTACATTTTATGTATTTTCTCTTGCTGTTGACAAACATCATTATTTATACAACAATGGTCACTTTAAAAAACGTACAACTGAACTAAAACTACCATAATTACACACATCAATTAACCATTTATTTTAATATATATACACCTGAAACAACAAATCAATTTTTCAATTTGTCGGCACATTATAATAATTAATCCCATTTCAATCATAGGCTCCAACTAAAATATATTAAAACATAATTTGATAATTTAAATTACAGACAGACCCTTTATATATGTAAACAAAACAATAAATTTATTACAACAATAGGGCAACACATAAAACATTAAAATAACAGGCTGGACATAAATATATATTAAAACACTTTCATAATAAATTAACAATTCCAAGATCAATAAATATTAAAAACAGTTTCTCCACTATAAACCGGCGATGAATTCAGACAAAAAATAAAAACAACTATTCCATAAATACCCTTACAAGGTCCATTTAAATTTATTTACACAAGATATGATTCTAATTTCCAAGTATAATTGACACCCCTAAGAGTTTTAGCCTGAGTGCATTTTTCCAGTCTAACTTTGTTCCTACTATGAACGTTGCATGAAATGACAACTGTTGAATCTCGGGAATTTGTCCTCTTTTTCCTTAACAAACATAATGTACTCATAAATAATAATGCAAGGTAATGACAATATAATTAATTCTTTAAAAAGACTCTTACAAGGATATGAAAGACACCCACGATTCTCTCAACTCTCTCCTGGTTAAAAAAATACACCAAGGGCGGAGTTTGATGATAATAATTATGGCTTATTGTTAGAGAGAATGATAGTAATAAAAATATACTATACAAATAACATGTATGGAGCAACGTAATGTTTTTCACTATGAAAGTAATTGTATTTAATTTTTTTGTTTGAGATTATTTTTTTGTGGTTTTTTAAGCTAATCCCTCCAATTTTTTTTTAAAGTGTTTAATAATACTCCTTGTGTGACAGAAATGATGATGACATTTGTCACTAGATACCCGGAACTTACAAAGTTAACAATAGTATAATTGATATAGAATTAACTTTGTCAATGATGGTTCTTTTTTGTTAGATAGAATTTTCAGATTTTGCAACAACATCAATATACTTTGCGTAAATAATTTTCAAAACATATCCGTCAGCTGACCTAATATTTATAAATCAAGTAGTACCATTTTATGAATGGCTGTCCATTATGAAAAAGAATTTTCTGTGTTTATAAAACAAAAAGTTAGTAATTGCAAGGTTATAATATTATTAGTTAAATGAAACAGGCCCCGGGTATAACGGTTCATTTAATTTTTTCCCACTTTTGTAACCGAAAATCCACTCAGTCATTACAGAATTGTAAAATAGGAAGAAAAGGACATAAAATAAAGATTCTGGAATACTCGAATACCATCAAGATTAAAAGAGAATTAAGTTGGTCAAGAGAAGGATCTAACACAAGACTACATGACAAACGTGTAGCTAGGGGACCCACGGGATTAGCATGCTGTTACTACCTATAGTGAGCCCCTGAGGGTATTTTCATTTCAACTAAATAATTCGACTTTGAAGCAGTTATTCGTTAATATGTTGTAAATTACTATGTAATAGACATCCATTTGGACGGATTATTCTCGGCAGAATTTCGATTTATATAGTGGACAATAAAATAAAATACAATGACCCCCCCCCCACTCCCTTAGTTATAGTTCTACTGGTATATTAATAAATTATATCATTAATAAAATACTAATCGATGCCCTTTAATTTAATACATGCTGTCGTTAGAGATATTAAACATTCTAATAGTGTTTTATTTATTGGTAATTTAACTAAACAAGTCTTACATGCACGCACATCCTGAGCGCAAGGCGTGTGCGCACATTAATTTATGTCCAGGTGATGGCTGTAGGCCTTGGATATATCAAAACCACATTTAGGGAGACTTGAACAGATAAATTGTGTTGACGTTATAAAAATTATATTACTAGGTATCTGAAAACAATACAGTGTTTGTAACAATAACTTTACATGTAACATCCATTCTACTTTATTATGTAAACTTATTAGGACCTATGGTGGGGGGGAATTTGTACTGATTGTAATAAATAAAATTTACACAGTAAAATAAGACCAGTAAACTATTCAAAAATATTACACAAACTTTCTCACAAACCCATCCATAAAACCAAAAATAATAATTGTTGCCATTTCCTCCAAAATGTTTCTTTTTTCCTAAAAAGAAATATTAAACAACATATTATATACAGATACACTTTCAAAAATCCCTTACCACACTTGGGAATAAACAAAATAACAAAAAACAAAAAATTTTGTCAAAAAAGACTAAATTAAAACTATTTACAATTATTTGTTAAGATTCCCTCTGAAGATGACAACTTTGTTGTTGTAATAGCTATAAGGGGTCTAATAGGAATAAACATTTTACTTTTGACAACATTTTTTGTTTTTTGTTATTTTGTTTATTCCCAAGTGTGGTAAGGGACTTTTGAAAGTGTATCTGTATAATATTGTCACCACAGTGCTCTGGTCTTTGTTTAACATATTATATATTTACAAATTGACTTCTGAAATTACACTTCTCTGAAATTGACTTTTCCACATAGGCCGTGAAAGAGAGGAATCTAACCCACGACTACATGACCAAAGGTTTAGACCCAGCTAGGTTCCCGTGGGATTTCCAAACCAGTACTCACTATAAATGAGTTCCTCAAGATTCTACTACTTGTACAGGATGTTACAAAAATTGTGTTTCCAAACATCAGGAGGTGGCTTCTCACACAAAATCTAAGAAACATTTCCTATAAACGTATGTCAGGAATTGCATAGTTTCATAGATACTCGACATTTTGTTTTTTTCACTAAATTTTTTATCTCCATAACGGTTAGATATATTAAGTTGAAACTTGGCATGGTACCGTATCTAATAAGGTAAAGAACTATTTTGAAAAATAACCAACCTACTGGAATACCTGTTTCGAAATGGCAGCTGCTTAAAATTGTATTCAAACTGTTCTGGATGTAAACAATATATTTTGAATGAAATATATAAAATAAAATGCTTATCTGGAAAACTAGGAAATTACGGTCGTATGTTTATGGGAACTTTTTCTTAATTTTTATGTGGGGAAACCATCTTCTGATGTTTGGAAACACAATTTTGCAATATCCTGTATATAAACAAAAAAGAAGGTTAATGCAATAGTATAACAAACACAGAGAACACAATTCTCATAAAAAATACGCCTAAGTATCAGACGCGTTTCAACGACAAGGTCGTCCTCTTCAGTGATACACCAGCTACACCAATCAAACTATAAAAAACTACAATCAAACTATGAGTTATAGTTTGATTGGTGTAGCTCGTGTATCACTGAAGAGGACGACCTTGTCGTTGAAACGCGTCTAATACTTAGGCGTATTTTTTATGAGAAAAAATACGCCTGAAAATACGTGTTCTGTTTGTTTGTTATACTGTATAATTTTTCTCATAGGTCAAGCTCAACATTTAATATTAATGCAACAGGTTTATTATCAGGTTAATACAGCTCTTCACCGGTTTGACAATTATAACTTAGGTAGAAGACTGAAGTACACTAAGCCCTTAGAGTTAGTCTGTAAGTGCTTATTGTCTCCAGATGTGCTAGTTTAAACTCACTGCTTCTCAGGAGATCATTTATGCGTGAGTACATATATCACTCTCTTTCTTCTTTCCTATATGTCTTGACCAACTCTTGTTCTCTTGGGAGCCTGACGCTAAGAGTATTCGAGAGCTAGGCGACTTTATTTTACATTTTTTCTTACTTCTTTCATAAGGCAAAGATGACAGGTATTTCGCTTTTTAAAAAATTGGAAATAAGGAGTTCTAAACTAAAGGACATCTTTGAATGAACTAAAATAGTTAAAAACTCAGGTTTACTTATTATTTCAAAATTAATGGTTAGTCTTCGACCAGTTTTAATATGTTAATATTCCCTTCTCGGGGTTGATTTGACTTACTATAAATATGTAAACTGTAATTTCTTTCTAGTTTCGCTCAATGTATCAAACGTTCGTTATCAATATGATAAGTTCGTTAACCAAGAATACTTGATCAGTATTATCTAGAAGAGTTGATCTTCCACTTGACGTATTATATTAAATCAGAAAGATTTAACGGTAGACTCAGCCTTAGGGCAGTAATTACACGGTTCTTGGCTTATGGAAATTATTTATTTACTTAGTGAAAAGTAAATTCCGATTGTCCACTTGTAAGTACAAAAGGAAATATCATCAAATGACGGACAATTGTCAAGTTGGACACCACAATCTAACGGTGTATCCTTGATTGTTGACATACAGGCAAAACCGGTATGTTTTGCATTAGAATAAATCTAAGAAGCAAGTAAAATCATGACAAGTGTTTGACAACGAGGAGTGGAGTGGATGAAAGTAAGGTTAGGAACTTTCTACAAATTTATACCGTACTTGTGTAATATATACTTAGACACCCAAGTTGCAAAATGATATTCATGTTGCTTTGAAATGTATACTTTCTCTGTGAACCGGGTGATCACAAAGTTTTGATTTATTTTAAAAATAAAATTTGAACACTGTTAATTCCAAAATAATAATAAGCGTATTATTTTTAATTCTAGAAGGAGTACACGTTTATTTTACAACAATAACAGTTATTTTTTACGTTATCGTATAGAAAGAGTTTTGTGGTTTTATCGTTTTAGTCCCTTGAATCCAAAAAAGGTGTTTTGTAGAATGATGTTTATAAAAAACTGGCGTTTATAATTTTTGTATAAACGTATTCTTTTTGATTTTATTACTTAATTATTATTGATTTTAATGAACAATTAAATTGCCTAGAGCCCATTTCTTTCTTCTTCTTTTTTTATTCCTTTTCTAGTTTTGTTTTAATAATTATTAGTTACTTATTTTAAGTTGGGATTTAAGTTTTAAGATTTTTTATGTTTTATTTTATATTTTGGAAAAATATCCCCCCCTTTAATTATTTATATAAGATTACATTTCTTTAAACAGCCCGAAGGCGTGGATTGATTTGAATTAAATTCTGTTTGTGAGCTTATTTTTACTGTATTTCTGAAAGATTTCCGCTACCCCTATCTTAGAAAGGGATAGCTGCTAAATAGCTGAAAAATTACGAATTTCTCAAAATCAGTACTAACGGTTTTAATCAAACTTTGGTTAAGTGTCATCTCTAGGGGTCCAAACAAAACGTATTTGTCGCCATCTTGTAATACAAAACTCGATCATAAGTATAGAAAATATATAATTTCTTAAAATCAGATCTTTCGATTTAGTTCATAAATAAGTAAAATATGATTATTAAAGACTCAAATTGGAGTGCAAAATAACATGTTAAAAATATTACTGATCAAGAATAATTGTCAAAAGACAAACATAAACTTCGACCGCGTCATTAGATCGGATTTAAATGAAATACAATTTACACAGTGTGTATAACAAAAGCCAAACCAATTTAGGTTTAATTAAATACACATTTACCCAGGGTTTGTTTAAAATTTTAGACTGAAAATTATACAAAACTGTTCTTTTAACGAATGATATTGGTTGGTTTTTATTTGGCTTTATGTGCAACATTTTGACTATCAATATCTACAGATTCTCAACGACTATTTTCGCGTTATAATTTACTAAATACGTTTTGTATAATAAGGTTTAAATTGATAATAGTGAAATTCCATTCCTCCTTAGCTACTTACAGAATATATAGCGAGTACAGAGGGGTCATAATGTCTCTTGCACCGGGGACTTTTGTTCACAGTTTTCGTCATATCCATTTCTGACTAAACGAAATTCGTGCTTACTGCGTGTAGAGATGGGTTAAATAGTTCAGCTGCCTTCTTAAATTTAATTAGAGTCAATTTGTTTAATGACAACATGATTTACCAACGTTTTTCCACCCTGAGTTCAGTGGTATACATATTTTGGAGGCTATGAAACTGCCCCTATATTTTAGGTACGTTTGTAATGATGAAACTGCCCCGCTCGTTAAAGAGGATCAAGAAGAGTCGCGGAGGATCAAGACCAGAAATGCTGAAATTGCCCCGAGCGCAATTTCGATAGTATGTTAAATTTAACCTCAATCAAGCATATAAGTCTGTAAGGTTAGGTTAGGTCCCGTAGCGTAACATGTAAAATAAAATTTTCGATATTATTTGGGCGCTCGGGGCAATTTCAGCATTTCTAGTCTTGTGAGGTGACTCTTCCTAATCCTCTTTAATGAGCGGGGCAGTTTCATCGTTTCAAAAGTACCCAAAATGTCGGGACAGTTTCACTACGCCCATTTTTTTAATTTTTTTTTTTTATCTCTACCATGTCCAGTTATTCACGAAAAACCATTGAAAATCTATGAAATTGACTTTTTCGAATATTGCATATTTGACGTTTTAGTTGTGTCAGCTCCATAATACTGCACTAGACTTTGATTTTTAACTCAATGGAATATTGTAAAACTCATATTACATCATAAAACAACTTTAAAATTGTTTTTAAATAAGAAAGCAAGGCATTTATTATTAATAATACACTGACCTATTTCCGTAGATGTTCAAACTGTGACCTGCCAACATCTTGGCAGTAAAAGATGTGATTTACAACATTCACAAACGTATTTAGGGGTATTTTGTGTTGTTATTCTACTATTTTCGTTCAAATATCATTAAATTACCTGACCTGGAGCTAATAATAAATAGGAACACCATCCAGCTGGAAAATAATATTTGGACGAGAATAGTAGGTCACAAAATAACCCCAAATATCAGAATTACACAGAAATATCAGTTTGGGAAATATACAGAAATATCAGTTTTGGATTATCAGAAATTATTTTATAAATTGTATCTATGATTAATTATTCTATGATATTTCAATTCTCCATTTATGGTCATTGTCTCTCTACGAAGCGAAGTTTTTTTTTTTTTTTAAATGTAATTTCAAACCCAAAAACGTCATGTTTTTATAGCTACGAGATTCAGCAAACTCGAGTCACTGACCCGAGCGTAGCGACACAGCTTTGAAGCCCATTAGGGACGAAAGATAATGACATGAACGAAGCAAGATTATATAGGGTGTTTCAGAACTCATGTAGGATAATTTATGAGATTGTTCGTGGGGTTAAAGTAAACACAGAACATTCATTTGTTTGAAACAAGCTTACGTGTCTGTCTGTTCGCCGTTTTGTGTTTTATACAAAAAAATATTATATTTTGTTAAATTAATTATATCAAGTCCAAATTTGGTATACATTTGTTTTTATATGTGACTTTTTTTAATGTAACAAAAACTTCAACCTTGTTTTGTTTTTATTCAAAATAGCTGCCGTTTAAAATTTTTGACGTCGATCGTCTCGAAAAATAAATGATAAATAAAATAGTTTTTGTATTTTTACTGTAGCTCAAAGGCTTACCGAATTATTGTCCAGAAACTGAAAACTTAATTCCTTTGCAATTGACGACAATATCCAAAATTAACATAAAACCAAAATATTGTGGAATTATGATGTTTTTAATGGCAATAATAAAATCAAATTTGTAACTAAACTTTCTTCATGAGGTAATGTTTTCTGATGATGCAACCATTATCTACGTCAAGGAAGCCGTGATATCTTGGTAATGTGCCATAGTAACAAGATTTGTTCAACTGGTTGAATATTATTTCATTCATATAATACTATTTTGTGTTATTCTTTTGTTTGTTTAAAAAGGGTAAAATGAGATAGAACTCTCACTCCGCATTTTCATTAAATACCTTGAAAATGAAAAAAAGTAATAAAGTAGATTAAGGGTTCTTGTTACCCGTCTTTTCCTTTGAAAGGAAAGAAAATACGCACTTTAATAAATAAAAGTTGTAAAATCTTTTATATTCTGCTAAAAACCTTCCTTCTAATATCAGAAGTTGAACTGTTTTGTTTTTGGTCTTTAAAGCATTATTCTTTACACCAAATTAAGTAAAACCAGAACTCTTCCCTTTACGAACTGTACAAGTTTTTACCCCCTCCCCACCTCTATGAACTGAAAGAAAGTTATATTATCACGTGTTACATTGTTTCGTGACCGAATCTATTTCCATTCCAACAATGGTCATTTACACGCGCGTGCGCAGATGTACAGACATTCTGTTTTGTTTGCGTTTAAATATGGTAAGCTGTGACCTGGTTAATTATGATTCTTTCTTATAATCAGTAATTAAATAACGTTTCAATGGAAAAGAATACAATAAAATACAGACGGAAGTTCTTAGCAGTAATTAGTCTTACAGGTGTTAGCAGTGTTGCCAACTCTAGTTTAGGAAAGCAAATTGTTTCAGTATTCCTTTAGTAACAATACACTATTAAATGCAATATATACTAGAATACAATTGGGAAACATCAAATAGAAATGAATGATTTGTAGTACTTAAGGTCTACACAATTCAATCTACATCTTGTAAACTACGAAACTTCCAGTCTTAAACACACAAAGTAGTATATATTAAATGTTGAGCTTGACTTATGGGAAAAATTATACAGGATAATAAACAAAAGTGAACACAATTCTCACAGAAAATATGCCTAAGTATCAGACGCGTTTCAACGACAAGGTCGTCCTCTTCAGTGATACATAAGCTACAATAATCAAACTATAACTACTTATAGTTATAACTTAATCAAACTTATAACTACTTTATGTTATAGTTTGCTTAGTGTAGCTCGTATATCACTGAAGAGGACGACCTTGTCGTTGAAACGCGTCTGATACTTAGGCGTATTTTTTTGTGAGAATTGTGTTCACGTTTGTTTATTATCCTACACAAAGTAGTAGTTGTTCTGGAAATAACTGTTTAAATATTGTGAAATGTCTATATATATATTTGTTTCACAATTTAATAAATAGTCGTGAAAATAACTGTTTTTATAGTTACACTTTTTTTTTATTTATTTTTTTTTATGAAAATATTTATTTCACAAACAAAAACAACAGTACACTTCAATAATACAATAACTGTTTACAGACAAGCACTGAGTGTGTGTTGGCTTTGGGAAGTGAGATAAACTGATATGAATCTAGACGAATCTGGAAAACTTCAGTTCTTACCTTAATTCTCAGAATTCATTCACATAATTTGTTTACATATATACCCCACTCTTTGTGATTTCTGTTTTATATCCAATATTAGGCCTACATTTATTTATCATTAGGGGCTCACTTAGGGTGTGGTAAGCAAGAGACATTCAACTGAATCTATAGCTTCCTTCATGTAATATAGTCATGAGTTATATACCACCCTTTCAGGTCTCTATTCTTGTTCCCTTCCGATCTTGACGCTATTAGAGTATTCCAAGGTTATATAGGGGTCTTTCTTTTATGCTCTTTTTCTTACTGTTTTATAAGGCAATGATGACCAAGAGGTTTTTCACCTTTAAACAAAGACAAATTGTCAATTAGATTTACAATTTTCAATAAGTATAGAATGAGGCAATTTTTTACGATATCAAACTTGTTCCATATTACGGTTCATGAATTTTTTTGAAACTCTATTAACGAATTTATTAATAACTTTAAAATTTGTATTACGTATGTACGAGTATTATATACTAAATTACCCAATTTGACCAGTAAAAAATGATTTTGAATATTTTATTTTATTTAATGTATCGCATGGGAATTTGAAACCATTGTGATCCCATTTTTGAGTACTTGAAATATATTCGGGAATGATTAAGTTGCAAGTTTTATGAAACTTAATTGGATTTCATTTCTAGAAACATTATTGTTTCAGATACAAATATTTTAAAAATGAATATTAAAGTAATAAAATGTATTGTACTAATTAAAATTTTCTTTTGAATATATGGTTCTATTATTATTAGTTAAAAAAGGAGTGGACTGTATACTCACTTGCGTCTGCCACTAACTCGTAAGTTACAAATTAAACAACAAAACTGTTGATTGAAATCAGTCCTGTTGATACGTCAGTCGTCATTAGTAACCGAGCGACCGCAGAAAATAATGAAATAGAAAACCGATATTCAGACATTCATGTTTGTTTGTTTTTTTTTTAATAAAAAAGGAATTCAGCTTTATCCAGCATTGATACGAGGCAGTCGAAAAGTAAGTTGTTTGTATTGAGCTAAGATATATTTTGATTACAGCTGTTGGTAACATTGTTTAAAAGTCTGTAAAATTTTTATGATCCCAATATTATACAGTATAACAAACACACAGAACACATTTCTCATAAAAAATACGCCTAAGTATCAGAACGCGTTTCAACGACAAGGTCATCCTCTTCAGTGATACACAAGCTACACCAATCAAACTATAACTAGTGATACACGAGCTACACCAATCAAACTATAACTAGTTTATTATAACTAGTTATAGTTATAGTTTGATTGGTGTAGTTCGTGTATCACTGAAGAGGACGACCTTGTCGTTGAAACGCGTTCTGATACTTAGGCGTATTTTTTATGAGAATTGTGTTCTGTGTGTTTGTTATACTGTATAATTTTTCTCATAAGTCAAGCTCAACATTTAATATCCCAATATTGACGAATAGAAGTAATAATGTCCCGTCATTTGAATGTTTGATCCAAATTGGAAACCCGTGCTGTTACTCGGTTTTTACGGGATAAAAAGTATAATCCCACTGAAATTAATCGGCAGTTAAGTGAAGGTTATGTTGAAAAAGTTTTTCTCGCATTGCAAAATGGTTCGAGTTGTTTGATAATCCCCGCAGTGAAATTGAAGTACAAATAGGAAGAGAGATAACATCCTTCGTAAAGTCCAGTCCTTGCACGTGTTCGGTCCAGTTAAACACTATTCTGAAATGAGGAAGAAGTGGAAAATGGTTGCCAGATGTTGGGCGCAATTTTTTAATGAAGGAGTTGAAAAACTTGTCACTCGATATGATAAATGTCTGAATCTACATGGCGATATTGTAGAAAAGAAAAGTTTTATTTGTAATTTCAGAATAAAGACATTTTCTTAATTTTTACGACTTTTCATTTTTATAAGCAAGTGCAATTTACTTTTTAACTGCCAATCGTACATATATGTTAAACATTTATTTACATTTCTTGTGTAACATCGTAAACACCCCCTCCCCCTCTCACTTCCTTTCAACTCCATTTTCCGCTTTCCACATCCCTCTGATTGTAGTATCTACCCCTTTTCCGATTTTCTGTTGCTGTCGTAATTTTGTTGGTTATTCTGGTGGGATCCATTTAGATTAAACGCCCGCAGATTTTCATCCGTTTCCCCCCCCCCCCCCTTTGATTGTGGTTTCCAAGTCTGCCAGTTGTTCGTATATTTCTTTGTTTGATTCCAGTTTATAGCTTTCCTTCGTTATTGGGCCAAATCTTCTCATTATTTGTCTTTATAAATTGGTCTGGTTGGGTTAGGGAAGATTAATAATTAATAATATATATCATATTCTTTATACTTTAACTAAATTTATATAAACATAATTCCAATATTTTAAATAATATTTGAACCAGAACTAATTTCTTTTCTCCTGTAGATCACAAGAATCTTTCAAGTTTGTAGTGTAATTTTTTTTTTTTTTTAATACATATTTTTAATCCATTTAAAATAAACTGTTCAAAAATATTGCACAATCTTTCTCACACATTTATCTGAAATGTAAAATACTAATTAATCTGTCAAAAAATCAGTTAGTTCGGTAGTTTTAAGTTAAAAAGTGAAAACTGATTATCAGAATTTATTTTGTTTTAACATTTATATATTTAAAAGAAGATTAACTTGCTTAGTTTTTGGCGTAAAATTGCCTAGGCTTAAAACTTATTTGATGAAATTAAATTAAAATAAAGGCAGGTATAGTTAGTTTTCTTTCTTTGTATTCTAAATATTCAAATTTTTAATTTCTATGTTATACACTGATTTGAGTCCAGTGCTTTAAACGCGTGGCCGATTTTAATAAAATTTAGTATGTTGCCATATTTTATTATATCGCGAGAAGTTTTTTAACTTTTTTAATAACTCAAAATTTCTGATAGCTGTCATAAAGAAAGTACAAAATTAAAATTTGTATTATCGGAATACAAATTAATATATTATCATCTCCCCCAAAATGCCGGTCCGTGAGTTAAAGGTAAAAAAACAAAATTAAACAGAGCTGTTACAAGAGACATTTCACAAAATATGTTTACCGTGTGCAATGTCACAAGTAAAATGTAAAATGTAATTTTATGATTTAGGAATGTTGACAAAACACAAATGAATCTTGAAAGTAATCTTAAAAAGCCCGATTTTAAAACAATCTTTGTGGCATTGCGCTAATGCGTTAATACTAAGGTGGAGCTAGGATTTAAATATACCTTTTTGCACTATTTTTTTTTAAACAATTTATGAAAATCGTCGCTCATTACATGACTTTCTAACATAAACAAAGATTTTCTACAAACAAAGCAATCCTTAACAAATTAATAAATAATATGTTATTATTATAAAAAATCATGAAACATATAGAAAAATCGAAGGACAATGTACAATGGATATTTACTAATATTACTAAAGTGATCCCAAGAATGGCTTTACTCATCTACTCGATACAACCCCAATAATAATTTTTAATTACTCTCGTCATTTCCATATATTGTTCCAACTAACGAAGTTTAGTACTTTTATCCTCATTACACAAAAAACAGCCTATCTTTAGTACATCAGCTGTTTCATTATTCCGTGGCATAATTTTCAACCTGCTGCTTCCTCGCCCCCCCCCTTCCCCTTGGCGGTCTCATAGCTAACATATGTCTTAGTATTGTTGAAAACGTAACTTGCCATTGGCTCGTGCCCGTCACGTGACACGATTGTCTACTTCCGGTTGTTTTTAACTATTGGTTTAGTTCCTAAAGAATTTTCCAAAAGTCATCAACTAGTTTTTAGGTTATTTTACATGTGCAGGGAAAGTTGTGAATATGTACCGTTATAGTTTTATTTTATTTCGTTAAAACTTTATAAAGAATTTTGTTTTAATGTATAGTCAAATTTGAAGTGATTATTAATTTTACTGTGATGTATGTGTTTTGAGTTGGCAGTATTATTGTTGGGAACTTTAAGGTTTGTATTAATATTTATAATATATTTTTTAGAAATCTATAATTAACTGTAAAAATAATTTTTTAACCTAATTAAATTAAAACGTTGAATATAAGGTGAAATCTTTTCTAATTTTCATTAACAGAAGTTTTACTTATTATTCTGATACAATTTTTATTAAAGATGGTGCATTAAAAAAAAGTTGATTCGCCATCGTCGTACTTACCCAGCTCCATCATACAATATAATATTTTTTTAAAATCCTTAGAATGTAACGCCCAAAAGCTGGTTTCATGGGCTTTGTAGGAAATGTTAAATTATATGGGTAGTTATAGGGGTATTATCGAGTAAGGCAACCTTGTTTAAAACAGTTGTTACACAGGTTTTCTGAAACTCGTAATTGTGTATATCACTATTTTCTTGACGTTTGCTAGACCCTGACGGGCCTCTAGATGTTTATATATTGAAAAGTCTGATTCGCAGTGTCTCTCAAGAGCAGGCTACGAAGCTGTACATAAATGAATGGGCCTCTTTTCGGTGACTTGGACCTATTTCGTAACTATACGAATAAACATTTTCTCGACAGGTTAGGGTACGAAAATACACGTTTAGCAATAACCTCTAAGTTTGTAACTGATGTGGGTTTGGTATTGAAATCTGCTAATGTTCATCTAATTTAGCGTGTTATAAGTTGAATATCACACGAAATAATAAACAACTGTTTAAAATTTTTACATTTTCAAATCGGTTTTTTGAATTTCAAAACACTTCTATATGAGTATACTATAGCACATATCAGTTAAAAACGGAAGTAAATATTTTTTCACGATTAGCAAAGTAACCTTCCTTCGTTTACTCGGTAAGTAATAATATGTAAACGTATTTAAAAATATTTGTAACCAGTAACCACAATTTAGTAGAATTTTAGACAAAGTTGTCGTGTAAATCATAATTTATAGTCCGTGGAAATTGACTGTTACTTAAAAATAAGAACTGATAAAAAAATAATAACAGCCTTTGTTATCGAGATAAAAAATAGGAACACAGAAGGCAAGAAAATAAATTCTTATTCTCTCTCACAGCTTATCAGGTTTATTTTGTATTTCAGATATTATTCTAGTATTCCAAAATTTACGTTTACTTAATTTTTTTAATATTTTTAAAAGAAATTTCGTTGTTTATATTAACTCTTTGGGTTTTAAGTAATCGTTATTGCACATTCTCAGTCACCCATCCTCAAAATATAATAAAAACTAAGTAAAACTTTCAAACTAATATTTAACAGGGCCTTAATTTCTTCTCTTTTTGTTATAAAAACGTCTCAACGTCAACCTCATAACAAAATTTTTAATGTCGGTTCATTTTTGTTTTTTCCCAAAAACTCCTAAAATATAATCTTTTTATTTTCAAATTTGTATATGGGTTTGAGTTAATACTCTTCACGTTTCACTAAAACTTGAACGAAACGGGTAGAGCTGTTTTTAAGAAATTCTGTCTTTTATACAAGCTTCATTGTCAATATTTTGTTTGTTTAACCAGTGACTCAAGAACTGGTGTTTTTTAAATGACGAAAAATACTTTCTTTTTTTATCCCCAGGGGCTACACTTGAGAAAGGTTTGATCAATTTCCTTCAATTAAAATAAGTAAAAACGTTCCTATGAACCTAAAATAGTTGGGCATTTTGTATTTTTTACAATAAAAATATATTTTTTTAAATAAATTAAATATCGACTCCAAATTCGGTGTACATATTTTTTACGAGGTTTTTTATCAATGTCAAAACCTCTGTTTTGTATTTTATCAAAATAGATGCCGTTTGAAATTTTTTGTAAAGTTAGTGGTTTTGACATATTCGACATTAAAAATTTTAAACGACAGTCATTTTGAAAATATACAAAATAAAATGATGGTTTTTGGTATATTGATAAAAGGTCACGTAAAAAATATTTATACCAAATTTCTACTCGATATCTAATTTATTTAAAAAAATATATAATTATTTTGCAAAAAAACACAAAATGGTGAACAGACAGAAAACTAAGTATTTTAAGACATATGTCCATAGGAACTTTTTTTTTAACTTAATGACCCAGGTAACCATATCCTGAAGTTTTGGAACGTAGTTTGGAAACACCCTGTATATATATTATACTCCTCTCTACTTGAACTCTATATCTATATTTCATACCCAATAAAATATCATCTCTTCATTTCGTGAAGCATTACTTTGCAATAGAATGATATTAAACTTTAAGCTCTTTCTTCTCTACTAGTGTATATATCAAATTGCTATTGCTTCTGGTTCATTATAGCAATATAACAGTATCAATTATTATTAATGATAAATTGGTTTATACAAAATAAACATTAATCGTTCGAAAACAATGTAAATCCTAGTGTAAAAATTCTTTTTGAATAGTAAACGAGTGTAATAAATGGATTTCGTGACTGTCTCCACATTAGTTAAAGGGTATTATGCACATGAGAAGGTTCAAGGTATTATGTGCAACTGATGCTTTTTAAGCTTGCAAAAACAAATTGATATAATTCTTAAAAAATGAGCACAAATTTATTATTCCTGAAAGAATAACTTTTTCATTACTTTCTCCACAAAATATATACGTCAACATAATTTTATTTAATGCGAAATTTAAAAAATATATATTTTTCTCTTTGTTACTTACACAGTATAGCGGAAGTTTGATAATCGCGACAAATTTCGACCTCGGTTTTTTGTGCAGATCTTCAGGTTTCATGGCCTCAAGAAAACTAAAAAGTTAATTTCGAAATGCCGTCCGTCGTCGTTGTCGTTGTTGTTTGTATGTAAGCACGATAGCGGCACACACAAATTAACAGGATTATGAAATTTGGTATATGAGACTAAGGTGTGCTCATGTAGAACCCTACTGAAATTCCAAAAAATCGATGTGAAAATCCCAAAATGGAAGCCATTTGAAACAGTTCATTGTTTTTAACTCGCGTGTTAATCTACTTATAACACACTAAATTAGATACAAATGTGCCGTTTCCAATCAACATGTAATGGTACCAAGCATTTTCCGATGGTTGTAATGAACATTTCAAACTTTTTTCCCCCATTTTTGTTTATTCCAAAAACAAATCCGTAATAACAGGATATGTGTCCGACGCGGTGTTTGTTACATGTCGTCATGTCTATAGCCCAAATGTCTAAATCCTTTTCATTTCGTTTTATTTTTTGTGTTTTGTTTTATTTTTATTGTTGTGTTCCAAGAAGTCAAATTATTATTAATATTCTTTTACTTCGATAGTCCTTGTTATGCACTTCAAAGGCCGATTTTAGAACATGGATTAGTTACACAGAATGTTTCGGATTTGTACGAGAAATAATTCTGTAGCTAATAAGATAAAAAATACATATAAATATATACAGATACACTTTCAAAAGTCCCTACCACACTTGGGAATAAACAAAATAACAAAAAACAAAAATTTTTGTCAAAAGTAAAATGTTTATTCCTATTAGACCCTTATAGCTATTACAACAACAAAGTTGTCATCTTCAAAGGGAATCTTAACAAAGTGTGGTAAGGGACTTTTGAAAGTGTATCTGTATATATTGTCACCACAGTGCTCTGGTCTTTGTTTATATAAATATTTGTCAAAATTTGTTTCGTTATTTGACTGTCGGCCATTTTGTTTTAAAAAAAGACACTATATCTCTAGAAGTAGATAAAATATCGAGTGAAGACTTGGTTTTCCTATTATTTATGTAACCTTTCTACCAGTAGTATACGAGTAAACTAAGACTTTATTTTCAAAATGAAGGACGTTTAAAATGTTTACTTCTTTTAAAAAAAAAATGGTTTTGTTTTTTTTTTGTTTTTTCTTTTGCTCAAAAGATAATCGAGTTATCGGTCCAAACCTAAAAATTTAATTTCTTAGTAATTGTCTACAACACCCAAGAATAAGCTAAAAAAAAACATGTTTGAATTATGATAACTTTTTTCTGAAAATAGTTTTACTTTAGGCAAGAATTGAATAAGGCTATTTTTAAAAGTCCTTATTTGGATCGTATTTGTTTTTATTAGCTTTATTCACATGTATTAACTCGGAATTAAGTTTTTCGAATTGTGTTTTAAGACTAAATTTTTAGGGGTTTTACAGTAATTGTCTTAAAACAAGAGATACGGTTTTGAAACCTATTTTTTACAATTCCTCAGGTCACTAAACGTATAGGACCACAAAATTTCCCTAATAATTTATGTACCGTAAAATTCAATATGGCTGCAATTTGGGTGGATCAGAAATCCGGGCGAAATATTGAGCTAGTCATAACTTACCAACGAAGCTTTTTTGAATCTATATTTACATAAACTTTTTATCATATTAGCTATAGAATCATTTCCCCAGGAGATTTCCTTGCAGTTCAGAACCACCCTGTATGTAAACTTTTTGAAGATGATTATTTATGAGTTATGTGTTTCCGATAGTTAACAAAATTAACGGCCTTTAGATGTAATATTTGAATTTAAATACAGGCAAAAATAATAGTCCTTTTTGTAATTTAAAAAAGACGAATTCGTTGTTCAACACTATAATAACATTTTTATAAATTTAATTTTTAACACTTTTTCGTTACGATGAACATGTTTTTTTTTTTTTTTTTTTAATTAGGAGAAATATTTTTAATTATTTATACAACTTATATTTTTTTTCAACATTTCCTTTGGAATTTATACCATCAGTAGACTGATGATATTTGATTTTCATCAAATCAAATAATTTAAAACACAATTTTAATTTATAAAACAATTATCACAATACATATTTATTACAATATTTTATAATGCAAGATTAATTTTACTTATTTACATTTCAAAGCAATCAAAAATTTTGTAAATTATTTCCAATGTAAATTTGTGAAATTTTTCCCAAAATTAAACACTTGTAAATATTTACAATTAATTTGTTACGTTCATTATTTTTGTTTTACAAACTTTGTGTGCATTTTATAGAGAAAATGTCTCTAGAGCTTCCATCAATTCAGTTTTTTTTTTAAATTTTACATTTCTGTTTATAAATTTACTTTGTGATAATTTTCATCATAAATTATCATTGATTAAAATGGATTATTAACGTGGTTAACATTCGTTAATGATAACAACTTACAATTTCGATTTTAAAAAAAATCCACGAGTACAATTAACAGCATAGAATGAAATGTCTAATAATTATTTTACAAAGTTCAACATTTACTAATTATCAACCTATTCTGATGAAACTCAACAACTGTTTTGGAAAGCTGAAAAAGATATCAATTTATATTTAACCTAATGTCCAGTCATGTTATTGTGCTTCACTTTATAAAACAATTACTTCTTCTACTGTTTTCTCTTTCCAATCCTTGTGCTATATTTTATTCATCCTTAACCTGCATTAAACCTCTTCCTTCCTCAAGATCGGAACAAGTTTCAACCCCAATTCTCCTTTTTAATAAATTATTAAATCACTCAAAGTTTTCTCTCTTTCGTGTGATATCATCCCAGTTTTTATTTAATACTTTCGCTATTACACATCATAACGTATTCCATTCGTAAAACAAACAAGGTGTGAAGGGGAATCAGGCTTAATTTTGATACAATTCATCCAATTTTTAGTGTCTCGTATATACGTAATATTAATATAGAGTAAGCTTAAGTTATGTGATGGGCGACCAATTTCTCGTGGATGAACGTTTTAAGTTCCTCTTAGGACAAAAACGTAGTTTCTGTCTGTCGTCTTCACACTACACTAATCTAATTTTAATCAACTAATTTGGAATGTGATCCTATTTTAACAATAATTATTAATTTCTTTTCTCTCATTTTTTCGATAACTTTCAATTTAGGTTATCAACCATAAGACAAAAACATAAAATTTTGCGATTTTATCAAAATCGGATGTAACTATTTTGATCAATGTTTACTTAAGTTTTAGCCCTGAAGTACTCAAACAAAACGCATTGGTTATACTCCAAAAATGCCGGCTCGTGAGTTGGTAAAAAGACAAACGAACAAAATCAGACATGGAGATGATATAAAAGGCGTAACTTTTCAAAATCAGCTCAACCGATTTCATTTAAATTGTGGTAAAATTAACGTTTAATGGGGCAAACCAGTGTACAAAATATCAAATAATTTTAAATTATCATTGAGGAATAATTTTCAAAAAACAAAACTAACCTCAAACGTAGACATTTAAACTCGATTTCGTCTCAAAATATGTATGCTCAAGTCGAGTTATGTTTATGACGTTGAAGCGGGTATTTTAATTATATTTTAGATAATAATCATCAAAATTAGTGTCGAATGCTGATTTTCACAACTCCCCAACTGACATTTTTGGGGATGAATATTTTGATTAAGAATAAGTGTGTAAAAAGGTTTGTGCAATGTTTTTATACCGTTTATTTCATAGTCTATTTTGGTTTAAATTATTTTCATTTAGATTTCAATATTTTTAGAAATCGTTTTTTACTTCTCTGAAACCCCTACGAATTATATTCATAAAATATTTCAACGTTAGTGATTGATAGGCCTCCTCGTCTTTAAACACCGAGGAGTAATCCCAACCAAACATAACCTAACTTAACTTATTATAGGCCTACCTAAGCGAACTGAATCTATTCTTAACCTAAACTAACCTATCCTAACCTAACTTAACCTAATCTAATCTAGTCCTCGATTACTATAATAGCGTCAATAATGTCTAATCGTCTTGGAATAGAAGAATTGGTAAAGATGAGGTTCCATATAACAAAAATGCCGTCTGCCGCCCATAAGACTAATGCAATACAGTACTCTAGTTGATACCCATATTTTCCCTTCATTCTTCATCCGATTTCGTTGATTTTTTTTATTAAAGAGAACAAACTGCTTTATGTTAACTGCGAGAAAAATCCTTCGTATCTTTAAAGGTACTTTCTTAAAAAATTGCTAAAGTCAAAAAATGTTGTTTTGGTTTTCATGTAAAACAGAAAAAGATATTTTAAATTTGGTTCAACAAAACACATTCAGATGTACAATACCTTTCTATTGATATTTCATTTATATTTATATCTTTAAAAACAAGGAATTTATGGGTATTATTCTATTGCATTAGTCTTATGGGCGGCAGACGACACCGGCCGGCTAGTGGAGCCTCCTCTTAAGAGAGGAAAAATGAAAGAGAGGAACCTAAGCCAAAAATAGCGGCAAAAGACCATTAGGTCGACGCCGGTGATGCCTCTGATGGAGGTTATCACAGCCCAGTTTAAAAAAAAAAAAAAAAAAAAAAAAAAAAAAAAAAAAAAAGCCAAAAATACATTTAAAAAGCTGTAGATCCAAGTAGGATCCCTCCGTGTTGCCACGCCTGCACTCGCTATAATCTATAGTTTCTGATAAATCACTCTAACAGATAGACATTTTGTATAAAATCTTCCATTTCGGGAGGAGGGATACTCCAAAATCGACATAAAAAAATATCAACTACGATTTTTTTCCATTTTCACAAAACTTTCTCCAAGAAAACTAAAACCGACAATTTGAATTGTAATTATTATATTTGTATGTAGGTCGAACAATGAAGTGAGGAGAACAGGTGTTCGGGTCTATTTCTATACATTCTTATAGACAGCTGAGGACGAAATCTGATTATGCGGCACGCGACCTTGTACCTCTCACATTGTACCACACACTCGAATAAAAAAAAAATACTCGTTGCTATCTCTTCAAAAATCAAAATTGGAAAAAAATTGCTTTTGTAATTTATTCGCTAACTGATATAGCTTAACACACTGGTTTGTGTCATAATTCATAAAAATTTAATATTTTAGTCGAATTTCAGATATTAGACTTTCTTGGATGGTGTTCATGATTCATTTTCTTTCTTTGCAAGAAGATACGGCGTAGTTCAATTGGCAGAGCCCGCTTATCTCGGCGCAGTTCGTACAAATGAACCATCACAGATTCGATCCCAGTTGATGTGTTATGTTTTTTCACGTGTTACCTCATTAGTCTAACAAGCATAAAATACAAATGTTAACAAGCAAATTGTTTGACAACATAATGCCAAACTGGCGTATTTTTAAAATATTGTCGTTTTTCTTGGGTCTTTAGAGGTTGCATTTAAGTAAAATTTGATCAAAATCGTTATTATTAATTTTTAGAAAATTGTAAGTCTTCAGTTTAAATCGTAATATTTATTGATTTACTATTAAAGATTTATCGGAATATTTAATGAGATTCTCAACATAACAAGAGTGAAGTTCTAAAACTTTTAATGCTACATTTTCGTGTAAAATTAAAAATGTTATTGTTTTAGAGTGTTCAGGGAAATTAAGATTTATTTATTAATATACAGAGTGTAAAAAAGTCCAGAGATGATTAAATAACTTTAAACTTGAAAAGATCTAAAGCTGAAACTTTATAAATAGTTTTCGGTGTAAAAGAAACTGTATTTTAGCATTTCACCCCAATTTAAAGTGAAGTTTTTGGGGGACAACTCAAAACTCTTAAATGTGAAGTCTATTTAGTAATAATTCAATTTAAATATATTGATTAATAGAACATATCTATGCAAATTACAAGTTGCTATCTTAGTCCAATCCAAAATGGTAGCCTGTCGAATTTTTAAAAAAAATCCAATTTACTAAAGAATCTAGTCTAAATTTGAAATTCTAAAGTAAATTGTTGTTTTTTAAGTAATTTGACAGGCCGTAATTTTGAATTGGACCTGTAGTTTGCACAGATATTTTCTATTAAAGCAAGCTTTACAATTTTGAGTAACATTTTGAGTAACCCATAGTCATTTTGAGGTGGGTGTGAATTTACCAAAACCATGTCCAAAGTTTCAACCAGATTTTTAGTTGACTAGTTTATTAAACTGTCTATTTATTTAACTGTATCGGATTTATTTTACACCCTGTATGTATGGTCGTCTCACTAAGACCATTAAAATGAAGTACGACATGACTATACCCCCCCCCCCAATTTAAAAATCTTAACTCACCAAAATCCCCAAATTATAACTTATTGAAGTAGCCCTTCTTGTCTGACAAGTTTCTCAACTTGCAACAAACTTAAGTTGGAGAGAATATGCAATAAATTTTAAGTTTATAAAAATTAATCTTAAAACTTAAATTTTAGGGTAAGATAACTTTCTGGTCAAACTTAAATAAAATAACTGTTTTTGCTGTAGTAATTTTTATCACATTATTTTTCTTAGGGTAGATTCTGAAGTAAATTGGATTATTTGAATATATGACAGGCGGCCATTTTGGATTAGAGTAAGATACCGATCTCTAATTTGTGTAGTTATGTTCTATTAAACAAGATCTTTAAAATGGGGTATTACACATTGGGGCTTTATATTTGAAAAATTTGAATTGCCCCAAAACCCCATTTTAGAGATTTCATTTCAGCCTTTTCGATTCAGCCTTTTCTAGATTAATAGATACTTAACCATCCTAGACATAGGTATTTAAAAGTATTACCAAATTTGATTATAATTAAAAAAAAAATATTTTGTAAAAAATTAAAAAAAGGGTGTTGCACAACTAGACAACTCAAGGAAGAGAGTGGTTAAAATTGGGCTAACCGTTTGTACAACGTTCAATTTTCTTTAAATTTTGTCTCAGTTAGATTCGTAACAAGAAATGACAAAAGTTAAAGCTACCGATCACTGCCGCGTGCAATACGCGTAAATACTAAGCAGATTTCAATTCAACATTTATACTTTGGTAGTTACTTTATAAATAGAATATCTCCCACTTCTTCTGACATATTTTATCACAGAACCTTCAGTCAACATTCGCTCCCTTAAAGTTTCTTCACTTCACTGATTTTTTCGATCCGCTTTTTCATTATTCCCGAGATATAGATATCACGCTTTGACGATCTTTCCCTTCCAACACACATTTATTTTTTCCCAAGAAACAAATAATAAATCAAATATCAACTTTTGTCTACATTTATCAATATTTTTTATATGAACACACCGTAGAATGTACACTCAATTCCCCAAATATCTTTACTGAGGCACACATACATACTGGTGAGTATCAATTAGGTAATTAGTAGCAATTAGAAAGTATTGAAGGATACAAACGACTAAGTGGTATGTAAGTGGTATTGAAGAGATATATGCCACCAAGTAGCAATTCGATTGTATCGAAAGAGACACGACTAAGTGGCATGTTGGATACATGCCACCAATAAACAAATAGATCGTACTGAGGGATACAAACGACTGAGGGACCGAATAACTATATGCGGTACTCAGAAATACATGCCACCATGTAGTCAAGGTAGTGGTACTTAGGAATACAGGCTACAAATTCTCAAGGTGGTGGTAATGAAGGATACATGCCACCACGTCACAAGGAAGTGGTACTGAGGGATACATTCCACCAAGTCACAAGGTGGTAATACTGAGGGTTACATTCCACCACGTCACAAGGTGGTAGTACTGAGGGATACATTCCACCATGTCACAAGGTGGTAGTACTGAAGGATACATTCCACCATGTCACAAGGTGGTAGTACTGAGGGATACGTTCCACCATGTCACAAGGTGGTAGTACTGAAGGATACATTCCACCATGTCACAAGGTGGTAGTACTGAGGGATACATTCCACCATGTCACAAGGTGGTAGTACTGAGGGATACATTCCACCATGTCACAAGGTGGTAGTACTGAGGGATACATTCCACCATGTCACAAGGTGGTAGTACTGAAGGATACATTCCACCATGTCACAAGGTGGTAGTACTGAAGGATACATTCCACCATGTCACAAGGTGGTAGTACTGAGGGATACATTCCACCATGTCACAAGGTGGTAGTACTGAGGGATACATTCCACCATGTCACAAGGTGGTAGTACTGAGGGATACATTCCACCATGTCACAAGGTGGTAGTACTGAGGGATACATTCCACCACGTCACAAGGTGGTAGTACTGAGGGATACATTCCACCATGTCACAAGGTGGTAGTACTGAGGGATACATTCCACCATGTCACAAGGTGGTAGTACTGAGGGATACATTCCACCATGTCACAAGGTGGTAGTACTGAGGGATACATTCCACCATGTCACAAGGTGGTAGTACTGAAGGATACATTCCACCATGTCACAAGGTGGTAGTACTGAAGGATACATTCCACCATGTCACAAGGTGGTAGTACTGAGGGATACATTCCACCATATCACAAGGTGGTAGTACTGAAGGATACATTCCACCATGTCACAAGGTGGTAGTACTGAGGGATACATTCCACCATGTCACAAGGTGGTAGTACTGAGGGATACATTCCACCACGTCACAAGGTGGTAGTACTGAAGGATACATTCCACCATGTCACAAGGTGGTAGTACTGAGGGATACATTCCACCATGTCACAAGGTGGTAGTACTGAGGGATACATTCCACCACGTCACAAGGTGGTAGTACTGAAGGATACATTCCACCATGTCACAAGGTGGTAGTACTGAGGGATACATTCCACCATGTCACAAGGTGGTAGTACTGAGGGATACATTCCACCACGTCACAAAGTTGTGGTACTGATGGATATAAACCACCACTTTTCAGGAGGTGGTACTGAGGGATACATTCCACCACGTCACAAGGTGGTAGTACTGAGGGATACATTCCACCACGTCACAAGGTTGTGGTACTGAAGGATATAAACCACCACATTTCAGGAGGTGGTACTGAGGGATACATACCACCACGTCTCGGGGGTGCTTTTTATGGACACATATTACCAGGTATAAAAGAAGTGATATTCAGGGATACGTGACGAGTCGTCTCCCGCTAATTTATTGAGGTTTTATAAGTATAGTTAATTTGTTTACAAAAAAAATTTATCGGGTAGTTTTATTAGTAATGGACTTTTTTTTAGATTTCTCTCTATTGGGTGTAACTCGTCACTCACAACATACTTTAGGCGACTTGTGGTAAACGTTACATCTTGAAAACAAAAATTAAAAAATTCACTTTTCTACCTTTTTAATGTGCTTGTTAATTAAGACGTTTTTCAGACACCGTTAAGACAGATTATATAGAAAATAGAGAAGGGTTGGTTTGGTTATATTGTCAGCTCCAAAGTAAAATTAATGTACACAGTAAATCAAAATATAAAACTTTTTAATTATTTTATTTTCGAAAAGTTAATAAATTTAAACTCTTACTATACTTCTTGTATAAGGGTCAATACTTTAAACATAGTTGTCAAATTTTAAGTTTGTTAAGCGAATAGTTTGGTTATAGACGATGTGTTGAAAACGAGGATTTCGATGAAACTATAAAACATCAATAAAATATGTATGCATCAAGATAGTTAATGGATCTGGGTTCATATTGCATCTAATTGTGTCTTGAACTTTGACAAAGGAAAAAGAAATGCGAATGCATATCTCGCAAAGTATATCAAACATCTCTTTTCCCTGAGGGAGGTGTATTTTTCCCCTAGACTTTCATTCCTGTCTGCACTTCCAATACCGTGAAATGTTATGAATTAGAGGAAGAAAAATTACTCTTCTCATCTGTTATTCATAGAGGTACGGGAAATGCATTTATTAAGATTCTACGTTTTGTAAGTGTTCTGAAAATGTATTTGCTTTAAGTAGCAATAATAATGATATGCGATAAGGTTGCATCTAGTTGAGAAACAAGTGATTTTTAAATTTCAGCAACTTAAAGAATATAAATATTTCATCAAAACATTTCAATAATATTTGTATTCATTTTACATTTTGTTTAAACGGTTGTCACATTTCTCTTTAAAAATATATAGGCATAGGGCCTAAGTTTTACAAAAATCAAACGATTCAATTTTGGTTTAATTTTTATTTATTTCACTTTCACACATATGTGATGGGAAATTGATGATGAACAAGGGCAATGGCGGAAATTGTGGGCTAATAGATAAGTATCCTTACTACCTGGGTACCACGTGGTATTTCCGGGTATCCTAATTGGATCTACACCTTTTGTCATCTAGTCTTGGATTACATCTCTCTCTTTCATCTTTCCAATCATGTCTTTCTTGACCAAAATTTATTCTCTTCCAACTATGACGTTATTAGAGTATTAGAATCTCCTCAAACTGTGAATGTATTCAGAATAATTACTATGAGGAATACTACTTAGTAACTGTCGGTGAAATTAAATATTTACGTAATTTTTCATTGATTTTAGGTTTAATTAGCTAAACATCATTGTATGCTCAGTTTGTTAGACGATGATGACTTTTTTTTCTTTCGTTTTTAAACTAAAAACAAAAACAATAAAACCTGACTAACACAGAACCTTTCAACTTAAGATATATAATTAGTAAACTTAATTGTATCCTGACTGAACTTATTAAATTATTCATTGTTAATTAAACTAGAATACATTAATTGTTTCCATTGTAATTAATTTGTAATGAAATAACAACATGAACTATAGCGTGACAAAACAAGTTGATAGGTGTCATCAATGTACTTACCCAGCCCCATTACACAATGTAATGTAAGCAAATCCTCTAAATATAATGTCCACAAACGGTTTCATGGCCTTGTAGAAAACTTTAAATTGTATTGGTATATCAAGAAGTTTTATACAGTAGAGTAAGTTTGTTTAAAACAGTTGTTACATAGGTTTTCTGAACTTTATAATTGTGTTTATCACAACTTGGGATAGATGCGTATATATCTAACAGTCTCCAGTAACTTTGTGACTTGGTCCTGTTGGATCTCATAACTATGCGATTCATCAATTTATTTGAGAGTTCCAAATTACATTTGTGACAATAATACCACTATTTTTCGTCGTAGTGAGGTGAGGTTTGTACCACTACATGCAGAATTTAAATCTGCAAATTTTTATTCAATTTAGTATATTTTAGATTGAATAACATACGAGATTTGAAGGAAAAAACGGTTTAAAATGGTTGCCATTTGATATTTTTAATTCGATTATTTGTATTCCAATAAGGTTCTACACGAGCATATCAAGGACACCTTTACCGAATTTCATGTTACAATCTTAATTTTTTATTGATACTATCGTGCTTACGTACAGACGACAACGACAATGGGGTGAATCTCGAAAATCTGTTTTTCAGTTTTTTAAACCTATGAAACGTGAAGATCAACCAAAACAGATTTCGAATTGTTTTGGTATAACCAACCTTACCCTATACTTTGTATACTGGAATAGTAAAAAAAAGCTTCTAAACTCACAGTATATCCAAATTATCTGCAAATACAAGTTTATTTTTAATTAAATCAGGTTATAAACTGAACAATAATTTTGTTAATACCAATGACAAAACCCGAGCCTACAAGTGGTTACCCCCAGCGATGGATGGTTATTGTAACGGCAAATATTTCGAAAGGAAATTACTTTTAATTAAGGAAACAACAACAACACAACGTCCGTTGTGGATGTAACATTCTCGCAAGATCTTCACTTGTAATCTTGGGTTAGATTCCTCTCTTTCATCTCTCTTAACCAACTCTTGTTCTCTTCGGACCCTGACGCTTCGATGGCTAGATGTCTTTATTTAAAGTTCTTTCTTCCTTTTTACTTACCCAGTGTACGATGTATAAGTTAAGTTTAGTAATCGTCAAAAATTTGTGTCTCTGTTTTTTTTAACTGAACTTCACATTTCATGGCGTTAGGAAACCGAAAACAGTTATTTTCAACTTCCCATCCATCCGTAGTTGTCGTCTGTACGTAAGCCCGATAGCAGCCACAAAAATTAAGATAAAAACATAAAATTAGGTAAGAAACTATGGTGTAGGCATAGAACCCTATCCAATTTCGGAAAATCTACGTGAAAATATCAAAATAACAGCAATTTTAAACAGTTTTTTTGTTTATATCTCGTGTTTTATTCAACTAATAACACATTAAATTAGATAAACATTTGTATATTAAAATTTTTGTATGTAATGTAACTTCTCTACGATTATAAAAACGTGACGTTATTGCCAAAATTGTAATTTTGAATCCTCACCTCCCAAAACAAAAGTGTGATTCTTATAGTTACGAGATTCGGTAGGGTCGATTCAATGGCATAAGCGAAGCGAGTGGAGACCTCTTTAATGTATACACACTGTCGAGGTCAATAAAATCAAATATACAAACCCAAGGAAGGCCCAAGAAAGTAACTTTTAAGCATTACATTTACCGTATTACATTGTATAATGTGGCTGGGTAAGTACCATGATTGTACCATAAACTTGTTTTATACGGCGATCGTAGCCGGTTTAAAGCAAAAAGAAAAAATGTAATTAAAATATTCTTACAAACTGGATAATTTATTCGGCTCTGTTTATGTAATAATAGACCTGAGTGTACCATCTCAGGTATGTCACCTTGTCTGTATAAATGTGATTCATAATATTATGCACCCTGTATATATATATATATATATATATATATGAACTGACCTTTAGACGAAAGTTTTCTCTCGTATATTCCTATTTGTCAGTGACAGTTTCAATTTTACATTACAACTCATCCTATACACAATCCCAGATATTCATTTACTGGTAATAGTACTCAATAGCAATTAGAGAGTTGCAATTTCTAAAACAAGATTTTTAATTGATTAAGTTCACTTTGATTTGGCGGTGCATCAAAGACGTCGGGCGCCATTATCGCATTAATTGTGATAACAAAAATCGCAACGGCTAGATAATTTCACCGGAACATTTGAAGAATTTCACCAAAGAAATGCTCCTTAAGTGGTTTTACGACTTCTTCGACAATGATGGCTAGATAGCGGCCGAACGTGAGACAAGATTTTATAGTTCGATCTTTTGAATTCGTTCAAATGTTTATCGTCTGAGTTATTGTCTTCCATTTAACGGTCTCTTGATTTTCCTCGTTGTTGGTGTTCCTGTTTCCTGGTTTCAGAGCACCTACAATTTTGAAATTAAAATTGGAATTTTTACTTTTTCAAATTTACTAATTTATTTTGCAGATTTATCCTTTTGAGGTAACTAAAAGGATGTTTTTTGGAATAATGTCTGTGCTGTGTTCTACAGCCAAAACGACTGTATCAGTTTAAATCGAATTTGGCATGTAGGCATATTTTTGATATCTCTGGACGTTTTTCCAATAACTCAAAATTTAGGGGTAGATTCCATAAGAAAAAAAATACAAAATTACGAGATTCTCAAAATCAGCTCCCTCGGTTTTGATTAAATTTTATTCAAGTGTAGTTTCTAAGTTTCTACAATATTTTTGCACCGTTTATTTTTATTTTGACTATTCTAATAACCATCTATTAAAAACAATGAATAGAATGTTTTTCTCCTGTGATCTATTTGTGCTTTACGAAGCCCTATTTTTGTTAAAACTTGTTCCAAAACCATCTTTTTCACATGTGTTTTTTGATAATATTAGTGGTTTCCTCAATTTTCATAAGGTTTTTAATATTCTATTCCTAGTTTTCTGTTACAAAGCCAGGATGTTTAATCCTAACTTGTTTGAATTTTTTTTTTAACCAATATTTTCAGCTAGGACATTACCAAGTACTACCATTGGTTTAAAAATATTGTTTGAATTAATTTGTCTTCTTTTTAAATATGAATTACACTTGCTAACATCACCATTCTGAAAGGAACCAATCAATTTTATGATTTTATTGAGACTTGTTGGTTGTAAAATATTATCGACTTTAAAAAAAGTATGAAGTATCAACTGAATAGATTTTTGTACATTAGTGTATACTATTTAGCTCAATCTTGTTTGAAATTTTTATTTTTGTATGAACAAATAAGCTAATTTTTATATATTATAAAATTATGAAATATTTGTTATTATTTTTAATAAATTTTTCTTTCTGTCAGATATGGAACTATCGCAATCAAGATAAACTCTGAACACATCATGGAGTTTGCTACAAATTTACGTAATTCTCCTCAAAACCAAGACAAGGTATTTTACTTTGAGGGTTTAAGTTTGGGTACTGATCGGATACGTCACCGTCCCGCCATCTTAGAACGCTCAAAAAACACACAGATAGTAACACCTAAAGCAATCAAACCTGTCAACACTTACAATAACAACGTGTATAATGCTGAAGACAACCTAACCGGAAGACTTCAATGGGAGCCTACGTCTGAGTTTGTAGATAACTCTCAATTAGACATTGGAGAAAGAAAATGTGAATCTCTGTCGCCGAACTTCGATAGGAAATATTACTGCGATTTAAGTAACAATCAAACTATCGATAGATCGAAACATTTCGATGAGTTCACGAGACCTGTCGGATCTTCTATTCTTTCTATGGATCTTGACAAAAAGACTTTACCTATTAAAGTTCCAGGACAAAAACCGGATTGGAATTTCGATTTCGATCCCAATCTAACGTTAGATACATCTCGATTAAGTGAGTTCGATAGCAGTGACAATATATGCCAAAGGATAAACTCAAGAAGAAGACGAAATTCAATCCCGACCGTTTCTGTACGTCAACCATCACCAACTGTAATGAAGAAACGCAGGTTAGCAGCGAACGCGAGAGAGCGTCGACGGATGAACGGACTGAACGAAGCGTTCGATCGTTTAAGAGAGGTTATACCAAGTTTGGGTGCGGATCATAAACTTTCAAAATTCGAAACTTTACAGATGGCTCAAACTTACATTTCAGCATTATGTGATTTGCTGCAAAGTGCGTCTAGGTAATCCCTACAAAATTAATTTAAATAAAATAGTTTTATATTTTACGAAATACTTTAGAAAATATTAGTATTTTATATTAATTGATCAACTGTGTGGTCAGGAGAACTATAAATTAATAACTTCAAAAGATTTGAGAAACTATTCTTTGTTTTATAAAGGCTGTGTTGCCGTCCATATGAGTTGTTTGATAACGCTTGAACATACAATACTTTACCTTTATTTATTAGGGTCTGCAGGTATAAACAAGGACTCTTATGATTTTACGCGTGCAAGACCCGTTTATGATTTTATATGTCTGTAAGTCGCAACACGTCTACACAAACAAGAGTACATTCTGTATACTTCAAACTTTACATTTATATTCTTTGTATTATCCCTCATATAGCGGTACAAAAAGAAATTAACAGTTGGGAAGTTGGGGAGCAAAAACTATCAAAAATTTTTCATTTTTTTATATATTATATGCTGCGGATCAAATAAAACTAGAAGTTATTCTGATTACGAATATGTATGTTTATTGACGACCACTTCATATATTCTCACTTACACACTCGAAGTCTTGTTTTTTTTACTGAGGAGGAGATCTGTTTCTTCAGCTGTTTTTCTCTTCACTGCGCCAACTGATTAAAAACGTTCTGCAAAGATTTTAATCGAAGAAATAGAAAAATGTTACATAGTGCCAAATCTGACAACTATGGAAGATATTCTAGTATAGTAATGTGTTTTTCGGTCAAAAATTACTACACAGAAAATACTGTTTGACAGTACATTGTCCTGTTGAAAAATAAAACAATTTTTCCACAATGGTAGGTTTTTCTGACATTCCCAGTTTCCTCGAAAGTTCGTTATAATAATTATTGTTGTAGTTTCTTTTACCCACGTTCCTAAAATAACGCCTTCCAGATAGAAAACAAAATGGAAATATATAAATTTATTTGACTTTTTTTTCGGGAATAAAACAGTGTTTTGCAGTGCATCAACTGTTTCCGTTTCCGGTTTCCAACTTCTGGTTTCCGTCACAAGCCAAGATTTATTGAAAAATGTCAAGGGGTTGCCATTAAGTGTCTACAGCATGTCAGGACGTACCTTACAGTGTTCTTTTTTTCTTGGTACAAATTTTCATGTTGACACCTTCACTCAAAATATCCACGCAGAGTATTTGTAATATCCAGGGCTTTAGATACCACTCGGACACTGAGTCGGGTTCTCCAAGAATCAGACTAATTTTGATTATATTTTCTCTGCTTCTTGAAGTGGAAGGTTCGTTGTTTTCCACGTTATGACGTCTTTAATTATCTATTTTTTGCTGCTCAACACTCGTGCACGACAAGTAACAACTAATAACTTGAAATTGAAACGTTGATCAACTTTTTAACTTCTTATTTCGGCACACACAGAAAATACAACCGCAATGAAAGATGAATGTCAATCAATAGGTTTAGACACATCAGACACCTCTGACAAAGATTTCAGAATCAGTCATCACTTTTTTTTATCTAAGAGATACAGTAGACACACAGTTTAAATATTTAATAGACACACTTTGTACATACTCCTGTATATTTATACATACATCTAAATAAATTTAGCCGTTATAAAATAAGAAAGATATATTAATTTTAATATATTTTAATTTTCAGATGATATCTCAACTACAAAAATGTACATAAATTGTAAATGTATGGAAATGTACTATAATTTTAAAATAAATAGAATAGATATCAAACTATTTGAATGAAATTATAGAGCATATAAATATTGAACATACTTAAATGTAAAAATTTGATTTTTGTAGTGTTTTCTAGTCATTTAAAGCACAAATTTTGTAAAATTAATTAGTACTATTACAGTATATTGTTATGTAAAATATTATTTTGTTTGTTATATACTTTAAACTGTTAACTCAAGACTGCTTTCAAGCATTACATTTTATGTATATCTTTAACTCCTTTCATTTTTATAACCTTCAGAACGAAAAAATAGTAGTGGTACACATTTCTATTTATATATAATTGTATTTGTTATATTAACGTTAAAACTGTTCTAAAGAAAGTATCATATGGTGAAAACAGAAAATGTGTCTAACATTGAATAACTTTAAAATCAACTCGATTGAGAAGATATTGTCCAAATTGGTAGTTAATTTTTTTCAAAAAAAAAAATTTCTTTTCAAAAAACAATTTTTTTTATAATATTTATAATTCCGTAATTTAAAATCGTTGTTGATGGGATTGTATTGAAATGTGGAGGAACTCTTTACGACTGTTTTTGAGACCTATTTATTTTTTAAAAACGCTCCCCCCACCCCTCATTTGCGAACATTTTTATTAATTTTAATTAAAGTTATAATAAGTACTATATTGAACATGCTAAGTTATTATTTTAAATAGTTTGTTAAATGTTTTTTTTTTCTCTAAATTCTTATATTTTCCAAATTAAACGGATAGTTTGAAAGTTTTGCTATATATGTTTCTACAAGTGTTTCTCATTCAAAGTGGCTAATTCAAACAATTTTCAAACAAATTTAAATTCACAAGTCAAAGGCGATTCGGGGTTTATCTAAAAAAAAACATGAATTTGTGCATAATGTTTATAATTGTATGCACACCACCACTATGTGTCAGATTAATCAAATTTGTTAAAATTAATCCTGATAAAGTTTCAAACTTACTTATCTATGTAGAAAAGTATAGAAAGTACAACAAATTTAAATAGTAAATTTAATTTGTTTTCTGACATACTTTTATTTCAATAATTTTGTTTAAATTGATTGACAATCTTTACAGCCTAGTTACAATGTTTGCTCTCTTTCTTTTTATCTAATGACACCAACACTGCTATTTTACATATGTCATAAAAACTGATATTTTTTTATTCTAGATTCAGAATTCGTACAAAATAATATTCTATCAATCAAAAAAACGATTGTTTTAGTTCCTTGCGTATTAATGTTTAGCAGGTTTATCAGAGATTTATACCAAATTAATATTGCTGTTTTAGAAGCTGATTTGTTTAAGAATATTTTTGTTGACTGGCTTTAATTATGTTTTCAAAAACATTCTTTTAAATAAAACTTCTAATATATTTATTTCTTTTCTACTAATTATAATATTACTAAGATGATCGCTTGGGTAGATTTGTTCGAAGCATTTGTTAACAAGTTTATGACACAAGTGTTACAATTTGTAATTTAGATTTTCTAGATCTATTTGTAAACATTATTAATTTTAAGGATCAATTGTATACTATTTATGAAACCAAAGATTTTTGTATGATGAATAAAAATGTTTTAAAATCGTTGAATTATTATTCTTTGTATACATTTATTACACACTTAAACAAAATTGACTGTGTGAAATCGTAGAATAATTTCTCCTTCAAATAAGGTTGACCTCTTCATATTACTCTGTCTGCAACCTGGTAGTATTAATCCCTGATTGTGTTTTAATTATTGCTTTGCTTTCGTCTGGGTGAAAAATAAATAACTAAAAGTAATGAAAAAATGAGAACTTAATGTCTGGAGATAAACTACAAAAATTATCAAATTAAAAGAAGCGTGTGAAAAAATAAAAACCGGCGTATAAAATTAGCGTACATAGTAGACGTGTTGTTAAGGCATAAGAAGAAACGGAATAATATTGTTGCCATTCGTCTTTTGTCAAAGAAGCCGACACACTGGTTGAACAAGTCACTGGACAATAGCTTGTTCTGCATTCTCCTGTATAACTACAATGGGATAATTATAAACACAACTTAGCTTCCGAAATATTCAATTAAATGTAACGCACAGGCTATAGTATGTTCGATGAATAATGAATCATTAATGGTTGATTGCACAAATATTTTCATAGAAAGATGCATATCATTACACCACAGAACCGTCTAAGTATACAAATACTTCATTCGACTCAGTCAGTTCAAAACAAAACTATTCGGGGAGGCAAAACGCTACCGTTCCTTGTGATCTCGAAGTTGTTTTTCTCGTATCGGACACTCTGTCTTGGCCTACCACTTACAGTTGTGTTTGCATCAGTCGAGGATTTAGAAGTGCATCAATAATCGAGTAATTTTATTAAGACATGTACTACACCACCAAAACAGCATTAACTGCTTTACTAAAAAAACTCTACCCGTGCAAACGACGGTCACGTGATCTATTGGTATATTACAAGTTACTTCAAACTTTCTTGTAATTGTGATAACGTGGAGAAATGCTAACTATGAACATAATTGAAAGCGATTTGTAAGGACGAAGAAGAGACACAACTATAAAAATTACTATTTTAAATAATCTAAACTCAAACGTTTATTTGTATTTACACAAACATTGATAATTTGCTATATAATATATATAAGTGACAAAGTATTGCCCTTGATACAAAGTCAATTTTATACAAAATTTTGACATCATGAAATTGTTTAGAACACTTTAATTTTAAAATACAAAGTATGTCTATTAAATGACGAAACTGATAACTACTGTGGTAGACTACGAAATAGTGTAAATTTAATTTTGTTATTAAAAAACGTCAAGCAGTTTCGGGAATCAGCCTGATGATGGGCGGTCGTCCGAAACTGCAATAGAATAAGGTAAGTGATGAAGAAGGACTTATTGTAATACCGAAATTCATCTTATATAATATATATACACCCCTTGTTCTACTCCATCACTCATTTCTAACCTAACCTAACCTATTTTAAGATGAGTTAGAAACTTTAAATTTGTCAAACTTAGCTTTTAGTCTGAAACCGACGGAAAAGTTCTAAAAAGGTTAGAATTTTTAACCCCAAAAAAATTCAAATGGCGGACACAACTTTAAAGTCGGTGTAGGTCTTTTTTGGAAGTCTACTGTGACTGTGGCTAAACGGTAAGATCTGTCAAAAAAAGATTGCATCACCAGTTACAGACGGATTTAGTTAGATTTGTTTCTGTGACTTTTTCCTATCTCCATCGGTTATACCTTAGATAAAGCGACATTTTACATTTTAGATAAATTTTGTAGCTACATTTTTCACAAATTATTTAATCTTTTGACACAGTTAGAATCATCACATTTGGCACTCTTATAACAAATGTGCCAGTATGCCTGTCAAATTTGATGATTCTATATGTTCTACAAATGTGTCAAAAATTAAATAAAGAATGGAAATTTTCAAGTTTTGATCAATAACTTTGATCCAATACCAAATACTTCGATCCTCGGTTTGGCAAAACCCACAGTGGTTTTGGGGGGCGGACGAAGAGAGTTTATATGTATTTATTCTCAAAGGTTGTTTTATTCATTTATAAAATTTTGACCTTACGTGGCATTATTAAATGTGTTTAGATAAATGGATAAATAGTTTTGAGCCATTTATAAGAAAAAAAAAAACACTAAAAATTTCCAATTACTTCCTTTGGCAAATATCTGTTGGGAACAGATCTCAAAACGACAATCCCATCTCATTTTTTATTTATTTTTAAAATGTGTTTAAAAAATAACAGTGAAATGACGTAACGGAAAGATATTAAATTCTGTAAATAGTGATTTCAACGTTCAGATTACGTTTAATGGTTTTGACTATGAGTTTGTTCAGAATAGAGAGATGTTTTTCTTTTTTTTTTAAAGTGAAAAACCTTTCGGTCATCATCGGTCAACACCCCAATCCCTCGAATGCTCTAATAGTCTCAGGGTCGGAGAAGAACAAGACTTGGTCAAGAAAGACTTGATAGGGGAGATGAAAGAGAAGAATCTAATCAAAAATTACATGTAAATGATGTAAAGAGTAAATTAAGAAGCTCTCAATGTAAATAGAAATTTATATTGTAAGAATATTATGCTCAACAAATTTGTTTAGATAATGTGTTTTGTTTTAATCCAATCAAGATTACAATATAGTACAGTAGGTCGACTCCCCCTCCATTTTACAACTTTTACTGGACCAAACCATATTTTTGAACATAATATTCTTAGAATATAAATTCCTATTTACATTGATAGCTTCAATTTAATCTATGTACACTTTCCATATAAATTTAGAGTCCAAAAATGTACCTATATATTTTATTTCACTGACGTGATCAATATTCATACATGTACAATTATCTATCACTTGGAAAAATGGCAGAGAATGTTCCCTACTTTCAAGATTACAATATAGTACAGTAGGTCCCCTCCCCTTCCATTTTATAACTTTTACTGGATAAAACCATATTTTTGAACATAATATTCTTAGAATATAAATTCCTATTTACTTTGAGAGCTTCTTAATTTAATCATAGTACACTTTCCATATAAATTTAGAGTCCAAAAATGTACCTATATATTTTATTTCACTGACGTGATCAATATTCATACATGTACAATTATCTATCACTTGGCAAAATGGCAGAGAATGTTACTTTAAACATTACACGATAAATTTTGTCCAATTAAATTAAGAAAAATGCATTTGGTCTTTTCACTTAAAACCATGAAGCTTTTAAAAAACCATCAAGAGAACCTCTTCAAACAACTTGTTAGCTCAATAATTGATTCAGTTATAAAGACCCGTTCTATCGGCCTTCTATAGTAGATTGAAGAGTAGTTGCGGAAACGTCTCATAGATCACTGAGCACATCCCCCTTCTCACCCTAAGCTACGATTATTGTTACATTAGCAGAGTGTCACAAGACAGGTCCAAATTGATTTCACCATATCCTTTTAACTGAATCAACTTTTAGTAGAAAATGTGGCGCTAATTTTAGGTTTTAGAGATTACTTGGCGAAACTGCCCTCCGCTTCTTAACACGTAACGACTCTTATCCCTCCCCCTCCCTTCCTTGCCTTTTTAGAACAGCGTCCTTATCTTGTGACAAAACAAAGAAGTTGAAGGACGCGAACTTACCCAGACTGTTCATTCTCCAAATGGAATGACCAAAGATTTGTTTTCTGGGCCTTCTAGGAAATGTTAAATTGTATTGGTAGATCAAGAGATCTTACACAGTAGTGTAAATTGGTTTAAAACAGTCATTACACAGGTTATCCAAACCTCGTAATTATGTATATCACCACTTTCTGGACGGTCGTGGCTGGTGTCATAGAGTGGGTCACTCTGTCTTGACGGTTCTCTTATACAAATAGCAAACATTTTCTTGAGAGGGTAGGGAATGAAATTACATTTTGTTTGAACTAATATTTAACTATTATTACACTTTAGCATTACGTGAAGAATCGAAATCTGCAGAATTTTATCTAATTTAATGTTTTATAAGTTGAATAAAACACGAGATATTAACAAACTGTAAAATGGCCGCCATTCTGATATTTTAAATTTGATTTTTCCTAATTTCAATATAAGCTCACTAAAATTCTTCATACCAAATTTCGTGTTCTTAACTTATCTTTTGAACCCGCTTTCGTGCTTACTTACACAAAAAAAAAAAACGACGGACGGACGGATGGCATGTCAACTGGATATGTTCTCTGAAGCTATGAAACGTGAAAATTATTTTAAAAAGGGTCAACATTGACCTTTACCCTATACTCAGTAAATAAAATTAAAAATGTCGACAATTGTCTCAGTGTTTGAGAAAGTTAATGCAATATTCTTACATCAGTTAATACTTCAATACTGTGAGACATAGGCTACAGACTGGCTGAAGATAGCTACACCTGATAGTCGAATAGAGTACAAGCAATCTGATCAAAATGTAAAACTGAATCAGATAATCCACCTGACTAGACAAGTGCGATCTCCTGCCTGTTGAGGGCTTTGCAACAAGTGTTTTAATTCTTACACAAAGAAGCAACACGTCTTGAGCCATGTAAATCCATTCATAAACGTTTAACAGTCGTAGTTTATCATCAACAAAAGAATTTTCCAAACTTTTGAAACAGATTTGTAAACATGCAACACATCAGTTTAACACGTTAGCTGCCACCGGCCTATTTTCGAATGTTCGGCGTAATGCCAACTTTTACTGTTAATTATTTTTTGATATTTTTACTTTAATTGTGTTTATAATACACTAATACAACAAGATATACTTTAAACTGTTAAAATAAATTGTTTAAAAATTTGTTACCTATCGGGTCGGCCGCGATTTTTTTCACCGAATTTAGATTGACAAAAAAACTTGCCGACCCGATTGGTCGCACGTTCATACTGGCGTATATTTCGTTTTAGAGGTTGGGGTCAACTCTCAAAGTAAGAATAAGCATACTAATCCATTACTACCTGCAGGGAAAAGATTGTGTACGCACTACTAAGGTTGCAAAACGGACAAATCGAGCCAGTAAAACATGTTGGACATCACCACTTGTCTGAAACGGCGGTGTTTTTAGCAGTGGCGGCGATAGCGGGCCCGCGGTGCGAGAGGGCCCGCGAGCTGGGGGCCCGAGAGCCTTGACCGGGATTTTTCGGGAAATTTTACCGGGATCCGTATCCGCGACGGGCCCTGCCACACGCCCCCCCCTATCATAACAATATTTTTATGAGTATTGTCAAGAAATTACTAAAATAAGGTAAAATGTCTTCAGATAAGATTGTGCATCGTGCTTCCAAAACGGCAATAACCATTATATTTTAGAGAGCAGTATTTATTATTTAACGACTTGATACGAAGTATGTGTATTGTTTACCGTTGGCTGATAAGTAATGCAGCTATCGCTATGTCGCGCATCGCGGTGACTCACCGGCGCCGGCCGGCGAAAAGATAAACTCCGGTCCCGAAGGGGAAGATTAAAATTTTAAAATAGCATCAGGTATCAAAAAGGTCACTACATTTTGTGAAACGTGTCCTGGGAAACCATTTCTTTGCGAAGATTGTTTTAAGAACTTACATAAATAGGCAAGATCCTTGTGAACTCTGGTAGTTTTTCTGTAAGGTTGTATTTTTTCACATAACGTGTTGCCAAATTAAAAAAATATTCTGACAAATACGGTTTTATATTTATTACATTCCTAACAAAAAAACATTACAAATAGATTCAAGTTTTATTCATATTTCAGCACTAAAAATAATGTAAAACTTTAAAATAAAATGTGCCGACCCGATCGGTCGGCAAAATATCGTTTATTAGCAGATGATATATAACTGAAATAAAAAAAAATGTGTTGACGAAATTAACATTCAATAACATTTTTAGTATTGTGTTCTCAAATTATAACTCTTTAAAAAGTTCCCAAAGACTACTGATAAACGTCACGGATCGATTTTCTTAGGCCCTATAAAATCCCGCAGCCGACCCGATCGGGTCGGCCGATGTTTCTAACAAGACGAGCTGTGCCGACCCGATCGGGTCGGCGTGGCAGCTAACGTGTTAAAGAATTTTCCAAACTTTTGAAACAGATTTGTAAACGTGCAACACATCAGTTTAAAGAATTTTCCAAACTTTTGAAACAGATTTGTAAACCTGCAACACATCAGTTTATAGAATTTTCCAAACTTTTGAAACAGATTTGTAAACATACTGATTTTTATACTTGCCATATAAGAATGTTGGTTACCTAACCTAACCTTATTACTATTTTCTATATTATGGTCACTTTAGATATCCTCGAATCTCTTTTTGAAACAAAAAATATAGTATTCAATACATTTTGTTTAGCTCTTAGTGGGTAAAGGGTCAGAGACGATTTCGAGAAAATCATAATTTTGTGTTATTTATTTTTCTTATGCAACTATTAACTAATTTTGAATTATTTAATAATTGGAGGAAATTATCTTTATTTAATAAAGTTGAATAGGCTGAACAGACAACAGACAACGAACACTATCCCAAAAAATGTTTGTTACAATTCAGTTAACCTATTAAAATATCCCCAATAACTTCGACATTGATTTTTTGACCTATCACATATACATATATGCGAGAAAGTGAAACGTATATTAAACCCTAACCTAACCTCATAAGATTTTTTACTTAGCAGGTATTGAAAATACAATAATATTTCAAGTGAAAAATATACGACCTAGACTGGGAATCGAACCCAGGACCTTTGGCTTTACGCGCCAATGTCTACCAACTGAGCTATCCTAGTCGCTTCCCAGCACAGGGCGCAGATTTCGATTCCCAGCCATAGGTCCTGGGTTCGATTCCCAGTCTAGGTCGTATATTTTTCACTTGAAATATTATTGAAACGTATATCTTTATAACCAAGTTGATATTAATTTGTTTTTGTGTTGTGCGCATGTTTTTATACATATAACTAATTTGACGAAGGTTTATTGATACTGAAACAGCTGTAAACATCAGAGTATAAAAATTATCCCCTAATAGCAACACAACTGATAATTTAAAAAACCGGCATAACAAAAAAAAAAAGAAACAAATTAGATACACATTAAATAACATTACATAAAAATGACAGCAAATAAATAGTACAACAAGATAACAGAAAACATCATCCACTGTACCATATAATACATGAAGTCTATTCTCCCATAAACCTAAGGATCTCACTTATATCTCAAGACATCCTAGCTGATTTACAACTGTTTAGGGTCCGTAGGTAGAATCAAGGACCCTTAAAATTTCACGCGGGTGTCTCTCCGTCTGTCTCTAAGTCTCAACCTGTTTACACAAGACGATAAATAATATTTAAAAGTTTCCATTTTATATTTTTTGTATTGCTCCATATATAGGACATTTAAAGTGCGAAATCATATGTTATAGTTTTCGTATGACGAATGCAACGTAATTTAACCACACAATGAGAAATGCGTAGTGTACAAGTTTCAAAAGCAGTTTGTGTGAGATGTGAACAAAAAATTCAAAAGCTATTAAATGAGGGATTACATTTTCACTTTTATTCAATCTTTATTAGGATCCGTAGGTTAAAGCAGGGTATTTTTGTTAAGGAGATGATGGCAGAAAAAGTTTTTTGCCTTTAAACACAAAAATAAAAGGAAAATTTAGAAATGACAATAAATATTTTGAGCGTTTAGATAAATAAAACTTTAAATATCGTAGCAAAATACCAAAACTAGTAAACTTGCTTAATGTAAAGATTGACTTGACTACCTCCAGTTGCAATTCATCATTGCGCAGAGTTATAATTCCGTAAAGAAAAGATTCTTCCGCTGTCATTAAATCATCGTAAATTTGTCCGTCCGAAGAATGAATGAAACGAAATTTAGGTGAATACAATCCGTCACAGGATGCCATTTAGAGTTATGAAAAAAAATCAAATAATGTGGGAACTGCGATGTGACCTTGAGGAACACCACCGTGAGAACCGTTTCCATAGTAACGGTTTAAACTCGTTGTCATCCCGAATACACACCGTGTTTAAATGAGCTTTGCGTTTGCCGGCTCAAATTATCCTCTGACGCCATAAGTCTGTAAACTCTATAAAATGTTGTTTGCTAACAAGAGTTGATTGAAGACATCGCCCTTCCACAATCTCGGTGTTATTATTGATAAAATATCAAAGTAAATAAATTGGTGTTGATATTTTATAATTTTTAGGCTGCTTTGGTCCTTGGTAAGGCTTGAACAATGTACACTACATTGCCAATCAGTTTGTCATGTCTAACTAAAGGGTAAATCAAAGTGAAATGTTTCGTTTGTCAGCGTTAGTTGTTTCTATTTAATTCCATTAAATTAAGATTTTAATATCGCGCCCAAGACTTGTTTTGTTTACCAATTTTAAATTCAATTTTCTTTATTATCGTTAGGCCTAATTTATATATATTAAGTTTAGTTTAAACAATAAGCTAAAACTATATTTTAGTTTAGTTTTAAATACACACGCTTAATAAAAATGAATCATTAAATACATAACCGATCTTTTCAACTATATAAGTCAATAAAAACAACAGAAACAATATACTTTATTTTTTATTTCCAAAGCTTCCTGTAACTCTAATTGATCGCTTAATAGAAAGCAATAAAACCAATAGTGTAACAAAATTAAAATACGTGTATATCAAATCAAAACCTTCTACACAATAGCCTAATATCAAACAACAACACGCCTAATTTAATTAAACAATAGTTTACATCGACAGTAATTTTTATTTTATTTTTTTCGAAAATCTTTATTATTATCGTCTTATATAAAAAAAATAAAATAAAATAAAAGCAACAAAAGAACGTAAAATTGAGACCCCCCTAGTCCTCGAATACTCTAATAGAGTCGGGATAGGAAAAGAACAGGAGACCTCAAGAAAAGATGAAAAAGAGTGATATAAGCCAAGACGAAGAATATAATAATCCAGCTATAAAGGCGTACAGCTCCATCAGAATTGCCAAGCCCATACTTACTTTAATGAGACCCAGAGGGTAATTTATAAATAAGACACTACATTCACAGATTTAAAACAATACTTTGAAGTACAGTAAATACAAATTATAAACAATACGTAATGAGATTATTAGATAACATTAAAACAAAAAAGTATGAGCAACATTTAATTTAGTGAGTGAAATAGAAACTTTAATATACATGTGGCTTTGAATTCACTCACAAAAGTTGATGTAGTTTGTTTTAGATCTTTCTCCACTCCTTTTATTTATCCTAGTTTCAACACATAAAGCTATATGGCAAATTTTGACGAATAGTTTTGTTCACATTATATTGACCAATATTATTTCAAAATATGTACAGAACCGTAGTAAAGATTAGGTTATGTTTAAGATGGGTCAAATAGTTTAATGCCTAAAATAGTTCATAATTCTTTAGTTCAGTAGGATACAGACAACTACATTCCTTCCGATTTAAGCAATAAAAGCTCTCATCTTCAAGGTCACTCGCTAACCTTTCCCTTTCTTAACGAATTGCGTAGCTTTGAATTCGCAACAATATAAATCCGCCAAATTAAAAACCATCTAAAATCGGAGAGTTAGGCGATCACCTGTTAACATCTTTATAGCATCATTTGCTACCTTCACAGCTTCGGCCCAGATTTTAATCAAAACGATCTCCATCTCTGTCACACTCAGTGATGCCCCCTATTAGTATATCGCTGTCAACGCCGCTGCAATCTTTACGGTTATTTCAAACTGCAACACTTTCAACAAACAAATGTCAATTAGTTCAATTTATTTTACAGTTTAAATCGTTGGTCGGATGATGTTGACACTATTTTTGCGATGAGCGAGATTTCAGTCTTACTTCTGTTTGTAAAATACACACTTATAGAGAACCCTTAATAAATTTGGAAAACAAAAATGTAGTGTCATGAACACTTCAGAAAGTTATTACTTACCCAGTATACGAAGTTAGAGAGTAAGTTTTGTAATCGTCGAAAATGTTAACTATTGTTTTTTGACTGATCTTCATGACCTCAGGAAATACAAAAAGTGAATTTCGACAAGCCGTCCGTCCGTCGTCGTTGTTTTTGACGTTGTTGTTAACGTCTGTACGTAAGCACAATGTCAATGGCCGCCATCGTGCTTACGTACAGACGGTAACGACAATGTCAATGGCCGCCATCGTGCTTACGTACAGACGGTAACGACAATGTCAATGGCCGCCATCGTGCTTACGTACAGACGGTAACGACAATGTCAATGGCCATTGACGTTGTTGTTACCGACTGTACGTTATTTTTTCAAATTAAACTTGCAATATAGAGTATATTATTGGGGTATGAGGACTCAAGATCCTTGTTCATCAACCTAAGCCTAATATACAACCCAAGGACCGACTAGCAAGGCAAGTCAATGCCTGTGTCTTCAGTGAGGCTTAGGAGTTTTCGCCCGATGCTGGTAACAAAATCATCAACTGGTTGTGAAGTCCTGAATATGGCGCTTACCTTAATATGTCCCTGAGAATAAAGGAAAAATTTCAACCTCCATGAGTTTGAACTTATCCATTAGCGTGTCGCCTCGCTTTCGGTAAGTTTAGCCTCAGGATAGGGAACAGCCATTTTTCTAACGTTGATGTCCCTGTATATGGACACTTCCTTATCAAATGGTTCCAAACGACTGTAAGTTTTGTTACTTCAGAATCTCTAGTTTCACTTGTGGACTTCATTGAAAGGTCCTCAGCAGAATGTGGAGTGATAGAATCACCTATAAAATGACTACAGGCAACCCAGCCTCGGATATATATTAATTGGCAAAGTTCGGAAACAAAATTAAACAAAAACTCGTTTCAGAAACAAGTGTGGTGGGATATACTCGAGTGACGTAGCAACATTTCGTTAAACGTTTAGCCAGTTACTATCCGTGAAGAAGTTTCACTTCAATAACCCTCAAATGTTGAAGATGTATATTTATTAACTAAATTCGGAAACACAATTAAACAAAAACTCGTTATATATTTTTTAGCGTTTGCGTAAGATTCTTCATATACCCAAACGATCTTAATATAGCCCAAGGATGTTCGACTAACATCATGGGCGTACCCAGCGAGGGGCAGAGGGGGGATGCTGCCCCCCCTGAAAGCAAAAAAATTAATCTTTATTATACATTTTGTTGCTGGAATTTAATACAATTCTTGAAATAACTATTTTAATAATCAATTGTATATTGAATGACCATGGCTTGCCCCCCCCCCCCTAGTTTTGATCCTGGGTACGCCCTTGACTAACATATAGATACGATAGCGCCACAATAAATGTAAATAGAAACTTAGAATATTAAATTAAATACTCTAGAAAACTTTAAAAACTTTTAAAAGGTGAGAATTTTAAATAAATTGATTTCTTTCCTAAAACAATTTCATCTTCGCATCTTTACTAAGACTACTTTAAGGGCTCACTTTATTGAGTACAGTCTTGCAATCCCGAGGGACGTAGCTGGATCTACATATTTTTCCATGTAGTCTTGACTTAGATCATGTCTTTCATCTTTTCTATTCGCTCTCTCTTGTTCTTTTCCGACCCTGACGCTATTAAATTATTCAAGAGCTAGGTATCTTTATTTTACGCATTTTTCTGCCTTGTTTTATAAGGCAATGATGACCGTCTAAGAAAAATTAAGACTGAGCAACTGTAGCGATTGTTGGCACAAAATAGCAATATACACGATTAGCAAATAAAATTTGAGCAGACTACCAAATTTCAGGGTAGTATTTTTATTTTATTTATTCTGAAACTTGCTTTGGCATTCCAGGGTCAATAGGAAAAAATATGTACGTATTTGTAGTAAAATTGAGTTTTATTATTTTCTTCTTAGTTTATTTTATTAATTTTTTGTTCTATGTGTCTTCACCTCTTTTGAGTTGAGTCTTGTTCTTCATACAAAGAAGAAAAGCAAACAGGCCAAAGCACCCAGAGAAGGTATAAAAATACCGAGAACTGAACAGAGCAAACAACAATATAAAGAATTCCTAGCAAATGCCTCTTACTTTACTATAATTGTTAATTGCGATTTTAAATATTTTACTTTCATTTTCATTACCCGAAGTAGATGAAATAAAAAAAAAAAATCCCTTCCTTCCATGTTTTGAAAAGAATGCGTTGTGGAGTAGCATGGAAGTAATGATTGGTCTGTGTGTAACTGCTGGATAAATCACGTCGGTGACAGTAAAATAGTTGTTCTATTTTGTCGGTTGCGCCGCTTGGTAGCGCCACTGTGGCGCCGGAAACGACCTTTGCAACAATAGGTTTTACATTTTACGACTTCAGGTTAACGAACAGTCGACAGTTAATTGACAAAAACTTGAGAATTTAGTTTATTGTCCGATCTTGTCACCAACGCGTGAAATGTTGTCACTTTGACTTCTGTTTTATCTTCCTTTAGACTAGTCATCCTCAAGCAAATTGGTCAGTATAAATTAAGGTCATTAAACTAAAACAGTACGAAACTAACCTGTCGGATTGATATCTTAATAAACTCTGCAAAAACAATGCACAAACTTTCTCATTCACGCGTCCCAAAACCAAATGGAAAAGCAACGAACATTAATTATTACCAAAAATGTCAATTCGCTAGTTTCAATTAAAAGGTAAAGGCCATCTTCAAAATCAAAATATTCCCTATGAGGCTCACTATACGAGTACTTGATTGTCAATCCTGAGGTATCCTATCTGGATCTACACTTTTTTAATTGTAGTCTTCTGTTAGATCCCATTCTTTCATCATTCCCGTCAGGTCTCCCATGACCGACTCTTGTTATCTGTCGACTTTTACGCTATCAGAATATTAGAGAACTAAGGAGTCCTAGCTGTATCTACAACTTTTTTTTACGGTAGTTTTGAGTTAGATCCTCTTTTTATCTCTCCTATCAAGTCTTTCTTAACCATATTTGTTCCCTTCCGACTGTGACATTATTAGAGAATTCAAGGGTCAAAAATCCTAACTGGATTTATACCTTTTACTGTACTTGAGTTAGATCCCTCTCTTTCATCTCTCCTATCAAGTCTTTCTTAACCACCTCCGTTCCCTTGCGATTGTGATGCCATTAGAGTATTCTAGAGCTGGGAGTTTATTTTCTCCCTTTCCCTTATAAGGCGATGATGATTGAGAGGTTTTTCATCTTGAGCAATAAGGACATTTTGTTTTTAATATTTACATTAAATAAGTGCATAAACTTGCTTTACTGAGTCATAAACAAGTGTAAATCGTATTTGATTAAAATGGAACTTTTAATTTCAGCTGTTAAGGCTATTTTGGTTTTTACCAATTATTTCTGAACCGTAATATTTATTTACTTGAGATTTTGCATTGATATTTTTTATTTTTCCAAAATTTTTAATGAAATTAGAAAATTGATTTTCGAGTTTACATATTTTATAACAGCCTATGACACAGCGTTTTTAGAGACATATCGAATAATACGTTTTGTTTGGGTCCTTAGAGCAAATTGGAGAAAATCATTTTTCTGTTGTTTTTTTATTGCAACTACCCCCAAATTTTGATTTATTGACAACACTTAAATATGACCAAAATATATTGATATAAAAAAATTTGAGCTGTAAAGCACGAGCACAGCATTCAAACGACGAGGAAAGACAGAACTCTAGGAACCTTAAAATGGATGAATCCGAAACAAAACACGTCATAGATTTTTTGACCCATCACATAAATGTCTCTATATTATTGAGAAGGTAATAATACTCAAATAAGTGGGAAAACGACATTCTTGGAAGATTAGGTATATACAAAATAACAAGTGGAATATGGAAAAAGTCCCGTGCATTGCTATTCTATGTCTAATCGTATTAAAAACTTGCTTTGAAATGATAAAATCTATTAGTAGGTCAATGACCTAAAACTGTCTTTTTGTTTTAAAATATAGAGACGATTCTTTTGGAAACTCAAAACTAAGTTTGTAACCTACCATTATAGAATAAGCCTTACCGCAATTTGTTAGGTAACTGGCATTCTATAGAAACTCAAAATCTGTTAAAAGAATATCGTTCAAATTAAACCAGAATGTATCCTCTAAAAAAATCAAAGAAAATTTATTTTTTGTTTCCAAAACCACAGATTGGGATGTGTATTTCTACAAGTTATAATGAACAATGTATGACTTCCTATAAACCTTAATGAATCATGACCACTCCAACTCTATCCTCAAGAATCTCATAATCGAATTATTTAGCCATCAATTTTTTTTGTATATAGAATAAATATCAATTGTAAGGAATTGATACATGTATGTATCAATTCCTCCATGTATGTAGGAATCATACATGTATGTATGTATGGAATCTCCATGCATATAGGAATTTAAGAATTTTTATAGTTTTCCTTTTCTTGAGAAACAATAAAATTAATATTTTATATACAAAATTCTACAACTTCAGTTAAAATTATTTTATGGTTAAACGAACAAACAATACCTAATTGTTTTTACATTCTATACCTAATTGTTTGGTTTAGAGTTTTTTGTGAACCGAGATATTTTCTAAGTAAAATATTCAATTCCGTTTTCAGTCAAAAAAATTTGGAAAAGTTACTATTGCCGCACGAATTGAATAAGTCAGATATTTTATACTTTTATCGTATTAAATCAAATTAATGTTTGTTTTTTTTTAACATAGGTTATTTTGTTGTCATTAAAAACGTATAAGTTACGTTTTCTTAGAAATTAGTTCTTTGAATTCATTGTCACTTTTCACTTCAGACTCTTATTTATAGTGAGTACGGGCTTGGCAATCAGTTATATCCATCTCTTTTGTCTTCTATATCAGGTCTCTTTGATCAACTCCTGTTTTATCTAACGCTGATACTATTAGGTTATTCGATGGCTAGAAGTAATTATTTTACAGTCTTTTTTCATTTGTTTTTTAAGAGAGTGATACCCAAAGGTTTTTTTTACATTTTTAGGATCTTTTCTTGTATCTTATCTCCTCAATTTGTAAATGTATGGAGGATATTAAAGAGATAGTTTACTTTTACTACAGTGCTTGATGTAAGATCCGCAGAGCTTGTTGATAATATTAAAGTATTTATGTTATTGTTGTTAGATTCATTGATTTTTTGTTATCTGAACTCACAGTATGTCGTAAATTTAAATTTACAAATTATATGAGTTACGAGTTTTAATTTTTAAACAATTCAAACGGGTTACAAACTATCAAATTTGTCCATAAAAGTTTACAAAGTCCAACAAGTCGTCGTATTTTCCCGTTGTAGAACCTATCGGTTAATGACGTTTTCTGAAGAAGGTCTCTTTCTCGAATATCTTTAGGGTCTATTTTCTTATACGAAACCTTCTCAGCTTGTAAATGAAAATGAATAGTGAAAAGAATGTGAATTTGATTACAGTGTACAAGGTAGGATCCGTTAAAAATGTTATGTTATTGTTGTTTTTTGTTTGGTTAGCATTCTGTTAAGAAACAATTTATATTCAGTTTATGTTAAGGCGATGATGGCGTCATTAAACAAAAAATATGGTTCGCACGCATATTCCTGTTCATAGTCGATATAAAAAGATATTATTTAATTGCACAAATATTATAACCAGCAATTGTATAAAATATTAAAAGAGGCAACATGCAAAGAAATGAGTGGGGATTCCCGCGTAGATGGAATGAGGATATCGTGTAAAGATCATAGCGTTGAATAATGCAATGTGGCAAATTACAAGGGTAGCAGCCGATACAGATCTGTGGATAATTTAAAGTCGAGGGCGGCAGACGCTCCACCTGCATTGTGAACATCTGCCCGAGTCGCTCATTACTACTACTTTCAAAATAATATTATTCAAAGAATAATAGTTTTCTGATGATATCAAACCAAGAGATGTACTTGAATAATACGGGGATAATATTCTATGAACAATTCTAGCTCTAAGCTCCATTTTATGACATTAAATATTTGTGAGCGACTCCATTATTACTTTATACTTAATTCAAATTTAGATTATGTCTTAAATAATTGCATAACTTATCCGATTTCGTCAAAATCAATTTTATGACAAACAATAGTTTAAAAGAAAATATTAGAGTTAAACTTCTATCTGCAGTTTGAATATTTATAAAAATAGTATAATTTTATTTAAGATAAATTTACTGCTGCTTTCGTTTTCCTATCCATTACAAATTATTTATTGTAGATATTGATTGAAGAAAAATAGAGAGCTAACTTCGTATCTGTATCCACGGCAGAAGATTTCTAGCAGATTATGGATTCAAGATAAATTTTGTGGTACCTTCGTCACCATATTCATGGCAGATGATTTGTAGAAGATCATTGATTGAAGATAAATTGTAATTTCTCATCCGTTTTCATGGCAGAGACGTCTAAAAGATTATTGATTCAAGATAAATTGAGTGCTAGATTGTTCTCACTATCCATAACAGAAGATTTCTATCACATTATTGATTTAAGACAAAAATAAGTGCTACCTTCGTCTTTCTATCAACGACAGAAAATTTCTAGAACATTATTGATTCAAGATAAATTGAGTGCTCCCTCCGGCTCTCTATTAACGACAGAAGATTATTGATTCAAGATAAATTGAGTGCTCCTTTCGTCTCTCTATCCATGACAGAAGAATTATTCTACCACACATTATTGATACAAGATTAAATAAGTGCTACATTGTTCTCTATCCATGACAGAAGATTTCTAGCAGATTATTGATTCAAGATCAAATGAGTACTACCTTCGTCTTCCTATCCATGGCAAGAGATTTCTTGAATGTGTCAAGATCAATTGAATGCTATATTCGTGTCACTATCCATGACTATCCAAGATGTCTAGAAGATTATTCAAGATCAATTGAGTGCTACTTTTGTTTTTCTATCCATGGTAAAAGATTTCTAGAAGATTATTGATTCAAGATAAATTGAGTGTTACCTTCGTCTCCCTATATATGGTAGATGATTTCTAGCAGATTATTGATTCAATATAAAATGAGTACTACCTTCTACTCTCTTTCTATCCACGACAGAATATTTCTAGCAGATTATTGATTCAAGATCAAATGAGTACTACCTTCGTCTTTCTATCCATGGCAAGAGATTTCTTGAATGTGTCAAGATCAAATGAATCCTACATTTGTGTCACTATCCATGACTATCCAAGATGTCTAGAAGATTATTTACGATCAATTTAGTGCTACTTTTGTCTTTCTATACATGGTAAAAGATTTCTAGAAGATTATTGATTCAAGATAAATTGAGTGCTTCTTTTGTCTCTCTATCCATAACAGAATAATTCTACTAGATTATTGATTCAAGATTAAATAAGTGCTACATTGTTTTCTCTATCCATGACAGAAGATTTCTAGAATATTATTGATAAAAAATAAATTGAGTGCTACCTTCATCTCTCTATCTATAGCATAAGAAGTCTAGTAGATTATTGATTTAAGATAAACTGAGTGTTATTTTTGTCACTCTATTCATGGTAGAAGATCTTTAGATTATTGATTTAAGATAAATCGAACGTAACTTAGACTTCGTATCCACAGCAAAAGATGTCCAACAGATTATTGATTAAAGTTAAATTGGACCTTCTTATAATAAGAAGACAATTTCTATCATATTATTGATTCCAGATAAATCGGGCCCAACCTTCATCCATGGCAGATGATTATTGATTCAAGATATATCGAGTGCTACCTTGTTCTCTCTATACATGGCATATGATTTCTAGCAGATTATTGATTTAAGGTGAAATAAGTGCAAATTTCATCTCCCTACCCATGGCAGAAGATTTTTGGAAGATTATTGATTCAAGATTAATTGAATGATAGCTTCGTCTCCTTACGTATAGCAGAAGATTACTAGCAGATTATTGACTGAAGATAAATCGAGTCCAACCTTTATTCTTCATTCATGAAGATTGTATTTAAATCTGACCAGATACTGATTCAGGACATGTTACAAAGTTTATAATTTAAGGAATACCTTACCACCATTGTAACCTACCATTATAGAATAAGTCTTACCACAATTTGTTAGGTAATACAATAATATTTCAAGTGAAAAATATACGACCTAGACTGGGAATCGAACCCAGGACCTTTGGCTTTACGCGCCAATGCTCTACCAACTGAGCTATCCTAGTCGCTTCCCAGCTTAGGGCGTAGACTTCTCACTTGACTTTACGTTTAATTGCTGCAATTTTGAGTTTCCAAATTAATTACCTCGCATATGCGACATTGAAATTAATTTTTACTCATTTTTCAGCTCTTACGCATGTATTTATTGATTTTTTAATTATTTGATTTTTCCGCTTATACGTTTTTACTAGCAAGTGTTGAATATATAATAATATTTCAAGTAAAAAATATACGACCTAGACTGGGAATCGAACCTAGGACCTTTAGGTTAGGTAACTGTTAGGTAATTGTTAGGTAACTGGCATTCTATAGAAACTCAAAATCGGTTATAACAATTTCGTTCAAATTAAGCTAGAATGTATCATCTAAAAAATCAAAGAAAATGTATTTTTTGTTTCCAAAACCAGAGATTAGGATGTGTAGTTCTAAATGTGATAATGAACAATGTATGACTTCCTATAAACCTTAATGAATCCTGACCACTCAAACTCTATCCTCAAGAATCTCATAATCGAATTATTTAGCTATCAATTTTTTTTTGTATATAGAATAAGTATCAATTGTTAGGAAATAATCTCCATGTATGTAGGAATTTAAGAATTTTTATATTTTTCCTTTTCTTGAGAAACAATAAAATAAATATTTTATATACAAAATTCTACCACTTCAGTTAAAATGATTTTATGGTTAAACGAACAAACAATACCTAATTGTTTTCACATTCTATACCTAATTAAATTCTCAGAAATATGATGACCTGCAAACAATCTACACAATCTGGTCCTATTAATTTACCCTTGATACAATTAACACGATACTAATTAACAGAAAAATTAGCGATTACAGTATTTTATTACTTACAACCGTTCTTACTCATATTAATTGGGGGGAAATACTTGGTGGTTTTTATTCCTTCTTCGGAGTTTGCTCGGAAATTGTGTATTTTGTTACTGCACTACTATTACCATAATTGCAATGTCTATATAGAGTGAAGAGGTTGGGGAATGCAGTGCGGTTGTCCAAACAAGTTTTCTACGGCCAATATGTTCAATCTGTCATAGCGTACAGGACAATAGTAATTGGACAACCCTGTCGGCATCTTTTTGAACTCTTTGATCGACAGCATACCTTTAGCAGTACGTTTGGTCTTATTTCCGAAGAGTTTGGAGTAAGTTAGTTTTTTATTTAAAGTTTATTAAATGTACACACCGTCAAAAAATGATTTGCGAATCAGTAAATATTTAAAAATTGATTTTTTTTTTAATATATGCTCGGACAGTAATTTTCTTTTCATGCCGTTGTCCAAATAGTTTGGGTAATAAAACATAAAATTTTGAGTTTTCTAATTTTGAAAACAAGTGTACATGGTTCACTTTCAATTTATTACTGTTTACACTAGAACGCGTATTTTTAAGAATATGAAGCCACCCATGACTTTTTTAAATTTTTTTTTATAATCTATAACAATTATTGAGAAAACATAATGTAATTCTTTTGAAATGTTCGTTTTGAAAATTATATTTGTATGTTCTGATTTTATTTAAAGTTCAAATTTTAATATTAAAAAAAACAATATTGAAATACTTCTTAAGATATCCTCACGCCCACACCACCTATTTCATCAAAACTGTTTAGCCATTTAAGATATAATAAACTACCCAGGTAATAAACATATTTCGGAAAAAAAAAAAAACTTCTCTAAGTGCCTGAAAACAGATTTTCCCTTAAATCACTAAACATCAATTTTTACACATTACAAACTTTATAAACTCTCCTTATTGAAAGTAAGAAAATAAAAGTATTAAAAACCCATTTCTGAGATTGCTATACCAACTACGATTAATAATAATAACATTATAATTAAGTAGGATAAGTGGAGCCTTTAACGAGTGGGTAAGAAAGACTGTTTCAATGAATGCTGGATGCATGATAAAATGTTAATATATTAGTTTACTGGACAAATGCTTTCGCCAAATTTGTTTCAGTGCCTATGAGATATTGACATTAACGATTTTAAAATGGATATAACAAAAACATAAAAAATGTATACACAATTTTGATTTAGGCCGGAAATTTTCGTACAAATATGCGATTGTAAAATATTAAACTGATTTGTTATAATAAATGTTAGATAAGGTGTTGTTGTTGGTAACTATCATGTACTAGCCCAATCCCATCATACAAAGTAATGCAAGTAGGTCCTCTAAATGTAATGCCCAAAAGTTGATTTTTTTTTTATGCCTTGTAGGAAATGTTAAATTGTATTGGTAGATCAGATAGTTTTACCAAGTAGGGTAAGTTTGTTTGAAACACTTAATACTCGGGCTTTCTGAACCTCTTAATTTGTGTACACTACTTTCTTAACGTCGTCGGCTAGAACCTAACGTGCCTCTTAGGTGTGTGTGTGTGTGTGTGTGTGTGTGTGTGTGTGTGTGTGTGTGTGTGTGTGGTGTGTGTGTGTGTGTGTATTAAAAATTCTACACTCGCTTCGCTCGTGTCAGTGTCTAGACTCAAGTGGGCATAGAAGCTATATATTTGTGAAGGAGTCTCCATTCTCTGTACTACTACCATTTTAAACAATTTTGATTATTTCATGTGTTACTGTTATTTAAGTTATAACACACTAAATTAGATAAAAATTTGTAGATTTCAAATCTACACGTAATAGTACTAATCCCACCTCTCTACAATGACTAATAGTGGAGGTATTACAAAATGGAATTTTGAACCCAGTCTTCACAAAGGTACAGCTTTGCACCAAAGTCTAACCACTGATACGAGCGAAGCGAGTCTAATTTTTTATTACACAAAAATCTATGAGATTAGTAAGGACCTCCCTGACATCAATAAAGTAGTGATTTATTGGGTAAGTACCACGATGGCACCCATCAACTTGATTTTGTTGGAGCAATGTGAGTAGATTCTTGACTGCGAATCAAAATCAAAATGTATCAAATCTGATGATCTCCAAACAATCAGAACTCGTAACAAAGTTAGATACTAGAAATATTTATTTGAAAAACATACGAACTCCAATGAACATGGTTTAAATCGCAGTTTTGTGAAGATTGTTTTCAATATATTTTTAGTTAGTAGGTTGAAACTGTTGAGAGCGGTTGCTGTGGAAACCCTCAATCAATAAAGTAGAAACCCCTTCTATCATATTTAACTACTTGAAATTGATCACGTAAACACAAAAGAAACCACAGGTTGTTTAAATCAATCAACAGGTTCTAAACTTACAATAAATACGGTTAGTTCTTTGAGAAAAGCAAACACCTAGTTAGGCATGCGCCTTAAAGTTTGTATTTTCAAATTCGATCCGCAGTAGTAAATGCAACCTCACGCTCTTTGTAGTTTGCCGATGAAGAATTAATTTGAACGAATATTAAGAAAAATGGATGTGTCAATATTTAAGTTATCTCCAGAAATGTTCATTTATTTTTCCTGCTCAAACCGTGAATTTAGTGTATGTTGTAATAAATTAGTTTTGTTGTTTGATTTATGTTTTAGAAACTTTACAAAACTAATACTACTAAGGTTTAATGTGTGCTGTGTCATTCCATAAACGTGAAACGGTCTCAAGTTTTTTAACATGAACCTATATAAATACCATTTTGTTTAAAAAGCCAAGCAGTCATCATCGCCTTAAACTAAATAAGATAAAATAAAGGCTCCTAGCCCTCGACTATTCTATAGCATCAGGGTCAGAAAAATTAAGAGTTCAAGAATATAGAAAAAAAAGGGTCTAACTACAGACTACATGAAACAAGCTGTAGATCCAGCTATACTCCCTCTTTATTGCCATGGTTGTACTCATTATAACAAGCCCCTAAGGAGAAAATAAATATGAAAAAAATATATCATTTGACAAGTTTCTCAAGTAACGTTTTATATTTTCTCAAATATGTATATATATACATATACCAAGTGTCATAAAAGTCCCCCCCCTATTATTATTTATTTATTAATGGAAATAGACAGATTTGCTTTGAGGAAAGTTTAGATAACCAAAGGAGGAGTTTTTTGAAGTATCGAAATTTTCAACCCTTACCCCCAAAATGGGGTAGTTTGGGGGTAAGTCAAGAATTTTAAATAGCAACCCCTATTGACTGATACCTCAATTTAAAGGCCTTTTTTAAATAAGAATAATGGCGCAAACTAGAGGTCTCCAAGTTCATCCTACCCAACATAGCGACCAATCAAATTGTGAATTTTACGTTAATAATTACACCGGAAATGTTACGAAATGTACAACAAGCTTTTGAGTCCAGAATCTATTTCTGCCAAGAAGTAAATGGTAGCCATTTTGAGAACTTAATGTGAGCAAAAAAACAAGGTAAGGCTCTTACCATCAATTTACCAACATAGAGCAGTTTGTAATGCAATAAAAACAACCAGAGTTTGTAGGTTAACATTCACAATTCGATTGGTCGCTATGTTGGATAGGATGAACTTAGAGACCTCTAGTTTACGTCATTATTCTTATTTTTAAAAGACCTTTAAAATGAGGTATCACTCAATAGGGGTTGCTATTTAAAATTCTTGACTTACCCCCAAACTACCCCATTTTGAGGGTAAGGGTTGAAAATGTTGATACTTTATAAAACTCCTCCTTTAGTTATCTAAACTTTCCCCAAAGCAAATTTGTCTATTTCCATTAATAAAAATAATAATAGCGGGGGTGGGACTTTTAGGACACTTGGTATATTATATATAGTATAAAAAAAGTTATATGAAGGGTCAAAAAAATTGAGTTTTTTCATTTTGTTTAACAACTAAAACTTTTGGGGTAGCTGTTGTAAGGAATAAATTTTATTACATAAATATTTCCTTAAAATTTTCTTTTAAAGATTTGATCAAGTGTAATCATTACGCACCCAAACGAAATTTATTTTTACCATGTCTTGAAAAATATGTTTTAGAGTTATCATTAAAAAGACGTAAATTCTCTAAATTGATTGTACCAATTTCGTTCAAACTTTTAGTGTTATGTAAATATTAACCAATGTATAAAATAGTTGTGCTTCAGGTAAAATTGAAAGAAATTGACTGACGTTGTTAAAAACTCGATTTAAATCACATACGATTTAATAAAACTGAACACCAATTCTCACAAACAGTACGTTTATTTATTCCAACGTGCTTCAACGACAAAATGGCCATCTTTAGTGATACACGAGCTGCAATAACTAATTATTATTATACTGAAGATGGCGTTTTTGTTGTTGAAACAAATTACATAAACTACAGTAATTTGTGTTCATTTCTATTCAATCAAGTACAACCATCTCAGAAGCCAAACAGCCAAACTCAATATACACTTTATAATTAGGATTTACACTGAGAGAAGATTTATGTAAGTTAAGATAATATTGAATTTAATATAAATATTGTTTAAGACGACAACGTCCAAAGTTTATTTTACTTTTTAGTAGACAACTACCGAACTGACGGTTTTAGCCACTAATAGTTTTTCTAGGTTTATATGGTTTTGGGAAAAGGTGAGTGAGAAAGTTTGTGCAATATTTTGTAACAATTTCATTGGAATACATTTTGCTATTTTTTCAATGAGATTTTGTTATGATTACTAGTTCTATCAAGCTTTTTCGTGATGTGCTGAACAATGGGGAACATTTCATATCTTTTAGAAAAATACCAAGAATTGTCTAACTTGTAAGAGTATTATTGGGATCTAAAAGATTTAATATTCATCAGGCTATAGTAACAATCAACTTTACCAACTTAATAACAGCTGACTCATTCCACCAACGAGAGATTCAGGCGGACGTTATTCTCAAAGTAGTCAACTTTTTACTGTACAAAGTAAGTAACCTCTGTTTTTTTGACTGATATTCATGATCACAAGGAACTGAAAAAGTGCCGTCTATCCGTCGTTGTTGTCATCCATACGAAAACACAATGGCGGCCACAAAAATTAAGAAAGGATTATTAATTTTTGATCGGCTTTTGCTCTTATTGATATTCAGAAAAATCGGATTAAAAATGCGAAGTGGCGATTAATTTTAATAGTTTTTTGTTTATTCTCTTTTGTTATTCCCCTTATAATACACGAAATTAGATAACAATATATAGATATCAATTCTGCATGTAATGGTAGCAATTCTACTTCTCTACAACGACAAATAGTGAAGAACGTTAGAGAACCAGTAGTGTTAGGAACGGCTCCTCAAAACTGCCTGGGTTCTTAATTTCTACTCAAAATCAGTGGTTCAATGTTTTATTAACTTTTATTATCAACATAAACTTATATCTATTTTCCTGATACTTTAATACAATACAAAAAGAAAAATACAATCAAAGGAACAATATTCAAACTAAGTATCCATTACTCAAAGCCCAGAAGTGTTCCAACTATTGTTACTCTTATACAAATGAATTATTGATTTTACCGGTGCCTTTATATATTAATGCTTGTTCACCTTTGTAGAGTATCAACTTTGGACAATTCCTTTTCTCCCTCTGTCCTAGAGTCAGGCTTCCTGGGCTATCTTCCACCACGGCTCGCGACACGGCCTGTATCTCCCAATCACCAAAAGATCCCCTCCACCTTGTGCTGGCTGCTTATATATGTTTTGTTGCTTCTAGTGCTCTACTTTCGTTGAAAGTCAAGCATTTCAACACTTTTTTCAATTCTTTCACAATAGTTGGGTCATTCTGAGCTTTGTATGATATAATCCTAACATAATTTACTTAACATAATAACTTTAATTAAATATATTCTTAACAGTAGTGTCGAGTAACTGACATGAGCGAAGCGAGTGGAAACTTGCCAATATATATTAGGTCCGTTAGGTGCTAGACTACACCTAGAAAATAGTTATATATGCAATTACGAGAATCAGAAAGCGCTGTAACAACTGTTTTAAACAGTTTACACTGCTCAACTGAGTACCTACAAATACTACTGAGTACCTACAAATACTACTGAGTACCTACAAATACTACTGAGTACCTACAAAGATAAACTTGATAAACATTTCCTACAGGGACTCAAAAAATAAAAGAACTATTGGTCAATACAATTTGAAGTTCTGTTTGTAATGGTAGTTCTGAGTAAGTACCATGATGGTACTCATCAACACTTTTAAAGTGAAGAGAAAAGCCAAATGGAAGTATTCTGCAACTATTAAACGATTTGTGAAACATAGAATTGTAACTAAAGACATTAAACTATTAGATTGTAATACAATTCACAGGTCAGTTACAATATATTGGTTAGGTTATGTTCCGGTAGAGTGATAATGATGATCGTGTATCAATCTTGATAGGTGACTCGTGCGTGCTCACGTAGTGGAACTGAGGGTACCATCTGTGACTGCTTCCGGAAACATCAGGGTTGAAATACCTCCTCACTTAGAGGACGCTAATTTTATATTGATTTTGGTTGTTGTCCTCTCTGCCATTGAGATTACAGTCAGTTTATTGTAAGTCTCCCCGTGATAAGATTTTTGTTTTAATAATTACAGAGTGATTCAAAAAAAATACGCGACGATATTTCGGGGGCTGATTCTAGTAAACTTTCGAGGTACGATAAGCGAAATATTTCAACCTGATTTTGTTTCAAGAGTAAAATAAAGTCATACTTTATTTTTAGAACCGTAATAGAGAAACAAATAGATGTTTTTATCCGTAAAATTGAATAAAATTGGTACAAGAATTACTATGTATCCTGGAATTTTCAAGAAAACTGGTGTAAATTCAAAACATTGGAGTAAAAAACACACTTTTTATATTTGGTGTAAAACATATATGTTAAATAGTGGAAAATATATATGTTAAATAGTTAAAAATGGATAAACTTGTAAACAAAATTTGTAGTGAATTTATTTATAAGAAAATTTATGTAAATAAATTTAATGAAAACAAATGCAAGTTAGAGAAAATTTTAAGAACATTTTTGTTCTGTTTGATATTGTAACAAGCTAAAGCTTTTTTTTTTTTTTTTTTTAATAATAAAAGTCAAATTTGTATAAATTGCATTTGTTTTTACTGTCTTTATAATGTTTTTCAGAATTAAATTCTTTAAAAGTTCATATATTTTATCCGTGTATTACTCATTTAACAAAGTTATTTTACGACAAACCAAAAACAAATATCTATTTTTCAATTCTTTTTTTAGTATTTTACACCGACTTTCTCTCAAATTAAAAGAGATACAGTTCCGAGATATTTTTTATTCACTTTCTTAAACTGAAAAACATCCTTAATTTGGATGCTATGAATTAAAGTATTGTTTCATTTCTCTTGTAGCAAAAATTAGGGCGTAATATTGCACTAGCTGTAACTATTAATCGAATTTTTATATTTTATTATTATCTTTACTTCAGGAATCAGTTCCCGAAATGTAGCTGTGAAATTTTGAATCACTCTGTATATAATAGAAGCCAAAGATAAATTATCTACTTAAAATATGCGTACAATAAGCATAATCTGTTCTCGAGGCAGTTAATTCACCTTTAGAGGGAACCTAAGAATACCTATTTACAAAATAATTTAAAAAACTCCCCACCCTATACTCAAAAAATGTGGACAAATATGCCTGTTATCAAAATTTAAAAAAAAATCTCCTCCATTCTCTGATAGGGCAGCCTACTTTGACGTTCCTAATGGAAACTCATTTTTGTCTAGCGTTTTCCGATTTCCCACAAAAAGTAAAAGACTTTTTACTTTTATGTATTTTTTATAAACTCACTCTTTTAGGAGTAAAAGACGATTTATATTTCCAAAAATTTTAATTTGGTGGATCTTTGAAAGGCGACTATCCTTACTTCCCATTGTTGGAAGTTAAAAACGTAATTAGGGAGAATATGCGAAGTGTAAATACCAGACTAAAATTAAATAAATAATTTGTGGCCCAGAAAAAAACCATCTTAATATAAACAGTGTTTAATTGTAGTTTGAGCCAAATTTAAACATACAAAATATTATTTTTCTGGTTATTTGGTTCCTGAGTTATATAGTTGTAATTACAGTGAGTTGAACCAGTTTTTAACATTGCCATATATTTCTTATTTTAAGCAAATAAGTGTAAATCAGGATTTCCATAAGGAATTTTAAAGTTAGCTACTATATTGGAAAATGGCGAATACTTTTCAAAATTTGAATAACATTTTTAAATCCAAATATCAAAAGTCCCCAAATTGTTTAAGAGATACCAACAGTGCGCACGATAAAATGATCACCCTGTATATTCAGCTAAACAAATTGTTATACACGTGTGCGCTTTAATATTATACGTCATTTTCTACGAAATTTAAGTAGAATTCTATAAAACGAAAACCAGAAATGGCGTGTAGCAATTGCGTGCACATTTTCTGGTAATTGCCCATTTTACGAAAGATAAACCACGCCTCTTTTAACTAACCTCTTTCAATTTATACTTTGTAGCAACATCAAATATCTGAAAAAAAAAAAAAATTAAAAGGTTTTCAGTAAAAAGCTCTTTTATTTTATACCTAACGTACATCCCTAACATTATTTCTTTCTTACAATAGTTGCAATCTTCATTATTATTATTTCCTTCTAAAAACGTAACAGATCATATTTCTGAACACCGAAATAATGTTAGGCCCGTGTCATTAATTGTAAAGAATCCTTTATGAATAGAAAATATAATTTGGGGATATCAAACACATGGGCTCCAGTTGCATATAATTATATTGGTCAAGTTTTTGGGTGCATTGGAAACAGCTGTGAGCCTAGTTTGTGGTGACCAGCTGGTCGAGTCTTTTCTTTGATTTGCATGTCCGTTCGTCAAGTTATATCTGAATTGTGAACGTTTCCGTTTTATGAGTAGTGTGTGTCAATGAAAATTGTCGAGAAATTTCTTAGTACAGTTTTTTAATAATGACGTTAACAAACATTTTCATGTTCGACTGTTGTCTGTTACAGTCAGGACCTTACTAGTATGTGGCAATCCTGAGAGATTCTATCTGGGTCTACAGCTTTCTTTATATTACCTTGGGCTAGACTCCTCTCCTTCCTTCCTATTAGGGCTCTCTTGACCAATTCTTGTTCTATTCCAACCTGATGGTATTAGATTATTCGAGGACTAGAGGTCTCTACTTTATGTTTTTCTACCTTTTTTTATAAAACGATGGTGACAGAAAGTTTCTTGTTGTAAACTACAAGGGGGGGGGGGGGATAATCAGGTTAAACCAACGCGTAATTAAATTTGATAACGCTTGCAGATTTAACTGTATTACACGTACTGATGCAGACAAAAATATTTTTATATAACCATTTTTCTATGCCAATTACTAACGGAATTAAAAATATGCTGCATATATAAAAAGGACTAGTTGTGGATACAGCCGAGAAAGTAACACCGTGTCACTATTGTCAATCGTAGAAGTTTGAAATATATTAAAGTAACATCAATCTATATAAATTAGGGGGGGTCTGTGTTAGTCCACTCAGAAGTTTAAAACTACTTAACCGATTGTAGTGAAAATTGATGACATCATAGTTTCCACTCAGAAGAAGCTTTTGAAGTTGAGTTTCCGATATCTCATAAAGAAGTTGAGTTATTGCATTAAAATTATTTCCCGTAAGGAAATGGCAGCCGTAAAAGTTGAGCATCGTTCACGGTAATCACAGCATCTACTGGACCGATCACAATGAAACTTTTGCAAGCTTATTTTTGAAAGAAGTTTTTGTTTCTTATTGATATCTTAAAAAGAAACTGACTTATTACAAAAAATACTAATCTGTAGCAGTCAACGTTTGCGCATGAGCAGTAAATAAATCACGAATACTAACTTCTAACAGCTGATTAGATTATCAGCTTTAATATTTTAACACAAAGATAGGTTAGACCGTTGTGAAACATTTTACTGATAACAGCTGATTAGGTCCATCAACTATATTATTAAACACAAAGACAGGTTAGGCTTATTTTAGACCAGTGAGTCTGTAACATTTTGGAAAATGTTTTAAACTTAATTATTGTATTTTTACATACAAATATAGTTACCATGGCAACCACTATACCGTTGATTAGGTCATTATCTTTAATAGTTCAACAGAAAGGTAGGTTAGGCCTAACCTAGATCAATGTGTAACGTTTTGAAAGTGTTATTAACTTGATTTAAAACTATAGCAAACTTACTCAATAAATAGACCTCTATGGTTTCATATTGTTTTCACTTCCATAGTCTTATGGACATCCGATTTTTTTCGCTCTAATCTTGGAAACGTTTTTGTTCACTATAATCTCAAAAAGTACTGGGCCGATTTTTATGATATTTCGCAAAGAACAGGTTTACCACCTTCTCTCACATCTATCAAAAACTGCCTTAAAATTTCAAACGATTACCCATTAGTTTAACATTAACCCTAATATTTGATCAAAAACACATGTTTTACTGAATGTTTAAATAATTATGTGATTTGAGATTAAAACTAAAAGAGGGTTAAAAAATATGATTTTCTTAAAAATGGGCTTCAACGATTTTCATCAAATTTTTCTCAACTGTAGCTTCTAAGGATCCAAAATAACGTCAGTAGTTCGTCAGTTATCAGTAAAAAAAGTCAAACATGGGGCTGTTATTCAGTATATAATTTTCCACAATCGATTTTACCGATTTTGTTCAAACAATAAAAATATACCTTAGTTATCTTAAATTATTTTTGGAACCTGGTTCCAAGCGAAATATTTTTTCTTTTCCAAATTTAATAATTTAACACCCTAACTGAACATTAGCCAACTAAAAACTTGTCAATATGTTTAGTTATTCAGTTTTAAACAAAAATATGCAAACACGTATAATTAAGACATCCGTCACCAGAGCTGTGCAATGACTTCTGTTTACTGTGACCTTGACAAAATATTTCTAAAATGTGGATACATAACTTCCACCGAGGAATGTAATGACATAACCCTTTTAACCAGGTATTACACACTTAAATAATTGCAACTGTACAAATAGTTTTTTACACGTAAACAAAACTCTGAAAGAATTCATTGCTGCATATTTAAGTATCATTTCTGAGGAGGAATCTCTTGTGTTATTTATTTTTTTATTTTATAGAACTTTACATACACTGTGCGTTGGTATTTTTTATACTCGGCGGATTGGTATTTCATTTTTTTGTCAGATTTTAATGTATTATGAATAATCAGTAAAAGGAGTCTTTTTTTGAGTTTAAAAAAGTTGTAGTTATTACCATAGCACTCATTATCTGCGACCATTACATCAATGGCCATCACGTTAAATATTTGTGATTTAATAAATATCTGACGGTTTTAATGAAGGACTTTAGATAATGATGATGAAATGGAGAGCTTATTATATATTTTATATTTTTGTTTAAATTAATTGTATTCAGGCTTGATTTATTATTTATTATATTTAGTCAAAAATAAACTATTTATTTTTCATATTAGTTAAGATATTATTTATAAATTTATTCTTAACGTCTAATAACAGTTGTTTAATTTAAAGTGTTAAGGTTAAGCTTTATTTTATTTTGTATTTTAAGTTGTGTTTTTTATGTTTGATGTTTTTTTTACTTCGAATTGTATAAACTGGCCGTAATATTTATTTTATGTCTTAGTTTAAATTGTATTCAGGCTTGATTTATTTTGTATTACATTTAGTCTAAAATGAAAAGTTGTTTATTTATAAATTTATTCTTAACGTCTAAAACTTGTTTAATTTAAAGACTTTTTATAATATTTTGTATTTTAAATTGTGTATGTTTGAGGTTGTTTTTACATAGAATTGTAATTTATTGAACTTATTTTTTATTTTATGTTTTATTTTAAATTGTGTTCATGTTTATTTTATGTTGTATAATTTAGTCTAAAATAAGGAATTTATTATTTATGTATTGTGGAGCTAAGGGGGAAAGAGGTCCTAACTTTTCCATATATATAAATATATATATAGAGAGAGAGAGAGAGAGAGAGAGAGAGAGAGAGAGAGAGAGAGAGAGAGAGAGAGAGAGAGAGAGAGAGAGAGAGAGAGAGAGAGAGAGAGAGAGAGAGAGAGAGAGAGACGACAAAATGTTTACAATGACAAAACAATGTGTTCGTTGTATTAAGAGGTTGCAATGTCTTCTGTATTAAGGAAAATTAGATTTAAATATTTAAAAAATCGATTTTAAATATTCATCATTTGAAAAAACATTTAAAAGACAATAACTGAGTGAGTAAATTCTGATGCATGATTTATCGTTTTAATTTGATGCAAGATCATAATTACTAGTTTCTTTTCTTTTTCTTTTAAAATTTTTTATTTTAATTGTGTTTACCATTCTTTTATGTTCGTATTCTACTTGGAGATTTTCGAATTAAATTTTATCGTTTTGTTTAATGATAATCCATCAGACGTTCTAATGACCAAGAGTATTGCCTAATTTTATACTTATTACCCGTTATACGAAGTATAGAGACAGTTTTGTACACATCAAAAATTTTATTTCTGTTTTTTGAATCTGAAAAAGTGATTTGCGACATGCCGTCCGTCCTTCGTCGTTTTCGTCTGTACGTAAGCATGATAGCGGCCATAAATAAAAAAGTTAAGGAATATGACATTTGCTATAAGAGAATAAAATGTGCTCGTATAAAACCCTATTCAATAATAATGTCAAACCAACAATAATTTTAAACAGTTTTTTGTTCCATCTCGCGTATAACTTATGACACACTAAATTAGGTAAACATTTAATCAATTCTGCGTGTAATGGTACCAACCCCACATCTCTAAGATGACAAATAGCGAAGTTATTGCCAAAAATGTAATGTCGAACTATGGCCTCCCTGAAACATAAGATTTTCGCATTGTTACGAGATCCGGCAGAGAGCGTAGCGAGTGGAGGTTACTTTACTTCGAGACCCGCTAGTCATGAGCGAAGCGAGTGGAGACTTTTCAATCTACTCTTCTATTTGGCCCTAGCCTAGCAGACCTGAAAGGAATAGTAATATACACAATTACAATGTGTATAAAACCTGTGTAACAATTGTTTTAATCAATCAGTACTACTGGATAAGACCTCTTGATCTAACAAAAAATTCTACAAAGCCCAGTAAACCAACTTTGAAGAATTATCTTTAGAGGATCTGCTTGTATAACATTATTCGAACTGGGCAAGTAGTTTTATTGCTCAACTTGATTGTAAATCAACTTGTTTTATTTTATTTTAATTATAAACTTTCTTACTGTTTGTTCATTAAAGAATGTATATTAATAATGAAGGGCTGACTCTACCAAATCTAATGAAATTTTGATACGAGATGGATTCTGTAAAACTTGTTCCATGCCAAAATAATCATGGAAGCAACAAGTTTTGACGGGGGAAAAAATGTCTTATAGTTTTCCACTTGTATTTATTTCTTATGTAAAAGTCACGTTATATGCGTGTTACAATTAAAACATTCTAATGAAGTCATTTCAGTCCTTTCTATTTCCATTTACGTAAACAATATATATGTACGGACATTTAACACTACTTGTGTACCAATTTTGTTTCCGTCTCTACAGCTCAAATGCTTGAACTGAATTTCATGTTGAATTCGGGACAAAAAAGTATTTTCGAAGTCGTTTTTAATTTTAAACATAACGGCTAAAGTGATTATCATGAAATATTCATTTTTCTCTTCCATAAGTAATATAGTTGTGCATTAAGAAGATAAATTTTAGAATACGTTTTTGCATTGACAAATTAATATTTTGTATATATAAAATATATATTGAAATGACGTACGATTGTCAAAAAATCTAAATTTAACAACATTCTGCAATTTCGAAGTAGATAAATAGTTCAGATATTAAAACTTTTTATTTCCATCCCTTACATTAAAAATTATCTTCTGTATTATTAAAATTTCTGATACACTCACTTTTGGATTCTAAGTAATAGTTTTGGTTGTGTCAAGCTAAAATTCCAATTGTTTTACTTACACCTACGTTTTGTTTCAATTTGAATGTCGTTTACAAACTTTGAAAATCAAGAACATTAGATTTTAAATTAAACATTGAGGCGGCTATGTAACCTTCACTCGGTGTTTACATTTCCTTAACTGTTTCACCATATGCTATACCGGAAACTCTATATTACCCCCGGAGCCAACAAATGGTGCAGGTGAACCTGTTTATAAAAAATTCATATCATTAAGGTCTTCGGAAGCTGGGACCATTGTTGTTAGGAAAGTGTATTGTTTATTTGGAGTATAATGTACCTTAGAGATTTTCAGATGAAGTTGGTACTTGTTTTTTGAATTACAGCGGCCATATTATTTTAAAATATTTTAAATATTAAATACAAATTTAACAATAAGGAGATCATTTTGGGCTTACAGAAACAAAGACGTCCAATTAAATTGGTATTATATTGCACACACACACACACACACACACACACACACACACACACACACACACACACACACACACACACACACACACACACACACACACACACACACACACACACACACACACACACACACACACACACAATACAGAGAAAAGCGTGCACTCAGCAACAGCCTGACTTGAATTCCAAATTATGCTGCCATACAATTTGTAGGGAGGTGTTCTTTTTTCTCTTTTTCATTTGTGAAAAATATTATTTTATAAAACTCTGATAAAATACTTTAAACAACGAATTCTCTCTAAAAGTTTCTCAAACATAAAAAAATTAATTTTATTTCAAATACTTTTACATTTCTACAACCCTGATTTCGTCTTGAGAAAGGGAAGGGGGAGAAAATGTATTTTGAAATCAATTTTTGTAATTTTTTAAATTCTTATTTCTCCTAAAAAATAATGCGATCGATTCCAAAATTACGGGTAAATTCGAGTTTTAAATATGTTTCGTAGATTTTTTTCACAAAATATTACAAAATAACCTTTCATTTTAGTGATCATAGGAAACATTCTATCTGGAGGGGGGGTATAAATGTGATTTTTATTTTGATAATATCTCAAAAAGAGCAAATGACTTGAAAGGGTGTGTAACTTATTGGATTTCCCTTCAAGAATGCCACAAGAATCTGGAACCGTTTCATTAACGAATATTAATAAATGTTTCTGCACTTCCGTAGCATCCCAGTTAATAGTAGCCTAATTAAAAAAACTTAATAATTGGATAACTTTCTCAAATTAACGTCAACAGATTCACGCTCAACATAAAAAATTTACATTTTTTAAATGATGAGATTATGTTTTCGGAAGAAGCCACAGATGCTTCCCTCAGTTCCACTCTGTAAAGATTGATATATTAATGAGCAACCAATATTAATGATATATTAAAATGACATATCACGCATAATTTGGAATAATCAACTCATTACCATTATTCCAAATTGATGGTTATAAATGGAGTGTTTCAACAAACAAGTTATAATATTTAAATCGTCACTAACATATTACAATAATATTGAAACCAGTAAAACATAACGGCTGGTTCACGATACAATTGTAAACCTCATTATGGTAATTAAAACAATAGTATAAGGCTAATTTGCATAGGTTATGTAGAGGGATGAACCCGTTGAACGAATCAGCCAACTGTTGTGTCGCGTGCTATCCACTCAACCGTTACACCCTCGCCCGTTAGTCAAGGACATAAGGCCGATCTTTGACTTTTATTACGGTCCAAACAATCACTAACGGAGGTGCAAATTAGGTGGATCACTTCGGCTAAAACATATGGCAGTGTCTGAGCGATGAGATAATTGAAAAGTGCTGACAGTTATGGAGCTGGAGAGGAAATCGTTATTGGTCTAGATGCGGCTGGAACAGGCTCCTCTTAAATGGGTTTTCCCCTTTTTTATGGGTTTTAAAGTCGAACAAAAAGTTAAATTAAAAATTCAGTTTTATTTTTTATACACAAATTATAAATAGTGTTGTCTGTTTACGAAACAAACATGTGTTTTCATAGTTATACTTGCTTAGTTTTAGATCTAGCTATTTATTAATAGTAATGACTGGCAAAAATGTCTAGGTCTAATGACGCTTAAACTGATTTATTTTGACCACATCTTCTGACATTAAAAGATTTTTTAAAATTATTATTTTGATAACTCAAAATGTTTAGGAAACTACTAAAAGGCTGAAACTTAAAGTTAATTTCGGAAAAGACATAAGATAACATAAGTATATATTTTGTAAGGGTATATATTTGGTAAGGGTGTAAGGGTATATATTTGGTAAGGGTATATTTTGACCATATCTCGGGACTTATTTTAAAAATACGTTCGATAGTTAAAAACTTGAAGGTAACTGTCATAGAACACTTTTCTCATAACCGGCTAAACGATTTTGATCATATTTTACACAAACTTAAACTCTAAGGACCCGAACAAAATATATTGACCACTATTAGGAAAATTCCCAACCAGCATTTTTCAAAAAAATACCTTTTCGTGAGTTATAAAAAACAAACAAATCGCCAGAGCTTTAAGAAAAAACATTATTTCTCAAAATCGGCTCTACCGATTTCATTCGAACTTCTGTGAAATATGAAGATTCTAAAAAACAAACCAATGTGCAAAATATCAAACAATACATAATTTCTCGTAAAGAATAATTTTTAACAAAAAGATCAACAAAGTTCGTGCAATAATTTTGTTTGGTTACTAAGTCTATTGTAAATGGATATGTAAGAAAGTTTATGCAAAAATTTTGCAGTTTTTTTTTTTATACATAAAATTTAATGAAATGTTTTTACAGCCATTTAGAAATAAGTTATCTTTGTCAATAGAGCGTGACATTGTCTGTTATATTTTCTTTCTTTTTTTTGTCATTTTAAATTTATTAAGGTTTTGCTCATATGTATGCAAATCCTTACCCCTGAGAATCGTACGAGTTGTAATTCACAAGGCTGATTTTACACCCTCTAACAGATGTAAAGTTATTACAAAAGCTAAAGCTTTTGTTGTTCTTCTTTAAAGATAAAAATGATAACATCTTATAATTTGTCTAATAAAATATACTACAATACTCGTAGCTGAACAAAATGAGCTCGTGTAAATATTATAGGCGAGATTAAACATTTTAAAAGACCCACTATTTTCTGATTTCCTTTCTTTGAAAAATGTAAATATAAAAACATCCTTTTATGTGAAAATAAATTTGAATTTGTAAAATGTTAACAAAAAAAATAATAAAATAAGAAGACCCCTAAAATTAAAATAAATATATCAAGGCTACAACTTAGTCCGTGGAACAACGATTTAGTTATAAATCACAGGAATTACAATTAAAAACTGTCAAATTTAACAAACAGATAATTGGTGAGTCACTATCTCATTAAATACATTTTAAGTCAAAGTCGGAAAAGAACAAGAGTTGGTCAAGAGAAACTTTATAGGAAAGAGGTGTAACATCCAAATTCAAAACTCCAAAATTGCAAAATAAATTCATTCACTCGTCTTGCACATATTCAACTTCCGTCACCTGACAGATGCTGACACCTGGCGGCCTTGTCCAAAACCAAGCATCGCATGATATCTACGTACAAAGTACAACGGCTGGACAGCCTATCTGCTCTATTACCCGTCAGTCAGTACCTGCAATTACACACAATGTTCTACATTTCATAGCTCCGTCTGATATATTTTTTTTTCTGGTTCTCAAAATTTACAGCTCAGTTTGTTTTCAACGATATGTTAATCCACAGTTTTGTGCGTTTTAGTTTTGTAAAATGTTAATTAAATTATTATTTTCACGGCACAAGCTCACGTGAACTGCGACAGGATTTTCCAGGTATTTCAGCTTTACAGATTTTATCATATCTTAAATTTTGTTAATGTTTTAAAATAATTTGTTAATTATCATGTATTCTTTAAAATATGTATTTCATGTTTTATTTAATATTCAATGTTCCTTTTGAAACTGAATGATTATAAAAATTTTCTGTCCTTAAGACATACTTTACAAAACCTTGCAAAGGCACATTTTGAGTTTTGAACAATTATGTGAAATAGGTGCAAACTAATGTTGAACATTAAATGATCAAAATATCTTATTGAACATGTCAAATATACAACAATTAGAGAAATCTATTCTAAATCAGAAAATTTCGTTTTACAGACTTTTGCAGATCTTTGCAAGTCTTATACAAGCTTTGTTTTACACAAAACTAAATATATATAAATAGATTTATAATCATCTAAGAAGCTTTTAATTACAATCTTAACGAATTTCTGTAATACAATCAATTCTCTTTAATTTTGACAAATAACAAGATATTTGCTTTAATAATGAACATTAATGCTACAGCATGTCTGATTTTGCACAGACGCTAAAAAACATGTTTTTTGCTATAGCTAATACGCTGGTAGAAGAAACTCAGCAATTCTTGCCTCATATTGCATAAAGATCTAAACATGTTGCGTCCTGCTTGCAAAACACGTTTTGTTTAACATACCTCAGAGTTTCATGTGCACCAAAAGTGATGTTAATAAAAAAAAAAAACTGACTTTGCAGAACTCTAACTAAACTCATATTGTATATGTGCCTAGATTGCTTTAGCGTATATGTGTTTCTTAAAGCTATCTTTAGATGTAGACTTGTGTAGTTATTCGTAAATTATATAACAAATTATTGGGTGGAGCCTGCATGCAAACTTTCGGTCCTAACAACCTCCAAGAGGTTATTTTCTAAATTAATATAATTGACGTCAATTAAAAAAATTTAATATTCAAAATTTTCATTTCTTTTTTTAAATAAACTTCTCATTTTATAATAAATTCTTTATCTAAAATATATATATTTATTGGCCAATATAGCATATAAGTAATTTATCAAATAAGTGATATTATGTAACTGTTTTTGAAAAACTATCATCTCATAAAGTCAAAAGGGGGGAAATAAATATCAGTATCTTTTCATCTTTTTTATTTTAATTGTACATTAAGGGCGTATAATTTTTTTTTTTGGATTAATTATAATCCTGTTAATTGTTAAGCTGTGCTCATTGTCTTTTTGTTAAATTTTGTAACTATAAAATATATAAACTAAAAAGGGGGGATAAATTTTCAGAATCTATTGATTAATTTTTCTTTTATTAAATTATAATATGTTACATTAAGGGCGTATAACTTTTTTAATTATAATATTGTTAATCATAAGCTGTTTATGATGATTTGTCTCAGGATGCCTTTCTAACTTGTAAATGATAAAATCTGAACCGTCGAAATTTCTTTTGTTTCAATAAACTTGAGCCTTGTTAATTACTAAATTTGTCTTTGTCTTTTTTTTTACTTTTCGTTTTCAAACATTGTTACCATTTTGGTTCCGCCTTTCTTAAATTTAAGTCCCCTGGTAACATGTTTCTGGTAGCAGAGCGTGGTTAGCTTTAAATTCTAGCTTGGTTTTCTCTAAATTATAGAGTGGTTAATTTTTAAATTCTGGAACCGTAGTTAATTTTCAAAATTTTGCATTGGAACCATCTAAATTTAAATTCAAAAAATTTTCTTTGTTAAACAAGGCTCAATTTTATGTTTTGCAGCTTTTTTTAAATACTGCACAACTATTGCTGATGAAATTTTTTTTTATTTTAAATATTTAAATCTATATAAATCTATAGTCTCCTTTTATTATTTATTTATTTTTATAAACACTTACACAAAAACTTCTAAACCAATTTCGATAAAATTTTTTTTATTATTATTTTGTCTGCTTAAATATTTTTTTAAATTTTATATATATATATATTTACATACACTGCACTCTAGTCATTCACTGAATTTGATCCAGACAGCGGGCTCATTCGGGAATTCCAAAAAAAATTTAAATAAATAATAAAACCCAAAAATAGTTAAAAACAAAAAAAAACAAAAAAAATTCAAAATCTCCTTCAAAAATTTTCTCGAGTTTTCTTTCGCTTGTCTGTATTAATTCATACTTATACACACACACATACACAACAACTACACTACATATAATTCTTGAGTCATTCTCTGGTCCTTTCACTTCATTTTTGCATCATCTTAAAAGAAATTTTTTTTTTTTTTAAAAAAAAAATCACTTGGTTTATTTTTTTTTATTTATCAGCAACAGTTAAAATGGCAGTGGATTTGCTGAGATTAGTAGACTCGTTGAAGAACACTGAGCTTGCTTTTGAGGTAGTAGCTAGAGGTGGTGAGAAAGACATTGTAGCAGAAATGCGAACCTCTCTTAGGTCCCTTTTACAGAATAGCGTTGAGCCCGAATTGGGAAATTTCACCGAAGAGATCCTTTTGCAGCAGATATCGCTAGCGCAAAACTCCTTGTTCATCTTACAGGATGACCTGGAGAACTTAGATCCAGAAAAGGGTTACAGAATACATCGTTTTCGCGGGCGGATGAATGCCTTCGGAAGACGAATAGAGTTCCTAACTCGGGTGCATACTGAGCAACTAAAAGTTGCAGATAACAACGTGCCACGGGATCTGGCCGAGCTACAGAACAATTTTGCAACACTCGAAGAAAAATTTAAAGCTTTCGATCCTCAGCAACCGACTCCTAGCAGTTCGAAAGGCTGTCCATACATTTCCTTATACGGAAAATTAAGTCATCCTGCCGAACAGATTATTAAAACAATTCCTCAGACAGATGGGTTCGACCTTGATAAATTATTAAATTTTTTTAAAATTGCTTTAAAAATAGTCAAAACTTACCCGGACGTAGCTGTAAACATCAATAATGTTCTGATGCCCTATGCTCAGGGCCCTTTAAATTCATGTCTGATTAGACATCAGACATTTAAAACTTTTCACAAAGAGGCCTTAAGTCTCTTTATACCTTCGAAAAGGTTGGCTTCTCTAGTGCAGGAGTTGTTCTATAGGCCCCAGAAGACTAACGAGGCGGTGCACATTTTTGTAAACCAGATTAAAGAGGCTGCAGAAACATTAAATTTAGATAAGTCCGAATTGGAGGTCACGGACGTCATTCTGGAGGGACTGTCTCCGGAAGTCCGCAACTGCTTAGTTTTTGTTGCCAAACCTAAAAATTTTGCAGACTTAGATCGACTCTGCGCACATGTTAACAATGTCATGTATACTGACAGGCAAAGGGCTCCATTAGCGAGACCCGAAGTTAGAAGTACTGATTTTAGACCTACAAGACCCGTGGTCTGTTACAGTTGCGGTCAGCCGGGACATAGAAGCCCAGAATGTCGGAACCGGCCTCCAACAAGGCAATACCCTCCCAAAAACAGGCGCAGGCCAGTCTCCCATTTTAAAACCAACCACATCGGATTTAAACATAACCTAAACCCACATTTCACTAATAAACAATCTTTTCAAAATTTAAATTCAATTTCCTATCAAAGAAGAAACAATTTCGGCAATAAAATTCAAAATTACGTTACTCCCATTTGTTATCATTGTGGCATACCCGGTCAGTATATCTGGGGTTGTAAATTCTTCTCTCTACGGAATAGGCCCAGGCAAACCTATTCCAGCTCTAAGCTTTCCAACTACAAACTTCAAAAAAAAAAAATATTTCTCTTAAATCTAGGGGTCTGAACGATCAGTTTTTGCCTTTGGTGGAAGTAGCTTTTGGGCAAATTAAAGTTAAGGCTCTGCTGGACTCCGGTTCAGTAAGATGCGTCATTTCTAAAGCCCTTTTTAAAAAATTAAAGAACACCAAGGCATTTAAATCCATAACCAGGGTGAAGGCTGATTGTGTCACGGCTTCTGGAAAAAGGTTGCCCATTTCCTACTCTTGTCGCCTTCATCTTAAAATGGAACATTGTAGTTGGAATGTGGATTTTCTGGTGGCGCATAAGTTGTCGTGTCCTCTGATCCTCGGGTCAGATTTCATATCTAAAACGGGACTGGTACTTGATCTTTCAGCAAAAAACTTCTATTTTAAATTTTCAAGGTCTATTGTTTTTCCTCTGTGTAATTTCAGTAATTCTGCTTATAAACCTATAGTGTCTACAACATCTGAATCTACTGCTCCTGATCCTTTAGGTCATCTTCAAAAGAATGATAAAAACGCCATTTTAAAAATAATTAATGATTTTCCTCAGGTACTCACAAAAAGGTTAGGTCTAACACATCTAGTTGAATACGATATTCAACTGAAGGACAACACTCCGGTCAAGTGTTCTCCATACCAATTGGCACCCCCAAAAAATGGAATACCTCCGTGAACACATTAACGAATTGTTAGATTCAGGAGTAGTAGAACCCAGCCGTTCGGCATATGCATCCCCTGTTTTTCTGGTTCAACATCCCGAAAAGAAAACAAGGATGGTGATTGATTATCGGAGGCTCAATCAAAACATCGTCGTCGAAGCGGTGCCGCTACCTAATTTACATCAAAGTTTTAACTGGTTTGTCGGTGCCAAATATTTCACAGTATTCGATCTAAATTCAGCTTATCATCAAATCCCTTTGTCTCAAAAGTCCAAACAAATTACCAGCTTTTGTACTCCTTGGATGCTTTATCAATTTACTCGAGTCCCTTTCGGACTCTGTACTGGTGCCCAAGTGCTCACCAGACTTTTGGATCAGGTCTTCCATGACATCAAATTTAAATTCATTTTTAATTATCTGGATGACCTAGTCATCTACTCCAAAACTTGGGAAGAGCATCAAAAACATCTTCGGGAAGTCCTTACTCGTTTGCGGCGGGCTGGCTTGACTGTTAACCCAGATAAGGTCCGTTTCGCTGTGAATGAGATAAGCTTTTTAGGACACCTAGTTTCTTCTCGTGGCGTGCAAATCGACCCATCTAGAACAAAGGCAATTAGAAATTTTCCGCAACCCAAGAACCCTAAGGCCGTTTCCAGATTTATTGGAATGGTCAACTTCTTTGCTAAATTCATTCCTAATTTCGCGGAGCACGCTGCGCCTCTAAATCTGCTTCGGAGGAAGGGCCAAAAATTCTCTTGGCAAGCTGAACAAGAGAAAGCTTTTAAACATCTTCGAGAGGCAATAACACAGCCTCCGGTTCTCCGGATGGCCGATTTCGCCAAACCTTTCATCTTACAAACAGATGCGAGCTCGGTGGCCCTTGGAGCAGTTCTACTCCAAGAAATTGACGGCTCACGACAGCCCATAGCGTACGCTTCACGTACTTTAACACCTGCAGAAAGAAAAGCCTCATCTGCATATGAAGCCGAATGCCTAGCAGTAGTTTTTGGAGTGGAGAAATTTAGGCAATATCTAGAACATCGGGAATTCCTATTAGAAACCGACAACCAAGCCCTTTCTTGGCTTTTAGCACGTCCTCGTCAACTTGGTAAACTAGGCCGATGGATTGCCAAATTGACTTCATTGAAATTTAAGATAGCGCACATAAGAGGAACTCAGAACATCATAGCAGACTCCCTCTCGCGCATGTTTGAACCGGAAAATTTCAACGAAGAAAATGTCACCTTTTCGTGTACCAGTCTCCTCACAAATTTTCCCCTAGCTTTTCATGACATCCAGACTCATCAGAAGGCCGACCCTATTTTGAAAAATATCATTGCCGACCTTGAACAGAACATCTCTTCAGAGAAGTACTGTTTAAGTAAAGGTGTACTTTGCCTGAAAAATCATTTGGAAAAGCCCACCAGAATTTATTTACCTCAGTCCTTAGTCGACCTGGTGATTAATTACCATCACGACTCCGTTGTGGGTGGTCATCTTGGAATACTTAAAACTTTGTTTAAGGTAAAGGAGAATTTTTATTGGCCAACTTTAAAACAGGATGTCACTTCTAAAGTACGAGCTTGTTCGGTGTGCGCTGTAAGCAAACCTGCTCACAACTCCAAATTAGGATTCCTTGCCTCAACGGTGCCCAATCGTCCCATGGAAAAATTACATATTGACTACGTCGGACAGCTTCCTAGGACAAAACAGGGCTATAACATGATACTGGTCGCAGTTGACCAGTTCTCAAAATTCACCTGGCTCATGCCTGTCAGAGATGCAACTTCCCACAGTACAATTAAGGCCTTAAGCCAAAACATTTTTCAAAATTTCGGTTTTCCAAAGATAATTATCTCTGACAATGCACAATGTTTTGTATCACATGTCTTCCGCAACTTTTGTTTTTCTCGCGGTATTAAACATGCAACTTTATCTCCTTATCACCCCCAACCTAATAATGCGGAAAGACTTAACAGAAACCTTAAGGCAGCCCTCATCGCCTATCACTCCAAAAATCAATCCTCTTGGGACGACTCACTTTGCTGGCTTCAGCTGGCCTTCAATTTCGCACATCATGAGACTCTTAAAGCAACACCTTTTAGTATTCTTTTTAATTTTCTCCCCAATACACCACTGAGTCTCAGCTGGAACATACATGATCTCCTTCCAAAACCTAATATTAATCCATCACAAGTTTGGCGCCAGGCCAAAGACAATATAATGAAAGCGCACCAAAAGGCCGAAAAGACCTATAACAAATTCAGGAAGCCTCATCTGTATAAAATCAACGATCTTGTTTGGTGTAAAACACACCCCCTGAGCTCCGCCATAGACAAGCGAGCTGCTAAATTAATGCCTCGATGGTCAGGTCCTTTCCGGATCATTGATTTTCTTACTCCAGTTACCGTTGCGCTTTCTTTTGCCAATTCACCTCGCTTCATTAAAAAAGCACACGTCGAGCAACTCAAACCTCATCATATAAATTAAATATTAACAAATTTCTATAACCTTCTCCTTTACGATTTATTCTTCTTTCTGATCTTTCTTGGCCCGCACAAATTGTCATCTGGTAGTCTTCTTTCTGTGCACTGCAGAACATAACAAAATACGGAACCAAGCCGTATTTCCTCTAAGCCAAATGCACATCTGTATGTTTGGGCATCGGTGGGCTGAGCTCTCTTAGAGCCCCTCCGTGCCGTAATCTGTATAGATGTTTGCAGGCGAAGAGATCTTGATTTTCCTTGTCCAGTGATATATCTCACTGTTTCCCAGACTTGACGCTTTTCAACCCATAGTCTGATCAACTATGAGGTTCCACTTTACGGCAATGGCCGCTACATGTACCTGACATGTTTCCCTATCTAGACATATCTTAACATCGAGCACTCCGCGGGTGTAATCGATGCGACGAGAATATAGAGAGCGTCATGAACTCTTCTGTTTCTTCGTCACCATAACGTCTTCGGACGAGGACATAGTGAGTCCATTTCCTTAATAGTTAAGTTTGGTGTATTTGTTCTTTGTTGTTTATCTTGGTGAAGGTATACTGACCGGTTCTGTCGAACTACATATAGATAATGTGGCACTCGCTATGCATGTTAGTCTTAAGTTTTTTTTTGTTTATCTCGAGGTCTAAAACACCTGTCTGAGAGAAATTTTTTTTTCACCCCTTCACGCACACTCTCTCTCTCCTTTTTCTAAATTTTGCGGGAGGCCCTTCTGGCCCCTTTTCTTTTCCACTCTAACTCCGTCTTTCGGGGGGGGGGAGAGCTGTAACATCCAAATTCAAAACTCCAAAATTGCAAAATAAATTCATTCACTCGTCTTGCACATATTCAACTTCCGTCACCTGACAGATGCTGACACCTGGCGGCCTTGTCCAAAACCAAGCATCGCATGATATCTACGTACAAAGTACAACGGCTGGACAGCCTATCTGCTCTATTACCCGTCAGTCAGTACCTGCAATTACACACAATGTTCTACATTTCATAGCTCCGTCTGATATATTTTTTTTTCTGGTTCTCAAAATTTACAGCTCAGTTTGTTTTCAACGATATGTTAATCCACAGTTTTGTGCGTTTTAGTTTTGTAAAATGTTAATTAAATTATTATTTTCACGGCACAAGCTCACGTGAACTGCGACAGGATTTTCCAGGTATTTCAGCTTTACAGATTTTATCATATCTTAAATTTTGTTAATGTTTTAAAATAATTTGTTAATTATCATGTATTCTTTAAAATATGTATTTCATGTTTTATTTAATATTCAATGTTCCTTTTGAAACTGAATGATTATAAAAATTTTCTGTCCTTAAGACATACTTTACAAAACCTTGCAAAGGCACATTTTGAGTTTTGAACAATTATGTGAAATAGGTGCAAACTAATGTTGAACATTAAATGATCAAAATATCTTATTGAACATGTCAAATATACAACAATTAGAGAAATCTATTCTAAATCAGAAAATTTCGTTTTACAGACTTTTGCAGATCTTTGCAAGTCTTATACAAGCTTTGTTTTACACAAAACTAAATATATATAAATAGATTTATAATCATCTAAGAAGCTTTTAATTACAATCTTAACGAATTTCTGTAATACAATCAATTCTCTTTAATTTTGACAAATAACCAGATATTTGCTTTAATAATGAACATTAATGCTACAGCATGTCTGATTTTGCACAGACGCTCAAAAACATGTTTTTTGCTATAGCTAATACGCTGGTAGAAGAAACTCAGCAATTCTTGCCTCATATTGCATAAAGATCTAAACATGTTGCGTCCTGCTTGCAAAACACGTTTTGTTTAACATACCTCAGAGTTTCATGTGCACCAAAAGTGATGTTAATAAAAAAAAAAACTGACTTTGCAGAACTCTAACTAAACTCATATTGTATATGTGCCTAGATTGCTTTAGCGTATATGTGTTTCTTAAAGCTATCTTTAGATGTAGACTTGTGTAGTTATTCGTAAATTATATAACAAATTATTGGGTGGAGCCTGCATGCAAACTTTCGGTCCTAACAACCTCCAAGAGGTTATTTTCTAAATTAATATAATTGACGTCAATTAAAAAAATTTAATATTCAAAATTTTCATTTCTTTTTTTAAATAAACTTCTCATTTTATAATAAATTCTTTATCTAAAATATATATATTTATTGGCCAATATAGCATATAAGTAATTTATCAAATAAGTGATATTATGTAACTGTTTTTGAAAAACTATCATCTCATAAAGTCAAAAGGGGGGAAATAAATATCAGTATCTTTTCATCTTTTTTATTTTAATTGTACATTAAGGGCGTATAATTTTTTTTTTTGGATTAATTATAATCCTGTTAATTGTTAAGCTGTGCTCATTGTCTTTTTGTTAAATTTTGTAACTATAAAATATATAAACTAAAAAGGGGGGATAAATTTTCAGAATCTATTGATTAATTTTTCTTTTATTAAATTATAATATGTTACATTAAGGGCGTATAACTTTTTTAATTATAATATTGTTAATCATAAGCTGTTTATGATGATTTGTCTCAGGATGCCTTTCTAACTTGTAAATGATAAAATCTGAACCGTCGAAATTTCTTTTGTTTCAATAAACTTGAGCCTTGTTAATTACTAAATTTGTCTTTGTCTTTTTTTTACTTTTCGTTTTCAAACATTGTTACCATTTTGGTTCCGCCTTTCTTAAATTTAAGTCCCCTGGTAACAGAGGAAAGAGAAGGATATAATTGAAGACTATGTAAAACAGGTGTAAATCCACAATTTCTTCTAATTTTTAAAGATGGGATGATATTAAATTTTCTAAATAAAATTCTATTATTTTCTTTTTTCTGTTTGTTGTTTAAAGGTGAAAAACCCTTCATTCATCTTAGGCATTTATATATATATATATATATATATATATACAGGGTGTCCCGTAAGTATTGACCAAAACTTCACGAGGTTATACTATAGGTAAAAACAAACAATTTTCACCATATAATGTATAGTCCTATCTTGCTTAGTTTTCTGTCTATCTGTCTGTATGTGTTTTTTAGAAAAAAATTTCTATCTTAAAAATGGTTTGAGATATCAAGTTGAAACTTTTTACATTTAATGACCTTATTAGTGTGCATCTTAGATAAAAGTTTCAAAATAATATCATTTACAGAAAGAAAATGGCGGTCATTTAAAATGTTCAAATCCTAATAACTTTAAAACGAGTGATGTTACAAAAAAAAGACAAGATACATAAAAAATAGCCCCTTTTAATACAAGCATTTTGGTACCTGGTTTATTGATCTAAGATAAGTAGTAACAGAAATAAGTAAGATGTTTTAATGTTGTGTGTGATTTGATTTTGAAAATACATTGCAATTATGAATAAAACACATACCTTTACTTGGGAAATCTTACTTATTTCTGTTACTACTTATCTTAGATCAATAAATCAGGTACCAAAATGTTTGTATTAAAAGGGGCTATTTTTTATGCATCTTGTCTTTTTTTTGTAACATCACTCGTTTTAAAGTTATTAGGATTTGAACATTTTAAATGACCGCCATTTTGTTTCTGTAAATGATATTATTTTGAAACTTTTATCTAAGATGCACACTAATAAGGTCATTAAATGTAAAAAGTTTCAACTTGATATCTCGAACCATTTTTAAGATAGAAATTTTTTTCTAAAAAACACATACAGACAGATAGACAGAAAACTAAGCAAGATAGGACTATACATTATATGGTGAAAATTGTTTGTTTTTACCTATAGTATAACCTCGTGAAGTTTTGGTCAATACTTACGGGACACCCTGTATACATACGGATGTTTTAGCTTAGCCATTTTTGCGTGTTTCTGCAATACCTTGTAGCCGATTGGATTATTAGTATTTATATTAGCAAAAATAAATATGCTTTCGGATGGAACAAATCTTTTTCTTGATTTAATTAACAGATCTATATGTTGTTGCACGTCAAAGCTAAATAAAACAGGGGTCACCTTCCTTTTTCCCTGAATGACAACACGTTTGAATTTTTGTATAAGCATCATTTCAATTGGCCTTATTACGTCCTTGAATTCTTCATAAATTTGATTATCTGCAGTTTTCTCGTATAGATTTAGAGGAAGCCTTTGAAGTTCCCCTACTCGTTTTCTGCACAGTATGTAATCTCAACCAATTTTCGGAAACCATGTGCATTACACTCATTACTGTTTAACAATAACGCTACCTCACTGCCTTCTTTTATAAGGTATTCTCTAAATAATTTGATATTACTTGCTAGTGGAACAATTGTAATTTTATTCATCTTATTAAAATGAAGATTGTTCGCAGCTTGGTGTGATATTTCGAACTTCAAATTCGACTTTAATAAAAGAATAGTTGTACGAAGCTCGGCTTCAGCCTCAGATGCAGATTTACCTTCAAAGCTGTATTTCTTCTTTATTGCATAAGTAATTCCAATTTCACAACATTCTTTTAAAGAAGTGCTTATATTCATAGCGAAGGAGGGCGCATTATATTTATCTGTTTCAGCATCATAGCTAGCACATACTTTTACCTTTTCAACAAAAATATCGAAATATTCCGGTTTTAAAACCTGTAAAAGATTTGATATTTTTGGTTGTATCTTTTTCACTTCTAACAAAACTTTAGCCAACTCTCTCATTTTCCTGGAAGTTACGTTAATTTGATGTTTATCTCTGTGGGTTAAAAGATAACGTGATCCGTATGAGCATATTAAGGGATCTTTATTTGCAGTTAAAGATATTAAATCTGCTCTCATTCTTGGAAAAACTGTTTCGTACAGTTTTGAATGACATTTCATTTCTTTCAAAAGATAATTTTGTCCCAAAATCTGTGTAGGATCCTGGTTCTAGGATTTTGAGAACATTTTTTTCTATGTCTCCAAAGTTGTTTTCTGGAATAAAATCCAAGACAATATGTACAAAGCAATACCGATGTGTTTGATAAAATTGAAGTTCTTACAGCTTTTACAGTATTTACAGTACTATATTGATCGTTAATCGTGGTAATTCTTTGTTCGCTTCGCTCACGATATCTCGAGATCGGTTATACTCAGCGACATAATAATTTGAATTGGCCGAAGATGACCCAACAAAGTCCGCCAAGCTATTTTGAAATTTTCTGTTGACGTTCACGGGATATTCCAAATTTGAATTGGCCGAAGATGACCCAACAAAGTCCGCCAAGCTATTTTGAAACTTCCCGTTGACGTTCGCGGGAGATTCCAAATTTGAATTGGCCGAAGATGACCCAACAAAGTCCGCCAAGCTATTTTAAAACTTCCCGTTGAAGTTCACGGGAGATTCCAAACTTGAATTGGCCGAAGATGACCCAACAAAGTCCGCCAAGCTATTTTAAAACTTCCCGTTGACGTTCACGGGAGATTCCAAATTTGAATTGGCCGTAGATGACCCAACAAAGTCCGCCAAGCTATTTTGAAACTTCCCGTTGACGTTCACGGGAGATTCCAAATGTGAATTGGCCGAAGATGACCCAACAAAGTCCGCCAAGCTATACTGAAACTTCCCGTTGACGTTCACGGGAGATTCCAAATTTGAATTGGCCGAAGATGACCCATCAAAGTCCGCCAAGCTATTTTGATACTTCCCGTTTACGTTCACGGGAGATTCCAAATTTGAATTGGCCGAAGATGACCTTCAAAGTCCGCCAAGCTATTTTGAAACTTCCCGTTGTCGTTCACGGGAGATTCCAAATTTGAATTGGCCGTAGATGACCCAACAAAGTCCGCCAAGCTATTTTGAAATTTTCCGTTGACGTTCACGGGATATTCCAAATTTGAATTGGCCGAAGATGACCCAACAAAGTCCGCCAAGCTATTTTGAAACTTCCCGTTGACGTTCACGGGAGATTCCAAATTTGAATTGGCCGAAGATGACCCAACAAAGTCCGCCAAGCTATTTTAAAACTTCCCGTTGAAGTTCACGGGAGATTCCAAATTTGAATTGGCCGAAGATGACCCAACAAAGTCCGCCAAGCTTTTTTGAAACTTCCCGTTGACGTTCACGGGAGATTCCAAATTTGAATTGGCCGAAGATGACCCAACAAAGTCCGCCAAGCTATTTTGAAACTTCCCGTTGACGTTCACGGGAGATTCCAAATGTGAATTGGCCGAAGATGACCCAACAAAGTCCGCCAAGCTATACTGAAACTTCCCGTTGACGTTCACGGGAGATTCCAAATTTGAATTGGCCGAAGATGACCCATCAAAGTCCGCCAAGCTATTTTGATACTTCCCGTTGACGTTCACGGGAGATTCCAAATTTGAATTGGCCGAAGTACCTTCAAAGTCCGCCAAGCTATTTTGAAACTTCCCGTTGTCGTTCACGGGAGATTCCAAAGTTGAATTGGCCGTAGATGAAACAACAAAGTCCGCCAAGCTATTTTGAAATTTACCGTTGACGTCCTTTGGAGATTCCAAATTTGAATTGGCCGAAGATGACCTTCAAAGTCCGCCAAGCTATTTTAAAACTTCGAGTTGACGTCACGGGAGGTTCCAAATCTGAATTGGCCGAAGATGACCCAACAAAGTCCGCCAAGCTATTTGATATTTTCCGTTGACGTTCACGGGAGATTCCTAATTTGAATTGGCCGAAGATGACCCAACAAAGTCCCCCAAGCTGTACTGAAACTTCCGGTTGACGTTCACGGGAGATTCCAAATTTGAATTGGCCGAAGATGACCCATCAAAGTCCGCCAAGATATTTTGATACTTCCCGTTGACGTTCACGGGAGATTCCAAATTTGAATTGGCCGAAGATGACCCAACAAAGTCCGCCAAGCTATTTGAAATTATCCGTTGACGTTCACGGGAGATTCCAAATCTGAATTGGCCGAAGATGACCCAACAAAGTCCGCCAAGCTATTTGAAATTTTCCGTAGACGTTCACGGGAGATTCCAAATTTGAATTGGCCGAAGATGACCCAACAAAGTCCGCCAAGCTATTTTGAAACTTCCCGTTGACGTTCACGGGAGATTCCAAATTTGAATTGGCCAAAGATGACCCAACAAAGTCCGCCAAGCTATTTTGAAACTTCCCGTTGACTTTCACGGGAGATTCCAAATTTGAATTGGCCGAAGATGACCCAACAAAGTCCGCCAAGCTATTTTGAAACTTCCCGTTGACGTTCACGGGAGATTCCAAATTTGAATTGGCCGAAGATGACCCAACAAAGTCCGCCAAGCTATTTTGAAACTTCCCGTTAACGTTCACGGGAGATTCCAAATTTGAATTGGCCGAAGATGACCCAACAAAGTCCGCCAAGCTATTATGAAACTTCCCGTTGACGTTCACGGGAGATTCCAAATTTGAATTGGCCGAAGATGACCCAACAAAGTCCGCCAAGCTATTTTGATACTTCCCGTTGACGTTCACGGGAGATTCCAAATTTGAATTGGCCGAAGATGACCCAACAAAGTCCGCCAAGCTATACTGAAACTTCCCGTTGACGTTCACGGGAGATTCCAAATTTGAATTGGCCGAAGATGACCCATCAAAGTCCGCCAAGCTATTTTGATACTTCCCGTTGACGTTCACGGGAGATTCCAAATTTGAATTGGCCGAAGATGACCTCTAAAGTCCGCCAAGCTATTTTGAAACTTCCCGTTGACGTTCACGGGAGGTTCCAAATCTGAATTGGATGAAGATGACCCAACAAAGTCCGCCAAGCTATTTGAAATTTTCCGTTGACGTTCACGGGAGATTCCAAATTTGAATTGGCCGAAGATGACCCAACAAAGTCCGCCAAGCTATTAGAAATTTTCCGTTGACGTTCACGGGAGATTCCAAATTTGAATTGGCCGAAGATGACCCAACAAAGTCCGCCAAGCTATACTGAAACTTCCAGTTGACGTTCACGGGAGATTCCAAATTTGAATTGGCCGAAAATGACCCAACAAAGTCCGCCAAGCTATTTGAAATTTTCCGTTGACGTTCACGGGAGATTCCAAATTTGAATTGGCCGAAGATGACCCAACAAAGTCCGCCAAGCTATTTTGAAACTTCCCGTTGACGTTCAAGGGAGATTACAAATTTGAATTGGCCGAAGATGACCCAACAAAGTCCGGCAAGCTATTTTGAAACTTCCCGTTGACGTTCACGGGAGATTCCAAATTTGAATTGGCCGAAGATGACCCAACAAAGTCCGCCAAGCTATACTGAAACTTCCCGTTGATGTTCACGGAAGATTCCAAATTTGAATAGGCCGAAGATGACCGAACAAAGTCCGCCTAGCTATTTTGATACTTCCGTTGACGTTCACGGGAGATTCCAAATTTGAATTGGCCGAAGATGACCCAACAAAGTCCGCCAAGCTATACTGAAACTTCCCGTTGACGTTCACGTGAGATTCCAAATTTGAATAGGCCGAAGATGACCCAACGAAGTCCGCCAAGCTATTTTGATATTTCCCGTTGACGTTCACGGGAGATTCCAAATTTGAATTGGCCGAAGATGACCCAACAAAGTCCGCCAAGCTATACTGAAACTTCCGTTGACGTTCACGGGAGATTCCAAATTTGAATTGGCCGAAGATGACCCATCAAAGTCCGCCAAGCTATTTTGATACTTCCCGTTGACGTTCACGGGAGATTCCAAATTTGAATCGGCCGAAGATGACCCAACAAAGTCCGCCAAGCTATTTGAAATTTTCCGTTGACGTTCACGGGAGATTCCAAATCTGAATTGGTCGAAGATGACCCAACAAAGTCCGCCAAGCTATTTTGAAACTTCCCGTTGACGTTCACGGGAGATTTCAAATTTGAATTGGCCGAAGATTACCCAACAAAGTCCGCCAAGCTATTTTAAAACTTCCCGTTGATGTTCAAGGGAGATTACAAATTTGAATTGGCCAAAGATGACCGAACAAAGTCCGCCTAGCTATTTTGATACTTCCCGTTAACGTTCACGGGAGATTCCAAATTTGAATTGGCCGAAGATGACCCAACAAAATCCGCCAAGCTATACTGAAACTTCCCGTTGACTTTCACGGGAGATTCCAAATTTGAATTGGCCGAAGATGACCTAACTAAGTCCGCCAAGCTATTTTGAAACTTCCCGTTGACGTTCACGGGAGATTCCAAATTTGAATTGGCCGAAGATGACCCAACAAAGTCCGCCAAGCTATACTGAAACTTCCCTTTGACGTTCACGGGAGATTCCAAATTTGAATAGGCCGAAGATGACTCAACAAAGTCCGCCAAGCTATTTTGATATTTCCCGTTGACATTCACGGGAGATTCCAAATTTGAATTGGCCGAAGATGACCCAACAAAGTCCGCCAAGCTATACTGAAACTTCCCTTTGACGTTCACGGGAGATTCCAAATTTGAATTGGCCGAAGATGACTCAACAAAGTCCGCCAAGCTATTTTGATATTTCCCGTTGACATTCACGGGAGATTCCAAATTTGAATTGGCCGAAGATGACCCAACAAAGTCCGCCAAGCTATACTGAAACTTCCCGTTGACGTTCACGGGAGATTCCAAATTTGAATTGGCCGAAGATGACCCATCAAAGTCCGCCAAGCTATACTGAAACTTCCCGTTGACGTTTACGGGAGATTCCAAATTTGAATTGGCCGAAGATGACCCATCAAAACCCGCCAAGCTATTTTGATATTTCCCGTTGACGTTCACGGGAGATTCCAAATTTGAATTGACCGAAGATGACCCAACAAAGTCCGCCAAGCTATACTGAAACTTCCAGTTGACGTTCACGGGAGATTCCAAATTTGAATTGGCCGAAGATGACCCAACAAAGTCCGCCAAGCTATTTTGAAACTTCCCGTTGACGTTCACGGGAGATTCTAAATCTGTATTGGCCGAAAATGACCCAACAAAGTCCGCCAAGCTATTTTGAAATTTTCCGTTGAGGTTCATGGGAGATTACAAATTTGAATTGGCCGAAGATGACCCAACATAGTCCGCCAAGCTATTTTGATACTTCCCGTTGACGTTCACGGGAGATTCCAAATTTGAATTGGCCGAAGATGACCCAACAAAGTCCGCCAAGCTATACTGAAACTTCCCGTTTACGTTCACGGGAGATTCCAAATCTGAATTGACCGAAAATGACCCAACAAAGTCCGCCAAGCTATTTTGAAACTTCCCGTTGACGTTCACGGGAGATTCCAAATTTGAATGGGCCGAAGATGACCCAACAAAGACCGCCAAGCTATACTGAAACTTCCCGTTGACGTTCACGGGAGATTCCAAATTTGAATAGGCCGAAGATGACCCAACAAAGTACGCCAAGCTATTTTGATACTTCACGTTGACGTTCACGGGAGATTCCAAATCTGAATTGGTCGAAGATGACCCAACAAAGTCCGCCAAGCTATTTTGATACTCCCCGTTGACGTTAACGGGAGATTTAAAATTTGAATTGGCCGAAGATGTCCCAACAAAGTCCGCTAAGCTATACTGAAACTTCCAGTTGACGTTCACGGGAGATTCCAAATTTGAATTGGCCGAAGATGACCCAACAAAGTCCGCCAAGCTATTTTGAAACGTCCCGTTGACGTTCACGGGAGATTCCAAATCTGAATTGGCCGAAAATGACCCAACAAAGTCCGCCAAGCTATTTTGATACTTCCCGTTTACGTTCACGGGAGATTCCAAATTTGATTTAGCCGAAGATGACCCAACAAACTCGGCCAAGCTATTTTGAAACTTCCCGTTGACGTTCACGGGAGATTCCAAATTTGAATTGGCCGAAGATGACCCAACAAAGTCCGCCAAGCTATATTAAAACTTATCGTTGACGTTCACGGGAGATTCCGAATTTGAATTGGCCGAAGATGACCCAACAAAGTCCGCCAAGCTATTTTGAAACTTCCCGTTGACGTTCACGGGAGATTCCAAATTTGGATTGGCCGAAGATGACCCAACAAAGTCCGCCAACCTTTACTGAAACTTCCCTTTGACGTTCACGGGAGATTCCAAATCTGAATTGACCGAAAATGACCCAACAAAGTCCGCCAAGCTATTTTGAAACTTCCCGTTGACGTTCACGGGAGATTCCAAATTTGAATGGGCCGAAGATGACCCAACAAAGTCCGCCAAGCTATACTGAAACTTCCCGTTGACGTTCACGGGAGATTCCAAATTTGAATAGGCCGAAGATGACCCAACAAAGTACGCCAAGCTATTTTGATACTTCACGTTGACGTTCACGGGAGATTCCAAATCTGAATTGGTCGAAGATGACCCAACAAAGTCCGCCAAGCTATTTTGATACTCCCCGTTGACGTTAACGGGAGATTTAAAATTTGAATTGGCCGAAGATGTCCCAACAAAGTCCGCTAAGCTATACTGAAACTTCCAGTTGACGTTCACGGGAGATTCCAAATTTGAATTGGCCGAAGATGACCCAACAAAGTCCGCCAAGCTATTTTGAAACGTCCCGTTGACGTTCACGGGAGATTCCAAATCTGAATTGGCCGAAAATGACCCAACAAAGTCCGCCAAGCTATTTTGATACTTCCCGTTTACGTTCACGGGAGATTCCAAATTTGATTTAGCCGAAGATGACCCAACAAACTCGGCCAAGCTATTTTGAAACTTCCCGTTGACGTTCACGGGAGATTCCAAATTTGAATTGGCCGAAGATGACCCAACAAAGTCCGCCAAGCTATATTAAAACTTATCGTTGACGTTCACGGGAGATTCCGAATTTGAATTGGCCGAAGATGACCCAACAAAGTCCGCCAAGCTATTTTGAAACTTCCCGTTGACGTTCACGGGAGATTCCAAATTTGGATTGGCCGAAGATGACCCAACAAAGTCCGCCAACCTTTACTGAAACTTCCCTTTGACGTTCACGGGAGATTCCAAATTTGAATTGGCCGAAGATGACCCAACAAAGTCCGCCAAGCTATTTTGAAACTTCCCGTTGACGTTCACGGGAGATTCCAAATTTGAATTGGCCGAAGATGACCAAACAAAGTCCGCCTAGCTATTTGAAATTTTCCGTTGACGTTCACGGGAGATTCCAAATCTGAATTGGCCGAAGATGACCCAACAAAGTCCGCCAAGCTATTTGAAATTTTCCGTTGACGTTCACGGGAGATTCCAAATTTGAATTGGCCGAAGATGACCCAACAAAGTCCGCCAAGCTATTTTGAAACTTCCCGATGGCGTTCACGGGAGATTCCAAATTTGAATTGGCCGAAGATGACCAAACAAAGTCCGCCAAGCTATTTGAAATTTTCCGTTGACGTTCACGGGAGATTCCAAATCTGAATTGGCCGAAGATGACCCAACAAAGTCCGCCAAGCTATTTGAAATTTTCCGTTGACGTTCACGGGAGATTCCAAATTTGAATAGGCCGAAGATGACCGAACAAAGTCCGCCTAGCTATTTTGATACTTCCCGTTGACGTTCACGGGAGATTCCAAATTTGAATTGGCCGAAGATGACCCAACAAAGTCCGCCAAGTAATACTGAAACTTCCCGTTTACGTTCACGGGAGATTCCAAATTTGAATTGGCCGAAGATGACCCAACAAAGTCCGCCAAGAAATTTGAAATTTTCCGTTGACGTTCACGGGAGATTCCAAATTTGAATTGGCCGAAGATGACCCAACAAAGTCCGCCAAGCTATTTTGATACTTCACGTTGACGTTCACGGGAGATTCCAAATCTGAATTGGTCGAAGATGACCCAACAAAGTCCGCCAAGCTATTTTGAAACATCCCGTTGACGTTCACGGGATATTCCAAATTTGAATTGGCCGAAGATGATCCAACAAAGTCCGCCAAGCTATACTGAAACTTCCCGTTGACGTTCACGGGAGATTCCAAATTTGAATTGGGCGAAGATGACCCAACAAAGTCCGCCAAGCTATTTTGATACTCCCCGTTGACGTTAACGGGAGATTTAAAATTTGAATTGGCCGAAGATGTCCCAACAAAGTCCGCCAATCTATACTGAAACTTCCAGTTGACGTTCACGGGAGATTCCAAATTTGAATTGGCCGAAGATGACCCAACAAAGTCCGCCAAGCTATACTGAAACTTCCGTTGACGTTCACGGGAGATTCCAATTCTGAATTGGCCGAAAATGACCCAACAAAGTCCGCTAAGCTATTTTGATACTTCCCGTTGACGTTCACGGGAGATTCCAATTTTGATTTGGCCGAAGATGACCCAACAAAGTCCGCCAAGCTATTTTGAAACTTCCCGTTGACGTTCCCGGGAGATTCCAAATTTGAATTGGCCGAAGATGACCAAACTAAGTCCGCCAAGCTATTTGAAATTTTCCGTTGACGTTCACGGGAGATTCTAAATCTGAATTGCCGAAGATGACCCAACAAAGTCCGCCAAGCTATTTGAAATTTTCCGTTGACGTTCACGGGAGATTCCAAATTTGAATTGGCCGAAAATGACCCAACAAAGTCCGCCAAGCTATTTTGAAACTTCCCGATGGCGTTCACGGGAGTATCCAAATTTGAAATGGCCGAAGATGACCCTACAAAGTCCGCCAAGCTGTACTGAAACTTCCCGTTGACGTTCACGGGAGATTCCAAATTTGAATAGGCCGAAGATGACCGAACAATATCCGCCTAGCCATTTTGATACTTCCCGTTGACGTTCACGGGAGATTCCAAATTTGAATTGGCCGAAGATGACCCAATAAAGTCCGCCAAGCTATACTGAAACTTCCCGTTGACGTTCACGGGAGATTACAAATTTGAATAGGCCGAAGATGACCCTACAAAGTCCGCCAAGCTATTTTGATATTTCCCTTTGACGTTCACGGGAGATTCCAAATTTGAATTGGCCGAAGATGACCCAACAAAGTCCGCCAAGCTATACTGAAACTTCCCGTTGACGTTCACGGGAGATTCCAAATTTGAATTGGCCGAAGATGACCCATCAAAGTCCGCCAAGCTATTTTGATACTTCCCGTTGACGTTCACGGGAGATTCCAAATTTGAATTGGCCGAAGATTACCCAACAAAGTCTGCCAAGCTATTTGAAATATTCCGTTAAATTCACCGGAGATTCCAAATCAGAATTGGCCGAAGATGACCCAACAAAGTCCGCCAAGCTATTTGAAATTTTCCGTTGACGTTTCGGGAGATTCCAAATTTGAATTGGCTGAAGATGACCCAACAAAGTCCGCTAAGCTATTTTGAAACTTCCCGTTGACGTTCACGGGAGATTCCAAATTTGAATTGGCCGAAGATGACTCAACAAAGTCCGCCAAGCTATTTTGAAACTTCCCGTTGACGTTCACGGGAGAATCTAAATTTGAATTGGCCGAAGATGACCCATCAAAGTCCGCCAAGCTATTTTGATACTTCCCGTTGACGTTCACGGGAGATTCCAAATTTGAATTGGCCGAAGATTACCCAACAAAGTCAGTCCAAGCTATTTGAAATTTTCCGTTAAATTCACGGGAGATTCCAAATCTGAATTGGCCGAAGATGACCCAACAAAGTCCGCCAAGCTATTTGAAATTTTCCGTTGACGTTCACGGGAGATTCCAAATTTGAATTGGCTTAAGATGACCCAACAAAGTCCGCTAAGCTATTTTGAAACTTCCCGTTGACGTTCACGGGAGATTCCAAATTTGAATTGGCCGAAGATGACTCAACAAAGTCCGCCAAGCTATTTTGAAACTTCCCGTTGACATTCACGGGAGAATCCAAATTTGAATTGGCCGAAGATGACCCAACAAAGTCCGCCAAGCTATACTGAAACTTCCCGTTGACGTTCACGGGAGATTTCAAATTTGAATTGGCCGAAGATGACCCATCAAAGTCCGCTAAGCTATTTTGATACTTCCCGTTGACGTTCACGGGAGATTCCAAATTTGAATTGGCCGAAGATTACCCAACAAAGTCCGCCAAGCTATTTGAAATTTTCCGTTAAATTCACGGGAGATTCCAAATCTGAATTGGCCGAAGATGACCCAACAAAGTCCGCCAAGCTATTTGAAATTTTCCGTTGACGTTAACGGGAGATTCCAAATTTGAATTGGCCGAAGATGACCCAACAAAGTCCGCTAAGCTATTTTGAAACTTCCCGTTGACGTTCACGGGAGATTCCAAATTTGAATTGGCCGAAGATGACTCAACAAAGTCCGCCAAGCTATTTTGAAACTTCCCGTTGACGTTCACGGGAGAATCCCAATTTGAATTGGCCGAAGATGATCCAACAAAGTCCGCCAAGCTATTTTGAAACTTCCCGTTGACGTTCACGGGAGATTCCAAATTTGAATTGGCCGAAGATGACCCAACAAAGTCCGAAAAGCTATTTTGAAACTTCCCGTTGACGTTCACGGGAGATTCCAAATTTGAATTGGCCGAAGATGACCAAACAAAGTCCGCCAAGCTATTTGAAATTTTCCGTTGATGTTCACGGGAGATTCCAAATCTGAATTGGCCGAAGATGACCCAACAAAGTCCGCCAAGCTATTTGAAATTTTCCGTTGACGTTCACGGGAGATTCCAAATTTGAATTGGCCGAAGATGACCCAACAAAGGTAGCCAAGCTATTTTGAATCTTCCCGATGGCGTTCACGGGAGATTCCAAATTTGAATTGGCCGAAGATGACCCAACAAAGTCCGCCAATCTGTACTGAAACTTCCCGTTGACGTTCACGGGAGATTCCAAATTTGAATTGGCCGAAGATGACCCAACAAAGTCCGCCAAGCTATTTTGAAACTTCCCGTTGACGTTCACGGGAGATTCCAAATTTGAATTGGCCGAAGATGACCAAACAAAGTCCGCCAAGCTATTTGAAATTTTCCGTTGACGTTCACGGGAGATTCTAAATCTGAATTGCCGAAGATGACCCAACAAAGTCCCCCAAGCTATTTGAAATTTTCCGTTGACGTTCACGGGAGATTCCAAATTTGAATTGGCCGAAGATGACCCAACAAAGTCCGCCAAGCTATTTTGAAACTTCCCGATGGCGTTCACGGGAGATTCCAAATTTAAATTGGCCGAAGATGACCCAACAAAGTCCGCCAAGCTATACTGAAACTTCCCGTTGACGTTCACGGGAGATTCCAAATTTGAATAGGCCGAAGATGACCGAACAAAGTCCGCCTAGCTATTTTGATACTTCCCGTTGACGTTCACGGGAGATTCCAAATTTGAATTGGCCGAAGATGACCCAACAAAGTCCGCCAAGCTATACTGAAACTTCCCGTTGACGTTCACGGGAGATTCCAAATTTGAATAGGCCGAAGATGACCCAACAAAGTCCGCCAAGCTATTTGAAATTTTCCGTTGACGTTCACGGGAGATTCCAAATTTGAATAGGCCGAAGATGACCGAACAATGTCCGCCTAGCCATTTTGATACTTCCCGTTGACGTTCACGGGAGATTCCAAATTTGAATTGGCCGAAGATGACCCAATAAAGTCCGCCAAGCTATACTGAAACTTCCCGTTGACGTTCACGGGAGATTACAAATTTGAATAGGCCGAAGATGACCCTACAAAGTCCGCCAAGCTATTTTGATATTTCCCTTTGACGTTCACGGGAGATTCCAAATTTGAATTGGCCGAAGATGACCCAACAAAGTCCGCCAAGCTATACTGAAACTTCCCGTTGACGTTCACGGGAGATTCCAAATTTGAATTGGCCGAAGATGACCCATCAAAGTCCGCCAAGCTATTTTGATACTTCCCGTTGACGTTCACGGGAGATTCCAAATTTGAATTGGCCGAAGATTACCCAACAAAGTCCGCCAAGCTATTTGAAATATTCCGTTAAATTCACCGGAGATTCCAAATCAGAATTGGCCGAAGATGACCCAACAAAGTCCGCCAAGCTATTTGAAATTTTCCGTTGACGTTTCGGGAGATTCCAAATTTGAATTGGCTGAAGATGACCCAACAAAGTCCGCTAAGCTATTTTGAAACTTCCCGTTGACGTTCACGGGAGATTCCAAATTTGAATTGGCCGAAGATGACTCAACAAAGTCCGCCAAGCTATTTTGAAACTTCCCGTTGACGTTCACGGGAGAATCTAAATTTGAATTGGCCGAAGATGACCCATCAAAGTCCGCCAAGCTATTTTGATACTTCCCGTTGACGTTCACGGGAGATTCCAAATTTGAATTGGCCGAAGATTACCCAACAAAGTCCGCCAAGCTATTTGAAATTTTCCGTTAAATTCACGGGAGATTCCAAATCTGAATTGGCCGAAGATGACCCAACAAAGTCCGCCAAGCTATTTGAAATTTTCCGTTGACGTTCACGGGAGATTCCAAATTTGAATTGGCTTAAGATGACCCAACAAAGTCCGCTAAGCTATTTTGAAACTTCCCGTTGACGTTCACGGGAGATTCCAAATTTGAATTGGCCGAAGATGACTCAACAAAGTCCGCCAAGCTATTTTGAAACTTCCCGTTGACATTCACGGGAGAATCCAAATTTGAATTGGCCGAAGATGACCCAACAAAGTCCGCCAAGCTATACTGAAACTTCCCGTTGACGTTCACGGGAGATTCCAAATTTGAATTGGCCGAAGATGACCCATCAAAGTCCGCCAAGCTATTTTGATACTTCCCGTTGACGTTCACGGGAGATTCCAAATTTGAATTGGCCGATGATTACCCAACAAAGTCCGCCAAGCTATTTGAAATTTTCCGTTAAATTCACGGGAGATTCCAAATCTGAATTGGCCGAAGATGACCCAACAAAGTCCGCCTAGCTATTTGAAATTTTCCGTTGATGTTAACGGGAGATTCCAAATTTGAATTGGCCGAAGATGACCCAACAAAGTCCGCTAAGCTATTTTGAAACTTCCCGTTGACGTTCACGGGAGATTCCAAATTTGAATTGGCCGAAGATGACTCAACAAAGTCCGCCAAGCTATTTGAAATTTTCCGTTGACGTTCACGGGAGATTCCAAATTTGAATTGGCCGAAGATGACCCAACAAAGTCCGCCAAGCTATTTTGAAACTTCCCGTTGACGTTCACGGGAGATTCCAAATCTGAATTGGCCGAAGATGACCCAACAAAGTCCGCCAAGCTATTTGAAATTTTCCGTTGACGTTCACGGGAGATTCCAAATCTGAATTGGCCGAAGATGACCCATCAAAGTCCGCCAAGCTATTTTGATACTTCCCGTTGACGTTCACGGGAGATTCCAATTTGAATTGGCCGAAGATGACCTCCAAAGTCCGCCAAGCTATTTTGAAACTTCCCGTTGACGTTCACGGGAGGTTCCAAATCTGAATTGGCCGAAGATGACCCAACAAAGTCCGACAAGCTATTTGAAATTTTCCGTTGACGTTCACAGGAGATTCCAAATTTGAATTGGCCGAAGATGACCCAACAAAGTCCGCCAAGCTATTAGAAATTTTCCGTGACGTTCACGGGAGATTCCAAATTTGAATTGGCCGAAGTTGACCCAACAAAGTCCGCCAAGCTATACTGAAACTTCCCGTTGTCGTTCACGGGAGATTCCAAATCTGAATTGGCCCAAAATGACCCAACAAAGTCCGCCAAGCTATTTTGATACTTCCCGTTGACGTTCACGGGAGATTCCAAATTTGAATTGGCCGAAGATGACCCAACAAAGTCCGCCAAGCTATTTTGAAACTTCCCGTTGACGTTCACGGGAGATTACAAATTTGAATTGGCCGAAGATGACCCAACAAAGTCCGCCAAGCTATTTTGAAACTTCCCGTTGACGTTCACGGGAGATTCCAAATTTGAATAGGCCGAAGATGACCCAACAAAGTCCGCCAAGCTATACTGAAACTTCCCGTTGACGTTCACGGGAGATTCCAAATTTGAATAGGCGAAGATGACCCAACAAAGTCCGCCAAGCTATTTTGAAATATACCGTTGACGTTTACGGGAGATTCCAAATTTGAATAGGCAGAAGATGACCCAACTAAGTCCGCCAAGCTATTTTGAAACTTCCCGTTGACGTTCATGGGAGATACCAAATTTGAATTGGCCGAAGATGACCCAACAAAGTCCGCCAAGCTATACTGAAACTTAACGTTGACGTTCACGGGAGTTTCCAAATTTGAATTGGCCGAAGATGACCCATCAAAGTCCGCCAAGCTATTTTGATACTTCCCGTTGACGTTCACGGGAGATTCCAAATTTGAATTGGCCGAAGATGACCTCCAAAGTCCGCCAAGCTATTTTGAAACTTCCCGTTGACGTTCACGGGAGGTTCCAAATCTGAATTGGCCGAAGATGACCCAACAAAGTCCGACAAGCTATTTGAAATTTTCCGTTGACGTTCACGGGAGATTCCAAATTTGAATTGGCCGAAGATGACCCAACAAAGTCCGCCAAGCTATACTGAAACTTCCCGTTGACGTTCACGGGAGATTCCAAATTTGAATTGGCCGAAGATGACCCATCAAAGTCCGCCAAGCTATTTTGATACTTCCCGTTGACGTTCACGGGAGATTCCAAATTTGAATTGGCCGAAGATTACCCAACAAAGTCCGCCAAGCTATTTGAAATATTCCGTTAAATTCACCGGAGATTCCAAATCAGAATTGGCCGAAGATGACCCAACAAAGTCCGCCAAGCTATTTGAAATTTTCCGTTGACGTTTCGGGATATTCCAAATTTGAATTGGCTGAAGATGACCCAACAAAGTCCGCTAAGCTATTTTGAAACTTCCCGTTGACGTTCACGGGAGATTCCAAATTTGAATAGGCCGAAGATGACTCAACAAAGTCCGCCAAGCTATTTTGAAACTTCCCGTTGACGTTCACGGGAGAATCTAAATTTGAATTGGCCGAAGATGACCCATCAAAGTCCGCCAAGCTATTTTGATACTTCCCGTTGACGTTCACGGGAGATTCCAAATTTGAATTCTCCGAAGATTACCCAACAAAGTCCGCCAAGCTATTTGAAATTTTCCGTTAAATTCACGGGAGATTCCAAATCTGAATTGGCCGAAGATGACCCAACAAAGTCCGCCAAGCTATTTGAAATTTTCCGTTGACGTTCACGTGAGATTCCAAATTTGAATTGGCTTAAGATGACCCAACAAAGTCCGCTAAGCTATTTTGAAACTTCCCGTTGACGTTCACGGGAGATTCCAAATTTGAATTGGCCGAAGATGACTCAACAAAGTCCGCCAAGCTATTTTGAAACTTCCCGTTGACATTCACGGGAGAATCCAAATTTGAATTGGCCGAAGATGACCCAACAAAGTCCGCCAAGCTATACTGAAACTTCCCGTTGACGTTCACGGGAGATTTCAAATTTGAATTGGCCGAAGATGACCCATCAAAGTCCGCCAAGCTATTTTGATACTTCCCGTTGACGTTCACGGGAGATTCCAAATTTGAATTGGCCGATGATTACCCAACAAAGTCCGTCAAGCTATTTGAAATTTTCCGTTAATTTCACGGGAGATTCCAAATCTGAATTGGCCAAAGATGACCCAACAAAGTCCGCCAAGCTATTTGAAATTTTCCGTTGACGTTAACGGGAGATTCCAAATTTGAATTGGCCGAAGATGACCCAACAAAGTCCGCTAAGCTATTTTGAAACTTCCCGTTGACGTTCACGGGAGATTCCAATTTTGAATTGGCCGAAGATGACTCAACAAAGTCCGCCAAGCTATTTTGAAACTTCCCATGACGTTCACGGGAGAATCCAAATTTGAATTGGCCGAAGATGACCCAACAAAGTCCGCCAAGCTATTTTGAAACTTCCCGTTGACGTTCACGGGAGATTCCAAATTTGAATTGGCCGAAGATGACCCAACAAAGTCCGCCAAGCTATTTGAAATTTTCCGTTGACGTTCACGGGAGATTCCAAATTTGAATATGCCGAAGATGACCCAACAAAGTCCGCCAAGCTATTTTGAATCTTCCCGATGGCGTTCACGGGAGATTCCAAATTTGAATTGGCCGAAGATGACCCAACAAAGTCCGCCAAGCTATACTGAAACTTCCCGTTGACGTTCACGGGAGATTCCAAATTTGAATAGGCCAAAGATGACCGAACAAAGTCCGCCTAGCTATTTTGATACTTCCCGTTGACGTTCACGGGAGATTCCAAATTTGAATTGGCCGAAGATGACCCAACAAAGTCCGCCAAGCTATTATGAAACTTCCCGTTGACGTTCACGGGAGATTCTAAATCTGAATTGGCCGAAAATGACCCAACAAAGTCCGCCAAGCTATTTTGAAACTTCCCGTTGACGTTCACGGGAGATTCCAAATTTGAATTGGCCGAAGATGACCAAACAAAGTCCGCCAAGCTATTTGAAATTTTCCGTTGACGTTCACGGGAGATTCCAAATCTGAATTGGCCGAAGATGACCCAACAAAGTCCGCCAAGCTATTTTGATACTTCCCGTTGACGTTCACGGGAGATTCCAAATTTGAATTGGCCGAAGATGACCCAACAAAGTCCGCCAAGCTATTTGAAATTTTCCGTTGACGTACACGGGAGATTCCAAATCTGAATTGGTCGAAGATGACCCAACAAAGTCCGCCAAGCTATTCTGAAACTTCCCGTTGACGTTCACGGGAGATTCCAAATTTGAATTGGCCGAAGATGACCCAACAAAGTCCGCCAAGCTATTAGAAATTTCCCGTTGACGTTCACGGGAGATCCAAATTTGAATGGCCGAAGATGACCCAACAAAGTCCGCCAAGCTATACTGAAACTTCCCGTTGACGTTCACGGGAGATTCCAAATCTGAATTGGCCGAAGATGACCCAACAAAGTCCGCCAAGCTATACTGAAACTTCCCGTTGACGTTCACGGGAGATTCCAAATTTGAATTGGCCGAAGATGACCCAATAAAGTCCGCCAAGCTATTTGAAATTTTCCGTTGACGTTCACGGGAGATTCCAAATCTGAATTGGCCGAAGATGACCCAACAAAGTCCGCCAAGCTATTTGAAATTTTCCGTTGACGTTTACGGGAGATTCCAAATTTGAATTGGCCGAAGATGACCCAACAAAGTCCGCCAAGCTATTTTGAAACTTCCCGTTGACGTTCACGGGAGATTCTAAATCTGAATTGGCCGAAAATGACCCAACAAAGTCCGCCAAGCTATTTTGAAACTTCCCGTTGACGTTCACGGGAGATTCTAAATTTGAATTGGCCGTAGATGACCCAACAAAGTCCGCTAAGCTATACTGAAACTTCCCGTTGACGTTCACGGGAGATTCCAAATTTGAATAGGCCGAAGATGACCCAACAAAGTCCGCCAAGTTATTTTGATATTTCCCGTTGACGTTCACGGGAGATTCCAAATTTGAATTGGCCGAAGATGACCCAACAAAGTCCACCAAGCTATACTGAAACTTCCCGTTGACGTTCACGGGAGATTCCAAATTTGAATTGGCCGAAGATGACCCATCAAAGTCCGCCAAGCTATTTTGATACTTCCCGTTGACGTTCACGGGAGATTCCAAATTTGAATTGGCCGAAGATGACCCAACAAAGTCCGCCAAGCTATTTGAAATTTTCCGTTGGCGTACACGGGAGATTCCAAATCTGAATTGGTCGAAGATGACCCAACAAAGTCCGCCAAGCTATTCTGAAACTTCCCGTTGACGTTCACGGGAGATTTCAAATTTGAATTGGCCGAAGATTACCCAACAAAGTCCGCCAAGCTATTTTGAAACTTCCCGTTGACGTTAACGGTAGATTCTAAATCTGAATTGGCCGAAAATGACCCAACAAAGTCCGCCAAGCTATTTTGAAACTTCCCGTTGACGTTCACGGGAGATTCTAAATTTGAATTGGCCGTAGATGACCCAACAAAGTCCGCTAAGCTATACTGAAACTTCCCGTTGACGTTCACGGGAGATTCCAAATTTGAATAGGCCGAAGATGACCCAACAAAGTCCGCCAAGTTATTTTGATATTTCCCGTTGACGTTCACGGGAGATTCCAAATTTGAATTGGCCGAAGATGACCCAACAAAGTCCACCAAGCTATACTGAAACTTCCCGTTGACGTTCACGGGAGATTCCAAATTTGAATTGGCCGAAGATGACCTATCAAAGTCCGCCAAGCTATTTTGATACTTCCCGTTGACGTTCACGGGAGATTCCAAATTTGAATTGGCCGAAGATGACCCAACAAAGTCCGCCAAGCTATTTGAAATTTTCCGTTGGCGTACACGGGAGATTCCAAATCTGAATTGGTCGAAGATGACCCAACAAAGTCCGCCAAGCTATTCTGAAACTTCCCGTTGACGTTCACGGGAGATTTCAAATTTGAATTGGCCGAAGATTACCCAACAAAGTCCGCCAAGTTATTTTAAAACTTCCCGTTGACGTTCACGGGAGATTCCAAATTTGAATTGGCCGAAGATGACCCAACAAAGTCCGCCAAGCTATACTGAAACTTCCCGTTTACGTTCACGGGAGATTCCAAATTGGAATTGACCGAAGATGACCCAACAAAGTCCGCCAAGCTATTTTGAAACTTCCCGTTGACGTTCACGGTAGATTCCAAATCTGAATTGGCCGAATATGACCCAACATTGTCCGCCAAGCTATTTTGAAATTTTCCGTTGACGTTCATGGGAGATTCCAAATTTGAATTGGCCGAAGATGACCCAACAAAGTCCGCCAAGCTATTTTGATACTTCCCGTTGACGTTCACGGGAGATTCCAAATTTGAATTGGCCGAAGATGACCCAACAAAGTCCGCCAAGCTATACTGAAACTTCCCGTTGACGTTCACGGGAGATTCCAAATCTGAATTGGCCGAAAATGACCCAACAAAGTCCGCCAAGCTATTTTGAAACTTCCCGTTGACGTTCACGGGAGATTCCAAATCTGAATTGGCCGAATATGAATCCAACAAAGTCCGCCGCGCTATTTTGAAATTTTCCGTTGACGTTCATGGGAGATTCCAAATTTGAATTGGCCGAAGATAACCAAACAAAGTCCGCCAAGCTATACTGAAACTTCCCGTTGACGTTCACGGGAGATTCCAAATCTGAATTGGCCGAAAATGACCCAACAAAGTCCGCCAAGCTATTTTGATACTTCACGTTGACGTTCACGGGAGATTCCAAATTTGAATTGGCCGAAGATGACCCAACAAAGTCCGCCAAGCTATACTGAAACTTCCCGTTTACGTTCACGGGAGATTCCAAATTTGAATTGGCCGAGATGACCCTACAAAGTCCGCCAATCTATTTTGATACTCCCCGTTGACGTTAACGGGAGATTCCAAATTTGAATTGGCCGAAGACGACTCAACAAAATCCGCCAAGCTATACTGAAACTTCCCGTTGACGTTCACGGGAGATTCCAAATTTGAATTGGCCGTAGATGACCCAACAAAGTCCGCCAAGCTATTTTGTTACTTCCCGTTGACGTTCACGGGAGTTTCCAAATTTGAATTGGCCGAAGATGACCCAACAAAGTCCACCAGCTGTACTGAAACTTCCCGTTGACGTTCACGGGAGATTCCAAATTTGAATTGGCCGAAGATGACGAAACAAAGTCCGCCAAGCTATTTTGATACTTCCCGTTGACGTTAGCGGGAGATTCCAAATTTGAATTGGCCGAAGATGACCCAACAAAGTCCGCCAAGCTATACTGAAACTTCCCGTTGACGTTCACGGGAGATTCCAAATTTGAATTGGCCGTAGATGACCCAACAAAGTCCGCCAAGCTATTTTGTTACTTCCCGTTGACGTTCACGGGAGTTTCCAAATTTGAATTGGCCGAAGATGACCCAACAAAGTCCGCCAAGCTGTACTGAAACTTCCCGTTGACGTTCACGGGAGATTCCAAATTTGAATTGGCCGAAGATGACCCAACAAAGTCCGCCAAGCTGTACTGAAACTTCCCGTTGACGTTCACGGGAGATTCCAAATTTGAATGGCCGAAGATGACCCAACAAAGTCCGCCAAGCTATTTTGATTATTCCTGTTGACGTTCACGGGAGATTCCAAATTTGAATTGGCCGAAGATGACCCAACAAAGTCCGCCAAGCTATACTGTAACCTCCCGTTGACGTTCACGGGAGATTCCAAATTTGAATTGGCCGAAGATGACCCAACAAAGTCCGCCAAGCTATTTTGAAACTTCCCGTTGACGTTCACGGGAGATTCCAAATTTGAATTGGCCGAAGATGACCCAACAAAGTCCGCCAAGCTATTAACAAACTTCCCGTTGACGTTCACGGGAGATTCCAAATTTGAATAGGCCGAAGATGACCCAACAAAGTCCGCCTAGCTATTTTGATACTTCCCGTTGACGTTCAATTGAGATTCCAAATTTGAATTGGCCGAAGATGACCCAACAAAGTCCGCCAAGCTATACTGAAACTTCTCGTTGACGTTCACGGGAGATTCCAAATTTGAATAGGCCGAAGATGACCCAACAAAGTATGCCTAGCTATTTTGATACTTCCCGTTGACGTTCACGGGAGATTCTAAATTTGAATTGGCCGAAGATGACCCAACAAAGTCCGCCAAGCTGTACTGAAACTTCCCGTTGACGTTCACGGGAGATTCCAAATTTGAATTGGCCGAAGATGACCCAACAAAGTCCGCCAAGCTATTTTGATTATTCCTGTTGACGTTCACGGGAGATTCCAAATTTGAATTGGCCGAAGATGACCCAACAAAGTCCGCCAAGCTATACTGTAACCTCCCGTTGACGTTCACGGGAGATTCCAAATTTGAATTGGCCGAAGATGACCCAACAAAGTCCGCCAAGCTATACTGAAACTTCCCGTTGACGTTCACGGGAGATTCCAAATTTGAATAGGCCGAAGATGACCGAACAAAGTCCGCCTAGCTATTTTGATACTTAACGTTGACGTTCACGGGAGATTCCAAATTTGAATTGGCCGAAGATGACCCAACAAAGTCCACCTAGCTATTTTGATACTTCCCGTTGAAGTTCATGGGAGATTCCAAATTTCAATTGGCCGAAGATGACCCAACAAAGTCCGCCAAGCTATACTGTAACTTCCCGTTGACGTTCACGGGAGATTCCAAATTTGAATTGGCCGAAGATGACCCATCAAAGTCCGCCAAATATTTTGAAACTTCCCGTTGACGTTCACGGGAGATTCCAAATTTGAATTGGCCGAAGATGACCCAACAAAGTCCGCCAAGCTATTTTGAAACTTCAAATTTGGAATCTCTTGTGAACGTCAACGGGAAGTAACAAAATAGCTAGACGGACTTTGTTGGGTCCGCTTCGGCCTATTCAAATTTGGAATCTCCCGTGAACGTCAACGGGAAGTTTCAGTATAGCTTGGCGGACTTTCTTGGGTTATCTTCGGCCAATTCAAATTTGGAGTCTCCGGTGAACGTCAACGGGAAGTATCAAAATAGCTTGGCGGATTTTGTTGGGTCATCTTCGGCCAATTCAAATTTGGAATCTGCCATGAACGTCAACGGAAAATTTCAAAATAGCTTGGCGTACTTTGTTGGGTCATTTTCGGCCAATTTAGATTTGGAATCTCCCGTGAACGTCAACGTCAAGTTTCAAAATAGCTTGGCGGACTTTGTTGGGTCATCTTCGGCCAATTCAAATTTGGAATCTCCCGTGAACGTCAACGGGAAGTTTCAGTACAGCTTTGCGGACTTTGTTGGGTCATCTTCGGCCAATTAAAATTTGGAATCTCCCGTGAACGTCAACGGGAAGTTTCAAAATAGCTTGGTGGACTTTGTTGGGTCATCTTCGGCCTATTCAAATTTGGAATCTCCCGTGAACGTCAACGGGAAGTTTCAAAATAGCTTGGCGGACTTTGTTGGGTCATCTTCGGCCAATTCAAATTTGGAATCTCCCGTGAAGGTCAACGGAAAATTTCAAATAGCTTGGCGGACTTTGATGGGTCATCTTCGGCCAATTCAAATTTGGAATCTCCCGTGAACGTCAATGGAAAATTTCAAATAGCTTGGCGGACTTTGTTGGGTCATCTTCGGCCAATTCAGATTTGGAATCTCCCGTGAACGTAAACGGGAAGTATCAAAATAGCTTGGCGGACTTTGATGGGTCATCTTAGGCCAATTCAAATTTGGAATCTCCCGTGAACGTCAACGGGAAGTTTCAGTATAGCTTGGCCGACTTTGTTGGGTCATCTTCGGCCTATTCAAATTTGGAATCTCCCGTGAACGTCAACGGGAAGTATCAAAATAGCTAGGCGGACTTTGTTGGGTCATCTTCTGCCTATTCAAATTTGGAATCTCCCGTGAACGTCAACGGGAAGTTTCAGTATAGCTTGGCGGACTTTGTTGGGTCATCTTCGGCCAATTCAAATTTGGACGCTCCCGTGAACGTCAACGGGAAGTTTCAAAATAGCTTGGCGGACTTTGTTGGGTCATCTTCGGCCAATTCAAATTTGGAATCTCCCGTGAACGTCAACGGGAAGTATCAAAATAGCTTGGCGGACTTTGTTGGGTCATCTTCGGCCAATTCAAATTTGGAATCTCCAAAGGACGTCAACGGTAAATTTCAAAATAGCTTGGCGGACTTTGTTGGGTCATCTACGGCCAATTCAAATTTGAATCTCCCGTGAACCACAACGGGAAGTTTTAAAATAGCTTGGCGGACTTTGTTGGGTCATCTTCGGCCAATATAAAATTGGAATCTCCCGTGAACGACAACGGAAAATTTTAAAATAGCTTAGCGGACTTTGTTGGGTCATTTTCGGCCAATTCAGATTTGGAATCTCCCGTGAACGTCAACGGGAAGTTTCAAAATAGCTTGGCGGACTTTGTTGGGTCATCTTCGGCCAATTCAAATTTGGAATCTCCCGTGAACGTCAACGGGAAGTTTCAGTATAGCTTGGCGGACTTTGTTGGGTCATCTTCGGCCTATTCAAATTTGGAATCTCCCGTGAACGTCAACGGGAAGTATCAAAATAGCTAGGCGGACTTTGTTGGGTCATCTTCTGCCTATTCAAATTTGGAATCTCCCGTGAACGTCAACGGGAAGTTTCAGTATAGCTTGGCGGACTTTGTTGGGTCATCTTCGGCCAATTCAAATTAGGAATCTGCCTAAAACGTCAACGGGAAGTATCAAAATAGCTTGGCGGACTTTGATGGGTCATCTTCGGCCAATTCAAATATGGAATCTCCCGTGAACGTCACCGGGAAGTTTCAGTATAGCTTGGCGGACTTTGTTGGGTCATCTTCGGCCTATTCAAATTAGGAATCTCCCGTGAACGTCAACGGGAAGTTTCAAAATAGCTTGGCGGACTTTGTTGGGTCATCTTCGGCCAATTCAAATTTGGAATCTCCAAAGGACGTTAACGGTAAATTTCAAAATAGCTTGGCGGACTTTGTTGGATCATCTACGGCCAATTCAAAATTGGAATCTCCCGTGAACGACAACGGAAAATTTCAAAATAGCTTGTCGGACTTTGTTGGGTCATTTTCGGCCAATTCAGATTTGGAATCTCCCGTGAACGTCAACGGGAAGTTTCAAAATAGCTTGGCGGACTTTGTTGGGTCATCTTCGGCCTATTCAAATTTGGAATCTCCCGTGAACGTCAACGGAAAATATCAAATAGCTTGGCGGACTTTGTTGGGTCATCTTCGGCCAATTCAGATTTGGAACCTCCCGTGAACGTCAACGGGTAGTTTCAAAATAGCTTGGCGTACTTTGAAGGTCATCTTCGGCCAATTCAAATTTGGAATCTCCCGTGAACGTCAACGGGAAGTATCAAAATAGCTTGGCGGACTTTGTTGGGTCATCTTCGGCCAATTCAAATTTGGAATCTCCCGTGAAAGTCAACGGAAAATTTCAAATAGCTTGGCGGACTTTGTTGGGTCATCTTCGGCCAATTCAGATTTGGAACCTCCCGTGAACGTCAACGGGAAGTTTCAAAATAGCTTGGCGGAATTTGAAGGTCATCTTCGGCCAATTCAAATTTGGAATCTCCCGTGAACGTCAACGGGAAGTATCAAAATAGCTTGGCGGACTTTGATGGGTCATCTTCGGCCAATTCAAATTTTTAATCTCCCGTGAACGTCAACGGAAAATTTCAAATAGCTTGGCGGACTTTGTTGGGTCATCTTCGGCCAATTCAGATTTGGAACCTCCCGTGAACGTCAACGGGAAGTTTCAAAATAGCTTGGCGGACTTTGAAGGTCATCTTCGGCCAATTCAAATTTAGAATCTCCAAAGGACGTCAACGGTAAATTTCAAAATAGCTTGGCTGAATTTGTTGGGTCTTCTACGGCCAATTCAATTTTGGAATCTCCCGTGAACGTCAACGGGAAGTTTCAAAATAGCTTGGCGGACTTTGAAGGTCATCTTCGGCCAATTCAAATTTGGAATCTCCCGTGAACGTCAACGGGAAGTATCAAAATAGCTGGCGGACTTTGATGGTCATCTTAGTCCAATTCAAATTTGGAATCTCCCGTGAACGTCAACGGGAAGTTTCAGTATAACTTGGCGGACTTTGTTGGGTCATCTTCGGCCAATTCAGATTTGGAATCTCCCGTGAACGTCAACGGGAAGTTTCAAAATAGCTTGGCGGACTTTGTTGGGTCATCTTCGGCCAATTCAAATTTGGAATCTCCCGTGAACGTCAACGGGAAGTTTCAAAATAGCTTGGCGGACTTTGTTGGGTCATCTTCGGCCAATTCAAATTTGGAATCTCCCGTGAACTTCAACGGGAAGTTTTAAAATAGCTTAACGGACTTTGTTGGGTCATCTTCGGCCAATTCAAATTTGGAATCTCCCGTGAACGTCAACGGGAAGTTTCAAAATAGCTTGGCGGACTTTGTTGGGTCATCTTCGGCCAATTCAAATTTGGAATATCCCGTGAACGTCAACGGTAAAATTTCAAAATAGCTTGGCGGACTTTGTTGGGTCATCTTCGGCCAATTCAAATTTGGAATATCCCGTGAACGTCAACGGAAAATTTCAAAATAGCTTGGCGGACTTTGTTGGGTCATCTTCGGCCAATTCAAATTATTATGTCGCTGAGTATAACCGATCTCGAGATATCGTGAGCGAAGCGAACAAAGAATTACCACGATTAACGATCAACATAGTACTGTAAATACTGTAAAAGCTGTAAGAACTTCAATTTTATCAAACACATCGGTATTGCTTTGTACATATTGTCTTGGATTTTATTCCAGAAAACAACTTTGGAGACATAGAAAAAAATGTTCTCAAAATCCTAGAACCAGGATCCTACACAGATTTTGGGACAAAATTATCTTTTGAAAGAAATGAAATGTCATTCAAAACTGTACGAAACAGTTTTTCCAAGAATGAGAGCAGATTTAATATCCTTAACTGCAAATAAAGATCCCTTAATATGCTCATACGGATCACGTTATCTTTTAACCCACAGAGATAAACATCAAATTAACGTAACTTCCAGGAAAATGAGAGAGTTGGCTAAAGTTTTGTTAGAAGTGAAAAAGATACAACCAAAAATATCAAATCTTTTACAGGTTTTAAAACCGGAATATTTCGATATTTTTGTTGAAAAGGTAAAAGTATGTGCTAGCTATGATGCTGAAACAGATAAATATAATGCGCCCTCCTTCGCTATGAATATAAGCACTTCTTTAAAAGAATGTTGTGAAATTGGAATTACTTATGCAATAAAGAAGAAATACAGCTTTGAAGGTAAATCTGCATCTGAGGCTGAAGCCGAGCTTCGTACAACTATTCTTTTATTAAAGTCGAATTTGAAGTTCGAAATATCACACCAAGCTGCGAACAATCTTCATTTTAATAAGATGAATAAAATTACAATTGTTCCACTAGCAAGTAATATCAAATTATTTAGAGAATACCTTATAAAAGAAGGCAGTGAGGTAGCGTTATTGTTAAACAGTAATGAGTGTAATGCACATGGTTTCCGAAAATTGGTTGAGATTACATACTGTGCAGAAAACGAGTAGGGGAACTTCAAAGGCTTCCTCTAAATCTATACGAGAAAACTGCAGATAATCAAATTTATGAAGAATTCAAGGACGTAATAAGGCCAATTGAAATGATGCTTATACAAAAATTCAAACGTGTTGTCATTCAGGGAAAAAGGAAGGTGACCCCTGTTTTATTTAGCTTTGACGTGCAACAACATATAGATCTGTTAATTAAATCAAGAAAAAGATTTGTTCCATCCGAAAGCATATTTATTTTTGCTAATATAAATACTAATAATCCAATCGGCTACAAGGTATTGCAGAAACACGCAAAAATGGCTAAGCTAAAACATCCGGAAGCGATATCTTCAAGAACACTTAGAAAACATTTAGCAACAATCTCTCAGTTATTTCAATTGAATGACCAAGATATAGAGCAGCTAGCTACTTTTATGGGCCATACATCCTCAATCCATCGAAGCGAATATAGGCTACCGGACGATGTTTTCCAAATAGCCAAAATTGCTAAGTTGTTGTTAGCAATAGAAAGCGGTGAAGGAGATAGCCATAAGGGTAAATCGCTTGATGAAATAGAAGGAAATTTTGACGAAGATTTACTACAAACTGTTGATGGAAATGAAGATGATAAAAACAGTCAAACATCAAATGAAGATAATACAGATTTATTACCTTTAAATGATCTAATTGAGTAAAATAAACCATCATCTAGTTCACACCTTTAGATGAACAAGAATATTGCAACCCAAAAGAAAGGGGAAAAAAGAATATTTTCTAAATGGACTGAAGAAGAAAAAAATATTGTTTTCAATTTTTTCAAAACTCATATAAAAAAATGCAAACCACCCAAAAAACACGAATGTGATCAGTTGATGTCTCAATACCCAAACACATTTCAAAGTAAAACTTGGCTGAAAATAAAAGTTCTAGTTCAGAATTTTTATACAAATAAAACTTCTTGCAAGATAATTAACACTTAAATTAGTTTTAACTAAAGGATTAATTGTACTGAATAGTCGTAATAATCAATTGAAGGAGATGTTAACATAATGAAAAACAAACTTAAATTGAACTTAATTTTACTGGCTTAATTGGTACTAACGTATAAAGTAAATTTCATTATTAATTACTGTAGTGTTAAGTTAATTTTAATTAGACTTTTATTTTTTATGTTATAGGTTTCAGTAATGTCACATTTTTAGGTTAGGTTCATGATCTGTTAAAAAAAAAATATATATATATATATATTATGGTCTATTTGATGAGTTTATAAACCTTTACAATTATATGATACATAACTAAATTTTAGTTATATATTTAGGGTTACTTTCATTTGTTATAACAAAACAAATTTAAAGAATTTTGAAACTGTTTTTATTTTAATTGATTAAAATAACATTTTATATAAAATTGATTTTGTTATTGTTTTCCACAATGTGTTTTTTTAAATATATAATATTAATAATTTAAAAGTATTGTAAAAACATCCTAAAGAAAAAAATCAAGAGGACATTTATATTTTCCTATGAGATCTCTAAAAGTTTATAGTTCATTATCTCCTCCATATGAAATGTCCTTGTTTGAACTGTTCTGTACGAATGTACAAAAAATGTAATGTTTTTTTAAAGTAGTAAAACAAATTCTATGATGGTATTCTTAGAGGTTTTTTATCTTAATAAAAACAAAATTTTAAATTGGACCGATTTTAAGCTGGCTGCATTAATTCTGTTGAAAATAGAGAAAGAATTTTATACTTATATATAAGTAATTAATTAGTCTGAAGATGGAGTAAATCTCCGAAACCGGTCGTGAATAATTAAGAAAAGGAAATCACGTGAAGGAGGAAACAAATAGTAAATAAACATTATTTAGTATTAATTATAATACATAATTACATAAAATACAGATAAATTTACCTTTTTTCGCCTGAAAAAGGATAAGTCGTGAGATTTTAAATGAATTAACTACAATTAATTGTAGATAATTCAAAATTAAATGTTAAGAAAAATTTACTTCTTTTTGCCTGTGTAAAGCGGAAAAAATATTGCTTTTATAATAAATATTCTTAATTGAATTTTCTTAGAAACAGCGAATTAAAATTTTATATTTTTTTTGTCAGTCATAAAATACATTTTTGTGATAATGGTAAAAAGTATGATAAAAATTGGTAACTACAGGTACCGTTTTGAGACACGAACCATTTTTGTAGTTTATGTACTTTTTCAAAATTGATTTTAATTATTTTTATAACGAAATCCCATGTAATACTTTTAAGAAGAAAAAAAACCTTTGTTTGAAACTTAAATAGAAAAACTCTTTGCAAGGATATTTGAGAGGTAGGAAATTCTATTTTCTATGTAGTTCTAAAAATGCCTAATGATCTTTCGGAAACTATTTATAATTTACTACACTTGAGTAAAGCTAAAATGTTTACTTATTCTGTTAAGTATTGTATTAAAGAATTTTTATGGGAGCATTGTTGTGATTACGGATAGGTGAATGGTTGTACCATTCTTCTAAAGTTTCATTTACAAACATAGTTGAGTTTTATTAAATTCACAGTGATAAATAGATTCTAAAACGTGAAATTTATCACAGTTACTCTTTTAAAACCAACTTCCCACAAAAAAATATAAAACAATTTTTTTAAAACATGTAGGGATGCTAAGCAGTAGAGTTGTGAGTTATTGAAATAAAATATTTTTTCATGAAATTTACTACACCTTACAATAACATAAAAAAAAACCTAAATAAACCCTATACTTAAGAAGCAAAAAACTTTAAACGTGTACTTGTTTCTGAAGCTTCTCTTTATGTTGTCATAAAAAAATCTAATTAACCATTTGTTAAAAATGGCTCAGAAGTTTTAAAAAAAGCTATCAATGTGAAATACGGCAATGTTGCCAGATCTACAGCTGCCACAATGATTGTCCAAAGGTGAAATTATTCAGTATCTAAATATACACAGGGCGATTGAAGCGCTCTAAGCGGAAAAAGCTGAAACTTCTATAATATACACTTTTTTCATTATAACATCATTATGGCAGCAGAGCTGGTTTTTAATACATCATTTTATTTGGTTATTTTATGATGAGTTATTGAAATAACTACTGACAGGGTGATATTAAGGTCTGCTTTAGTATTTCATGAACATTTTTCTTTTATAGATCCTTTTGGTAATGAGAAACACTGGGAATTCAAAGTGGCAGCCGTATACTGCTGCCACAAACACTCGGCTGCCACTTTAAATGTAAAAATGGCAATGTACGGTTCTCATAATGATAGCAGGATGTAAATATATATATATATATATATATATATATATATATATATATATATAAGAAAATGAAATAAATATCTCTACTCCATAAAAACTATATTTGCGTCAAGGTCGAAAGAAAACAAGAATCAGTCAATAGAACCTGAAAGAGAGGGATATAACCTATGACTACGTAAAAAGGTGTAGATCCAGCTAGGTCCCTCGGGATTGCTTACCACGTACTCACTTTAGTCGACCCCTGAGGGTTAAATTATATCACGTATGACCAGGACGATTCCAAGGTATGAATAGCTTTTGGTATTTAAAGCCATATCGATAGTGAGATGAATTTCGATTATATAGGATCTTTCAAATTTCAACCGCCACTTCCAGAGCTTATTCTCCAATTGAAAACAAACAAGAAAATTCTTAAAACATGTGTCTGGAAACGCTTCATTTTCAGGCTATCCGCCATTTTTTTATTTTTAAAAAATTATAACTTTGGAAATAGATAAGATATTGTGTTTTATTGATATTATGATATTGTGATTTTGTATAGGTATTTGTAATGTAACAGTTTACGTGTGCACCGAAAACAAAGACGTAATTTCAAATAATTTCAAAATGCCTGCAGTTTAACTGCACATTTCTCGAAAAACGTTAACATTACAAGAGGCAAAAACAATCGTATTTTTATGACGAACAATATTTTTTCTGTACTACACAAGTTTGTAGAAATAAAATCGGTTTGGTAATCTTCAGTTATAAAAAGAGATAATTTAAAGTGAACTTAATTAAATGTATGTATTTGATACAAAATACGCCTCAGACTGTTTCAGCGGCTGATTCAAAGAACCTTCTAATTCTAAACAATATAGGTATGTGCGCAAAATTTAATCAAAAATCGATATCTCGTCATTATGTAATTGAAGTGTTCTGACTACGATAGAGTCATTAAGCAATCAGCGCTCGGCAACGTAAAGGCCATTAATAAGCCACGCCCCCTCGCTCTTTCTTTTTTATGATTTATTACAAGTTAAATTATTTATTTTATCGGTGCTTGAGTTTAACACACCTTACTGTACCATTTACATATTAATTTTTAAAAGTTTCACAGCTGGGTATGTGCCACTATTTTTGATCATTATTTTCCTAACGATGCATTTTGTTTTGTCGTCAGTAGTCTACATATTTTTCATACCCATAAGTCTTGATGACCTGTTTTTTTTTAAATTTTCGTTCATAATTTTCTTCTTTTCAAAATAGCTTGTTCACACGGTACAGAATAAGTTTTTTACCAAACTGACATTTTTTTTTTTTTTTTTTTTTTTTTCCAGTGACGCATACAGACTGTTCATAAAATATGTTACCAAGCTTTTCAGCAGATGAAAAGGAACTATATATTTCAATTTAAATTATGTCCTAAAGCACTCCCGTTTCGTCTCTCCGCTAATTTGAATTTTTTTCAACAACAAAATTGTATACAGCAGTTTCCAGTTTACAAAAACTTTATAATTTTTAACATAACCGTTTCAAAATCGCGGCTATTTAAAATGTTTTGTCTTATTTAAGATTTTTGACGTAACTTTAAAATAATAAAACGTTCTGAAAAATTGTTATCAATATCTTTTGTATACAGTTGTTGACAAAGTGGCATTTTGTTCATTTTAATTAGTTTGCAAAACAGCTGATTTCTCAACAGTTTCACTTTGCCCACTACTTTGCTCCCTCCGAATGGCAACCTAACAAAACGAAATTTAGGTTAAGTTTATTTGAATTGATTTATAATATACAGGAAATGTCCCGTATATAGGTTAGATTAATTCTTACATGTAAAATAACATAAATAAACAACAAAACAACGTTTTATAGTTGAAAAAGGTAATTATTCATGAAGATAATTAACAGTGTATGTACACGGAGAGTATTTTTCGTTTGTCGAGTTTTGAAGTTGGCAATCCCGTTTCCTCAACAATACACCTAAGTTATTTGTAATATTCATAAATAACCTCAGTTTTGACGTGAGAACTTCTACTCAGTGTTGATGTGTTGTTTATCACTACTGCTATATTTTGTGTAGTTAGTTTTCAAATATGGACACTTCAGAGGATGAAAACCTGTTAAATACCCTGCCTAAATTAGCGGAAAAAGCTAACAACGTTGTACTAAATCTCCTTCCTGTCAAATCAAGGAAAAAGTACGACCGCCAGTATGAACTGTTTTTGTCATGGGTAAAGGAAAACAATGGTAACAAAATAACAACTGTAGACAAAGTATAATGTGCAATTCGTGAGCAGAGTGTCTTTTTTAAACTCGATAAAATTGACGCACTCGGCAAGCCTCGTGCGTCAACATTTTTCTCTCGTTTAAAAAAGTGCCACTTTGCTCACTAGTTGCACATATAACTATTTCATTCTGGAATTACCTGCAGTTATTGAAAAATCACAAAATGGTGAACAGACGGAAAAGGAAGTGTTTTAGGACATATTTTTACAAAACCTTTTGATTTCTACTTCACCCCCCCCCCCAAATCTTTTTATGATTTGTTCACACGATTACTGCTGTTGACGGTATTTCGTTCAATTTACTGATTCGACAATTTAAACTTCGGTTTTCATAATTTAAAAACTCTATGACGCAACAGTCCGTGAATATCCTAAGCCTGCTAGATAATTTTTCAGTCGGGTAATGTGTGGTTAGCACATTGAAATTCCGTCGCCGTTGTTCTAAGCCGAGTTCGCTACTAATTGTAGCTTCCCAATATTCCTCACAAAGTTGTGTCAACTCGGTAAAGATAAGCCCCCACGGGGATTGAACTCGCAACCGGTTAGAGTGCTAACCACTAGCACCTGACAAAGATGGTCTGACCATAATCATGGCATGATTTATAATATTTATATGCTACATAGTGGAGTACATATTGGAGTGTTGGACCCGGCGGATCGATCACAACAAATGAAATTGACTGTATAATAAAAAAGTATATTTGTGTATGTTGTATAGATATTTCTTGTGTTTGCGTTATTGTTGATGTGCATTGATTGAGTGTTCGTATTTAATAATTGACAAAGGACTAACCCACCAAAAACATTTTAAGAAACTTGAAAATGGCTGAATAGCTGAAACGGTCGTCGTAATACGTCGGCAAATCAGAATACTGGAAACGTTAATTGAAATAATTGAGAATTATTCTCTCTTTTAAAATGTGTGTATTTTACGAACGTAAAACCGTAATTCAATTTTTTTTCCAATTTTATTGATACAGTTTTTTAATTTGTTGAAAACTTTAAATATTGCACAATAATCAAAGTTGAGGCCACGACAACTATGACGTGTCACGTACAACGAACCTGATGACTTAGTCTTTGAATTAATAATAACTCAAATGAAAACATTCCGCGTTACATCATCATCTTTGAACCATGACGAACGTTAAAATAAATTTCACAGAGCGTCAATTTTAAATTCTATGAATAACTTATTAAACGTTTAATTTGTTAACTAGCTCGAGATGGTGGAGGGAAGGGGACAAAGAGAATTTCCCGCAACGTGGAATCCCGAGCGTCGTGCTATTGGAAACATCGAGTCGGGAAGAAATTTTTTGTGTCAACTTGAAATGGTTCTTATTTGCAGCGGCGCGTTTCATCTCTGCGGAGAGAATCTCTCAAGTATTCCGAGCTACGACCTTGGCCAAGGGCATCCGACAATTATTGTAATCGAATTAACAAGCAAATATTTGCACAGATAAATGTAATCAAGTGTAAGCCTATTTGTAAAGGAAAAAACTTTGTCCTTCTAATGTGATTGAAACATGGCGCCGGTTGTAAGTTCTACGACCGGTTCATGTTGGTTGTATCTAGGCCTGGATGTAAGGAAAGCATCGAACCGATTGTGATAATATCGCCAGATTCGTTTTATTTTGGAGGTATCTACCATAATAAAATTAAATTAAATTTTCTCAAAATCACTTTAAAAAAAATTGTATATTTCTTTTATCTTTGTCACTTTATTTGGACAGTTTTTGAGTTATATTATCTTTTAGTATGATGTACAATATTGATCATCGTATTTTGAGGTAGTGATTAATATTATGGGTCTGTGATATATTCTGTACTATGGTATGTTTTACACAATTTCAATCGGTAATTCGTTATTCTTGCACAATTTTTTTTCTTCTCTAATTTTTGACACAATATAAAAATCACCATTTTAAAACATATACAGTAACATCAACACGTGAAAACCTCATCTATATTTTAATATTTTACGTTATGACAAATGCATAATAATTTAGAAGAAAAAACTGTGTTGTGACTCAAAAAATGGAGTTTAGCCCCAAGTCACATCGAATTAACCTGTGAACACGTAAGGTCCAAAAATTTGGCAATATGTTTTTACCCGCAAAAATTGAGAATAACAACTCAAAGTTCAGTAATGTATCCTACTTTGATAACGTTTTATAAGTTTAGACACAAAACTGCCTCATCGCCAACTTCTACAAACAAGTAAAAATGGTCGACATTTTCGAGTCAAACTGTGAATGTAGAGAACTATCTTAAGATTGGCATGACCAAGTGTTATCAAATTTTGCTGAAATGTGATGTCGGGTCCGTAACGATAGTTTCAAAAAACTCGCGAAACACAATTTTTTGTTACATTCGATTTAGCACTAAGACTGCTCTTCCAGACTCGGAATTAATGGGCTCATTTTTTAAACACTTTTTTTCATAAATTAAAAGAATTTTCGTAACAATTTCATTTAGTTAGGGGACAAAACTACAGAGTTGAACTTTTTTAAAGACACTTTAACTGGCATCAATCACAAACCACACCACACTCAAATACATCTGATGTATTAGACCTAATCAGCTGTTTTAAGTATGCATTGTTATATTGGTTGCTCAAATTTACAACAACAAGATTATAACACTTTCCAAATTGTACACATTGCTCTATGATAGATTTTTATGTGCTTAAGAACTCCTCCGGGCCCACACTCGACCTACAGAGATGAGAAGGTCTCATTTTAAAGCGAAGGGTCTGAAGATCAACAGAATGTATAAAACTCGACGTGTGCCTTGCCCACGATTAAAAGGGCACTTGCACGATTAATGGCTATTTCTGGAGTTCTACCGGACCTATTTTCAAGTTGTTGGTTTTAAACGAAAGAAAGAAACCGCTTGAGCTCTCATCCTTATTTCGCATACGATCAAAATTTTCACATTTCTATGGCGATTTTTGATTTAAAACAACGCGAAAAAAATTGTCTTTAAATACACTATACCTGACTACCAACGAGTGTTCCCTGCTACAATATGTTGGCACCCTTAGACTCGTGACCTTATCATTAACCGTAAAGACGCTGTATTGTTGTTTACCTGAAATTAAATCCAGTGAAACTAAAGCGCAGCGAGCTCAAACTAAGTGTAATTTCCTATAAATACTTTCACGACTCAGAAAAGGTCGCCCCCTTCTACGCTACGTGTATTGTTATATGTGATTGAACCATTTAAATACAAATATAGTTATAAATTGTTAGACGGTAAATGTTACAGTTTTAAGTATAGTTATTTAGAAGCCTTCTTATAGTACGTTCCATGAAAGATGGAAGGTGTTTTTACAACCGTAACACATCTAGGAATATGGACCTAACCGACGATAAGAAAATAGTGATATACACAATTACACCTGTATTATACACAGTTAAATACAGGTATATTACACCAAAACCTGTATAACAACAAACTTACGCTACTGGATAAGACCTCTTGATTTGTCAATACAATAATTTCCTACAAGGTCCAAGAAACCAACGTTTGGGCGTTTATCTGTTCGTATAACATCGTATAATGGGGCCGGGTAGGTACCATAATGGTACAGTCACATTATTTTTTTCAATTCTTTAAACAAAAATTAATCTTAAGAATCTATTTTAATACTCCTATTTAAATATAAAAAATGAATTATTAATTCTTTTAAGAAATCTTTGAGACTGATTTGAACCATCGCCAATGTAAAATTAGAATGGAATCTCTTGTTCAGAATAAAAACTGTATTGTGTTCGGCAAAAATTGGAAATAGTATAAATTAAAAATATAAAAATAATTACTTTAAAAATCTGTTGCTGTTTCGATATTTTACTTTGTTTAAATAGTAAGAAGAAATTGGAATTTTTGTTTGAACGTCAAAAATTTTAAACAGATGTAACTAATAGTAATAGGAGATACATTTGTCAATAAATATAGAAAAGATAAAGTGATCATCAAATCGGCTACAAAAAGATAGAAATTACTTTCCTGACCAGATTTTTTGTCGATGTTTTGTTTGTTTTAGAAAATATGTTTTGATGCCACAATCATTTATGGGATGATTTACGTAAGTGTAATATGATTCTCCAAACAAAACAGTTATTTTCCAAACTTTTTACGAGTTATTTAACACATTGATTTAGGTCACAAGTAGAGTTGTAGGTCTAGACCTTACATACGGCTTTCATTTGGTGATGTGTGGTCAGCACAACGAGTTCCCGTTGGCATAATAGTAGCTTCCGTGACCTATTAATCTACCTCATGATGTTGTACAGTATTTAAATAAAAAAATATTATTTTACCAAAAATATAAGAATGTTTGGGGTAGCACCACCAGTGAAAACACAAGGACACATTTTTATAGTTTTAGTGAGTTTTCTGTAAAATCTTCATTGTGCTGTAACCATTGAATTTGTATCTTCAAAGAAGTCGTCTAACGTGAGGTTTAATAAGTAGGTTAAACTGTAGGAATTTTGTAGGTACGAGTTCAGAATGTGCTAGTGTGGAAAGAGTTGGGACATACAAGATCCTACGTTATGCGCTCCTTGTAGTTACTAAAATTTGGCCGCTACATGGCCGCAATAGAGTGTCTAATTGTTTAACTTCAACTCGTACCATGGAGATTGGCAATTTATTTACTATGGTGTAACTAAAGACACAATTTATTATAATTGGATCTACCGATGTCGATGAAGTTTTAGAATCAGAATTAGTACTATAAGTCAACCCTAAAGAAGATGTATAGATATTTAGTTACCAAATTCTGTCTTCCACTCTAGTTATTAAATTTCCTTGCTCAATTCAATTATACCTCACGACTGCCATAAACTGCTCAAAAATCTCTGTCATAACTCCAATATCGGTTCTTCTAAACCCATAATATATTCTGAAGTCGATTTTAATTTATAATAAAAAGTTTTAAAAAACCTTCAGTCAGGAGTTAAACCGCAGATTAAGCAAGGATAAGGACGACGTGCGCCCGTCTCGTAGGTAATTGCGGTTTATAACTGGTATTACTCTGCGCGGTTTAATGTGCTTTTCACACGTTTTTATTTAACATCATTATTTTTAAATGCTTTATAATAATTCCAGTTTAGCGTAACGCCCGCTCTACACCTTGTTCCGTGTTGGATAAACTATTGGTTGTTTGTTTGACTGAATCAGAGTTCTACGTTGTCATTATGTAGAAACCTTAGTAGAGTCAAATAAGACATTGGTAGAGAGGATTAAAAATTTATGGGTGAAGGAATTTTATTGGTTCTATAGACATTTTAAAGGGGCAAAAAATTTATCTATTTGAAGATTAGCTTAAATAAGTATTAACAATTTAAATTGGAAAGTTTAAAATGTCATGAATAGTTGGTCGATTGAAATATTATATTTATAGATATGATTTATCACCAATATATCTAATTATATTTGCTCTCACATTCCATACAATGTCTCACTCTCCTATCACCAAAATCAATCAACCAAATTATTCGCAAACAAAAAATGCCATTTCTGTAGTTGTCCAACAACGATGGATGCTGTCATAAACAAAATATACATCTAAGTAGGTCTTGAACTTGCTTCACTTGTGCCTACGATAATCATCCTCAGCGTATTTATGTCATATTTTATTAAATTAGAGTGTTTAATAAACTCACGGTCATGGGTTATTTCTATTTTTACCAATTGTTCCTGACTGTAATATTATCATAATTACGATTTTTCACACGGGTTTAAGTTATAAAAATTCACATCTCACTAAAATTTAGACCAAAATTCAACAGATATTTTTGAGCAATTACATCGCTTAAAATAAAATGAAGAATTTCTTTTTGTATCAATAACCCACGAACTTGCATTTTTGAGAAATGGCTACCAATAGAATTTTTCAAGAGAAACCAATTTTACCAGTCCAAGAGTCTACAGGAGAGCAAAATTTGATGAAAATAGTTATAGACAATTTTAGTTGTTACTTACCCAATATACGAAGCTTGGTCGTCAAAAATGTCGACCTGTCTTTTTTTTATTGATCTTAACGTTTCATGACTCAGGAAACAAAAACAGTAATTTTCGTCATAGTGTCCGTCCATCGTAGCTGTCATCTGTACGTAAGCATGATAGCGGCCACAAATATGAAGATAAAAATATGAAATTTGGTATAGGTGACTATGTATCCTCATTGAGATTCAGAAAAACTAAATTAAAAATGTCGAAATGGTGGCTATTTTAAACTGGTTTTTGTTCATATCTTACGTGTTATTCAATTTATAACACTCTGCATGTAATGGTGCCAACTTCACCTCTCTATGACGATGAATGGCGAAGTGATTGTAAAAAATGTAGTTTCCAAACCTGACCTCTCAAGAAAATCCAAAGTTCTCCTCTGGTTGTCTGAGAGGTTTAAACCTTACATACCTACTACATGCCTCATGCATATTCATGTATTGCAATATGTGCTGGGTAAATATCATGATGGTGCCCACCAACTTGTTTTTTCTTATGACAGCTAGTCACAAATTTTGAGCTATCGAAAATATTAAAGTAACGTCTTAAAATAAACTAACGTGCGATTTTTTAAAAAATCTGTTTACTCATTTGGGCCGTACATCACATCATTCCAAAAGTTATGTTTGAAAGCAAAAGAAACCAAACAAAAAACACAGTCGTTACATTTTTGTTATAATCTTCTATTTCACAGCATACGTTTACAAGTTACTTCACTATTTTTTATTGATTGCATAGCGGTCGTTCTCTTAAACAGATGGTGCAACCCCTTCTCAGAATATCCGGAAATGAGAGGGTGGAGGTTTTGATTTCCTCTATTACCTCATCCCAGTTGCTGACCTTATCAACATCTTTAATTAAACTTTAGAAAATCAGGAAATTAGGTTTCAGTAGACTTAGACAGTTAGGCAATATGATTAACGAGAAATCAATTTGGGCGGTAGTTCAATCACGTTTTTACCTTGTCACGTGTATATAGTATAGAGAAAGTTATGTCATGTCAAGTGTTTTGGGGATACATCCAATGTGAGGTGAACAGAGAATTATCTGTGTCTGCCTCTAGTCTGTAGTCTCATCTGTGCATTGCTCTAAAGACTAAATGTTTGGACAAATTTTAAGGAAATTCTATTTTGATCTTTTTCGCCTTATTTTTTCGATAACTCAAAATATCTGGTACCTTACATAAGGACAAAAGACAAAATTACTGTTTTCTAATAATCGGTTCTAACGGTTGTGACTAAATTTGACTCAAGTTTACAAATAAAACTTATTTTTCGACACGTCTCGAAGCTTGTGCTAAGACCACATAATAAGGACCAAATGTGTCCCTCTCTGATATTGCCAACCTAACAATGCGTTTTGCCTTCTCTACAATCTCATCAGATCGTGAAATCGAAGAAAACCTGCTGTATGATTGTTGATGAAACTGTTTAAATATAGATCACTTTCATCTGTAAACCATACTCATAAAAGAGCTCAGAGTTTTCGTATTCCATTGCTACAATAAACAACTCTGTCTTGTTTGTCACTACTATTTAAAAGTTAACCAGTTTTAATTTTATACGCAAATCCAAGAACATTCGTAAACAGTTCTCACATAAAAGTACTACTAATATCCGGAGAAGGGTTTTTTCGGGGAGTTTAAAAATTGCTGGAGAAGTGTGCCGTGGTTTGCATTTGTAGTTACGATGGTTGGACCGCCAGTTCACACTACGGACATTTCCTACGAAACGTAACATTACAGCATTACTTGACGGCTGCTTGTGAAATTGTTCTTAAAAATCGTATCAGTTAGTTGTAAACTTGGACCATCCAAACGATCGGTTTCGTATGAACGAAAATAACGCTCTAGAATAAAAACTTTGTCTTGGGTTGCAAGAATTAATAACGTAAACTAACCTCAAACTAGAAATTAATAATATCCAGTGTGACGTAAAACTAATAAAAAATAGAATCAGCTGATCGAGAAATTCACCTCAGCTGCTATAATTTTAATATTGTTTTGGCGCGTACCGTACTTTCATCTCAGAAAATTGTAATAACCCAGTATAGGTAGGGTAAGTTTGGTAATAGAAAAATATCGTACTCCTGCCGGCCATCCGTCGGAAGCACGATAGTGAACCCAAAAATAAAGTTACAAATACGAAATTTTGTGTGGTCTGCTTATATGTTGAAATATCTAATTAAAAATATCAAAATGGCTGCCATTTTAAACAGCTTTTATTCATATTTCGTGTGTTATTCAACTTATAACATAATAAATTTGATAAAAATTTGAAAATTCCAATTCTGAATGTAATTGTAATCAACGCCACCTCCAATATTATAACGTAGTTATTGTAGAAAATGTAATTTCTAATACTGACCTCCCAAGGATAAGTTATATTCTTATAGTTCCCAGATCCAAAGTCAAGTCACCGATTATGAGATTCAGGAATCTTGGTGACAACAAACTTATCATACTGGGTAACACCCCTTGATACACCAATACAATTTAACATTTTCAATTTTTCGGCATTACATTTAAAGATGATGGGGACGGGTGTAATACCATAATAGTGCACAACAACTTCTTTACAATGTATTACAACAAAACATTACAATGATTTTACGCTCACATATTTCTACGAAAAGTAATACGTGTAGGCGTCAACTAAACAATAACCAAAATTATATGAACCGGAAACCATGCACGACTCAAACTCGATCGGCGAACACTCTGCGTAATTGTCAGGGGTCATCGAGATCGGTAATTGGTTCGGATAAAGAGGCAAAGTGCCAAAATTACGGTACGCGAAAGTTCTGATATTTCGTCTAGATAACAGTCAAGTGAAAGATAATGGTTGTAATTATACTGCAGGTAGATGTTGCCAGGGGTGTAACTTATGGCAACGTCGAGTAGGCTATGAGAAAATCGGATTTTATTTGTTTGTCTGAAATAAGTTGATAGGTGCCATCTTTGTACTAACCACATCATACAAGCAGATCTTCTAAATGTTGTGGCTAAAAGTTTAACTCCTGTATATTTATTTACATATCTATTATTACTGTATTGTCAAGTTTGTAAAGTGTTACATATGTCCGGCATATTTATTCAAAAATATAAACCTCCCCGTATTGTATGTAGTTCAAAGATTTAATAATATTTATTAAAAACGAAATTCAAATTTTGTTTGCGATTACTTGTTTTAATCCTACAGTTTTTAAAATTGCTAAAGTAATTCCTATTTATAAATCCTAAAACCAATAAGATTATAAGTAATTATAGACCTTTATCATTCTTTAATGTTTTTTAGTAATAAGAGTTATTAACGAAATATTTAGAATATCATAATATCTTGTGTGGGTTCAGGAGTGGAAGAAATATTAACGATAGTAATTAATGATTCATTTGTATCCAATAACAAAATATTGGTTCCATTCTGGATTTGGCGACTCCATAGAAAGGTTTAAATTGCTTGTTAAAATTAATCCAATTTATGTAAGAGGGAATGCTTTGCATTGGTTCAGGAGGTATCAAGATATTTATGCTGTATGTGTACTCTCATAGGTGTGATTAAAATTACTCTCTTATGCGTCTTTAAACTGCTGCTGTCACAGCCTTCATCACAAGACTGGGACCAAGCAATATAAAGTTCCTTGCCTTTTAAAAAATTGGTTAGAGTAAATTACATAGAGACAGCCAAATCATTACTTACACAGGCTCTAACCAACGTAAGGATTTTTATTAAATCAATATATATATATATATATATATATATATATATATAATAATAATAATAATAATAATAAAAGGAAGTCTAGAATGTGCTTTCCGGTAAAACTCAAAAACGAATCCCGGTACAAATAAAGGGGGTATATGGTGTAATAGTCCTCTATTGCCCATCTGTGAAGAAGGTTTCCGTTTTGTCTCTAAGGGCGTCCATTGGAAGATAAAAGGGCCGAACTTATGACCGAAAAATACAAGGGAAATGCAGAATTTATCCCCAGAATACCACTGATATCGACTGAATTACCATTCCAATTAAAGAGACTGCAATTTCCAATCAAACTAGCCTATAGTTTTACTATTAACAAATCGCAGGGACAAACGTTAAAGTATTGCGGCGTAAGTCTCAAAGATTCCTGCTTTTCTCACGGTCAACTATACGTAGCTTGCTCTCGAGTAGGATATCCGAAAAATTTGTATATATACACCAAATAACAAAATGACAATTGTTGTTTATAAACAAGTATTATAAATAGTTAGAATGTTTTCAATAAAAAGCTTTTACTTCTTATATTTTGAGGTTTATCTCCTTATATTCCAACTACCACACAATCCTATAGCCCCGGATCCTCTTGACAAAGGTACAGTTAACTGAGTAAGTTTCTACTTTGTAAAAATACTTTATTTAACTAAATACTATCATTTTTAAGGTCTTGCGCAATGGTTCACCAAATTAGGTGTTAGCAAATGGGTTTGCGAATATTTTGAAATCTAGATCATATTCAACATTTATTCGTGAATAACATATGTTAGAAGTCCCGGGCGAAGCCGGGTTAAAAGGCTATTAATTGTATAAAAGAAAACCAAAAATAGATATTTTTCTTTTCATTTAATTACCAAACTTACACTATATTTCATAAATTAGGTAAGTAAAAACGAATTTGAAAATTAAGTTTATTTATGCAAAAGATACCGCCTGTTTTGAACAAGAAATACATCTCTCTATATTATTATATAAAACTCAATGTCTATCTCTCAAAAACCTATAACTCAAGAACCGCTGACCATTTTATTTTCATGTGGTTATCTTTCTTTTCTCTGTGTTTCATTAGAATTGGTTGAGTTGTTACGAAGTTATAAAAACATTTGTTTGGAAGAGTAATACTAAAATTAATATTTTAAAATATAATAAAATAGTAATAAAGTAATAAGTATATTTATTACTTTAAATAGAAATAAATTAATAATAAAATATAATATTGATAAATCTTACGCATTTCTTTTAAATTTTCAACGATATATATATATTCAATATCAGATATGGTATATGATTTGGATTCTAATTGGAAAAAAATGTTTAAATCCGCGCGCTAGTTAGCAAGTTATAAACAATTGTCTGTGCTGAATAGTATAAAATCCAGATTCACTGAAATTTTCTAAACGAAATTTATACTCACTGATATTTTACGAAATTTTCTAAACATTTTCAGCAAAACACATCAAAATTGGTGTTGATTTAAGTACTAATTGGAACTTTACTTTAACTATGCAATTCCAAAGTGCGTATAAGTTTTCTCTAGTGATGTTCAACTGCACATTTTTTTACATTTTATAGACAACATATATTTTATCCATAACAAAAACACCTCCAGCGACTGTCTCTTGCTGGATTTACACCCTTTCACATCCAGTCTTGTGTTAGATACCTCTCTTTCATCTTTCCTAACAAGTCTCTATTGATCAACACTTGTTTTCTTCCGACTCTGACGCTATTAGAGTGTTTGATGACTAAGGGTTTTCATTCCATGACTGAATGGATGGTGATGCCTTAAACAATAAACAAAATTTATATTTACAACAAGGGATATAAATAATAATTTTATTAATCAGTGCCAGGAATGTACAAACTTAAATTTACCCTCCAGTTATCAAGTCTCTCTTGACCAAATTTTATTCTCCTCCGACTCTGGCGCTATTAGATCATCCAAGGGTAAGGGTTTTTTTATGTTCTTTTCGCTAAATATTAGTTGTGCGTTTTTTTCGCGTATTCAACCAATCAATCAACGTCGGTCGTATCAGAGTTTTCATATTGTGTTAGTTTTGTTTTGTTATGTACGCGAGGTAACAATTTAATGAATGTGCATAGTTATGAGATAATGCTTCTTAAACAGCTGTAATCCCAAGAGAGTTAGAAGAAAATATTGACGTACCTCCAATTTTTTTTAAATTACAGCGTGAAAGAATTGATTTGGTTTTGTACAAAATATATATTAAAACTAAAATGTTTGATAGTCAATGTTCGACACTTGATTTTTTAACGAAAACATTAAGCTTATGATCTCATTAAACAGGATAAAATATTTCTAAAGCTAAAAAAAAATCTTTTGATTAAGTGTCACCACACATGAACAACGGAAGAATATCTCAAACACGCATCTCCAAAATCAAATCAAATCGATCCATAACTAATCGTCTCCATAAATGTAATTTTAGTAGATGTCAATCAAAAAGTATTAAAATGGTCAAGCATGTGTTGCAACCACTACTTAAGAGACAGTTATGTTTATAAAGTCCAAATCTTTTAAGAGTTTAAATTGTACAGACATGCGCGTGCAATTATATGGGTCCCGGTTGTACCTACGGAACATAATAAAAAGAAATCTATGAAAATTCAATCCATCTTTTAATGGCTATTGAATTATTTGTCTCACATCTTACAAAAACTGCTTTTTAAACTTATACGCAACATATTTCTCGTTGTATGATTAAAAATTTTACATACAAAAAACTATCCGTGAATTCACACTGCAACTTAATGTGAAATACAAATATTCAGATTTATAGGTCACGCCGAGTTACAGTTAGAGGTGGGAGTGAGGGCGTGATATCTGACACTTTAAATGTAACCTAGTGCCAACATATTAATCTTTTCGTCAAACATACGTATTCATAATTATAATAAATTCTAGTTTTATTTAGTACCCCACACATAATATTAAAAAAAAAAAAAAAAAAGTTCAATTCATAGTGTTTGTCCCTTGACTAAGTTTTATCAAAAACTAACCTGAGGGTATCAGAGAATAACGGGTCTTCATTGTTAAAGCCACGCAACGGTTTGATTGTTTATTTTTATTTTTGTGATATAAACCTTAAGGCTTGTTTCAATCACTGAAGTCTTCAACAAAGGATCCTCTTTTTCCCTTAGCTTAAACTACCTTACTGAAACATTTATCGGCGAAATGAAGCATGTTAGAAACAAAATTCGCTTGTGTCTATACTATTTCTTAAAATATAATTAAATATCGAAATTGAAAGTAGAAGGAACTGGATTAGAATATTGAAAATAACGGTGCAAAAAATTGCAAAAAAAAATCTCAATCAGGCACAAAAACCAACCAAAACAGTCAGTTCGGTAGTTGTCAATAAAAAAATAATAATGAATCACTGAGGCTCACTGTGAACAAATAATTTAATTACGTCATAAACTCGCTACGCTTGTGATAAATCGTATTTGATTAAAATCGAGTTTTAATGAAGGCTGTTAAATTTATTTTTGTTTTTTGCCCAATTTTCTTGAACAGTAATATTTTTTTAATTACGATTTTGTACACGTGTTTAGATCATTAATCTTTACATTTCACTAGAAATTGAGTCTTTTATAACAGTCTATTGGCCGATTTTTTTCTGTGTTTTTACCGATTAATCACGAATTTATAAAACAATGGCGACAAATATGTTTTGTCTGCTGCGTTGGGGATGTAGAGCATTGCACAGACTAAAGACAGATATCCACTTTATTGGACTCTCAAACAATACAAATTTTACTCTTCTTTTTATTATTTATTTGTTTTTTTACCCATCACATAACTTGCTCTATATGTGTGAAATAAAAATAATAATATTTGTTTGATAATAGTCTGTAATAGTTTAGCAAAATAGTATTTGTTCCTCATTTTTCTTTTCTTTCTTTAAACAACAATAATTAATTTAAACATTTAATTTCTTTTAAAATCGATATTATAGATAAGATTTTTGAAAACGTTCACCTTTAAAAGTGAACTTATTCACAAGAAGTGACTAAATTATTATTATTTATAAGATTCCGTTAGCGTGTAAGAGTGATCCTTAATAAGGGGTAGTTACTACCCTTTGCCGAGCCGCTGCTGAGACCACTAATGCGTTCCGGAAGAACCAACAAAAGAAGACTTCAATTACACGGGATGAATATTGTTTTAATTTCTTTTTAAATAATACACACAAAGCTAAAATTTCTGGAATTACAAGATAGGTTTTAAATTATGGACTACGATATATGGTTGTGAACCTCTGTCAAAAATACGTCTAATTTATATGTAGTATAGAGAAAGTTGTGAAATCGATTTAAAAATGGACTTCGCGTGTTTTACTTATATATCAGTTCTGAGGTCCCATAAGTCTACAAAAAATTGTTTTTGGAATAATGTGTAGCTCCAGTTGTATGTGCGTTGCTCATATAGCGTCATGGTTGGAAAAAAAATAAGAGAGGAAAGATGAAGGAAACTACATGAAAAAAGTGTAGATCCAGCTAGGTCCTCGGGATTGCCAAGGCTCATTAAAGTGAGCCACTGAGGATCAAACAGAAACTATTGATCACCATCACCACCAAAATTGCTGTTTGTTAGTTATCGGTAAAAATTTAACATACGTGGCGTTATTTTTTCTTCTCAAATGGCTCTACTGATTTAGTTCAAATTTCAGTACAATATGAAGATTATTGACCTAAACACAGCTGCAATAAGGCACAAGCCATGAAAATTATTTTTTCAAAGACTGTATCCACGGTCGAATTTCACTTTTTGACTGACAACTACCGAACTGATATTTGATGATAGATAGTTTTGATTGGTTTTTATTTGATTTGATTGTGTGTGTGAGATAGTTTGTGCATTTTTTTGTACCGTTTATTTACATAAAAATTATTCCACACTCTAAATTCAATATACTGTTATATTATGATCCTTCTAGAAACGAAAAATAGACACAACTAATCACTTAATATATGTTTTTGTAACAATGTTTGTGAGAAAGATTGTGCAATGTTAATGACTTTAGGTTAAGTTAGGTTAGGTTAGTTCAAGTCGATTAATATTCAAAGTTGTAAAGTAAATAATAACCAAATTTCTTATCGTTAAAATTATACGGTGTTTTTGTAAATGAGAGAAAGTTTGTTCTACAATAAAATTGTGCAGTATATTATTCATTTACAAGTTTGCTGTTTTTAAAAACACACGACCATCATTTTGGTTATAACGTGTTGTTCTCACGCGGTAAACCTTTAATCTGAGTCAGCTGTTAATGATGTAATGTGTGTATTTAAATTTTGTATTTTCTTTTTGTTTAAAGACGAAAATTCTCTAGGTGATTAACGTTTTAGAAAAAAAAAAATTTTTAATAATAAAAAAAAAAAAAAAAAAAAAAGAACAAAAGTTGATCTGGAGAGACCTGATAGTAAATATGAAAGAGAGAGCTCCAACTAAAAACTACATAAAAAGGTGTAGTACATCCAGATAGGGACTGTCGGGAGTGTCACTCTAGGTGAGCCACTAAATACAGTGATGTTTATTAATGGTATGTACTTAGTGTTTACATATTCAATATGTATTTAGAATTTAATGTTATTTAAAGTCAAAACCTTTCTTTTACTGTATCAAACTTTTTTCATACTTCCTTGATACAACTTTCATTAGCTCAACTTAAAACATAGCAAAAGCGAGAAGTTAAGATGATAATACAACTAATTTGTCTCTTCAAAGGACTGAAAAATATATTGTTTATATTTTTTCTCATCATACATTGTAAATAGTTCTTTCATCATTAATTATGTAAACATTTCACTGCGTGAGTGTCAAAAAATAATGAGATAAGGAAAAACACAAACAATTTTATAACCCACAAAAAGTTTGTTATGTTACCTCTACCACCAATCAATTAAATTAAAAATATAAATAAAAACACTTACCAAGTAAACAAGAAGTTGACGGGATAGAAATAGTTAAGGTATTAAGGACCAACAAAGATCCTAGGGTCGTTAACTAAAAACAACAACAGTAGATGTAACATCTGGTAATTAAAAACAACTAATTGGTGTAAAAATTCGTTAAGTGTGAAGTATTGTTGCACACACTAGTTGCTGTTTTCAGGTAACAAGTTTGTTGCACCTATAACAAGATGTTAAATCAACTTTTGTTATTTTCAGTTAAAAAGTGTGTTGTGCCTATATTTGTTGTTTTCAGTTAATAAGTTTGTTGCACATATGTTACCAGGGGACTTAAATTTAAGAAAGGCGGAACCAAAATGGTAACAATGTTTAGAAATTTAAAAAAAATTAAAAAGACAAAAACAAATTTAGTGATTAACAAGGCTCAAGTTTATTGAAACAAAAAAATTTCAACGTTTCAGATTTTATCATTTACAATTGAGAAAGACATCCTGAGACAAAATTATCATAAACAGCTTATGATTAACAAGATTATAGTTAATAATAGTAATACGCCCTTAATGTAAAATATTATAATTAAAAATAAAAAAAAAAATTAATCAATAAATTCTGAAGATTTATCCCCCCTTTTTTAGTTTATATATGTTATAGTTACAAAGTTTAACAAAACAATGAGCACAGCTTAACAATTAACAGGATTATCATTAATCCAAAAAAAAGATTATATGCCCTTAAATGTAAAAATTACAAAAATAAAAAAAAGATGAAAAGATACTGATTTTTATTTCCCCCCCTTTTAACTTTATGAAATGATAGCTTTCTAAAACAGTTACATAATATTACTTATTTTATAAATTTCTTAAATGCTATATTGGCCAATAAATATATATATATTTTAGATAAAGAATTTATTATAAAAAAGAGAAGTTTATTTTAAAAAGAAAATTTTGAATATTAAGTTTTATTAATTGACGTCAATTGTTTTAATTTAGAAAATAACCTCTGGGAGGTTGTTAGGACCGAAAGTTTGCATGCAGGCTCCACCCAAGAATTTTTATATATTTTATAATTAATTACACAAGTCTACATCTAAAAGAATGTTTTTAAGAAAACATATTCGCTGAAATAAATTTAGGCACATATACAATATGAGTTTAATTAAAGTTCTATAAAGTCAGTTTTTTGTAACATCACTTTTGTGCACGTGAAACTCTGAAGCTATGTTGAACAAAAACGTGTTTTGTTAACAGGACGAAACATGTTCAGATCTTTAACTGTGTTTCTTCTACCAGCATATTAGCTATAGCAAAAAACATGTTTTTTAGTGTCTGTACAAAATCGGACATGTTTTAGCATTAATGTTCATTATTAAAGAAAATATCTGGTTATTTGTCAAAATCAAAGAAAATTGATTGTATAACAGAAATTCGTTAAGATTGTACTTAAAAGCTTCTTAGATGATTATAAATCTATTTATATATATTTAATTTTGTTTGAAACAAAGCTTGTATAAGACTTGCAAAGATTTGCAAAAGTCTGCAAAACGAAATTTTCTGATTTAGAACAGATTTCTTCAATTGTTTTATATTTGACATGTACGATGAGATATTTCGATCATTCAAAGTTCAACATTAGTTTGCACTTATTTCACATAATTGTTCCAAACTCAAAATGTGCCTTTACAAGATTTTGTAAAGTATGTTTTAAGAAAAGTAAATTTTTATAATCATTGAGTTTCAAAAGAACATTGAATATTAAATAAAACATGAAATACATATTTTAAAAATACATGATAATTAATAAATTGTTTTAAAGCATTAACAAAAATTTAATATATGATAAAATCTGTACCTGGAAAATCCTGTCGCAGTTCACGTAAGCTTGTGCCGTGAAAACGAAAATTTACTAAACATTATAGAACTAAAACGCACAAAACTTGTAGATTAACATTGCCAAAAAACTAGGGTTGAAATTTTGAAGTCCAAGAAGAAATTTTTCTCTAACGTAGCTGAATATGGATGTCAGACATTGTGTGACTACAGGTAGACTAGATAACGGGTTTTAGATCGGCTCGCTAACCAGCCGTTGTACTCTGTACTTAGATAGAGACGGAAGATAAGAGGCACGGCGAGTGGACTGCCGATAACAAAATGCAGATTTATTTTATGAATGCTACAGCTCTCCCCCCCCCGAAAGACGGAGTTAGTGTAGAAAAGAAAAGGGGCCAGAAGGGCCTCCCGCAAAATTTAGAAAAAGGAGAGAGAGAGTGTGCTTGAAGGGGTAAAAAAAATTTCCTCTCAGACAGGTGTTTTAGACCTCGAGATAAACAAAAAAAACAAACTAAGACTAACATGCATAGCGAGTGCCACATTAACTATATGTAGTTCGACAGAACCGGTCAGTATACCTTCACCAAGATAAACAACAAAGAACAAATACACCAAACTTAACTATTAAGAAGATGGACTCACTATGTCCTCGTCCGAAGACGTTATGGTGACGAAGAAATAGAAGAGTTCATGACGCTCTCTATATTCTCGTCGCATCGATTACACCCGCGAAGTGCTCGATGTTAAGATATGTCTAGATAGGGTAACATGTCAGGTACATGTAGCGGCCATTGCCGTAAAGTGGAACCTCATAGTTGATCAGACTATGGGTTGAAAAGCGTCAAGTCCGGGGAACAGTGAGATATATCACTGGACAAGGAAAATCAATATCTCTTCGCCTGCAAACATCTATACAGATTACGGCACGGAGGGGCTCTAGGAGAGCTCAGCCCACCGATGCCCAAACATACAGATGTGCCTTTGGCTTAGAGGAAATACGGCTTGGTTCCGTATTTTATTATGTTCTGCAGTGCATAGAAAGAAGACTACCAGATGACAATTTGTGCGGGCCAAGAAAGATCAGAAAGAAAATTAAATTGTAAAGGAGAAGGTTCTAGAAATTTGTTAATATTTAATTTATATGATGAGGTTTGAGTTGCTCGACGTGTGCTTTTTTAATAAAACGAGGTGAATTGGCGAAAGAAAGCGCAACGGTAACTGGAGTAAGAAAATCAATGATCCGGAAGGGACCTGACCATCGAGGCATCAATTTAGCAGCTCGCTTGTCTATGGCAGAGCTAAGAGGGTGTGTTTTACACCAGACAAGATCGTTGATTTTATACAGATGAGGCTTCCTGAATTTGTTATAGGTCTTTTCGGCCTTTTGGTGCGCTTTCATTATATTGTCTTTGGCCTGGCGCCAAACTTGTGATGGATTAGTATTAGGTTTTGGAAGGAGATCGTGTATGTTCCAGCTGAGACTCAGTGGTGTATTGGGGAGAAAATTAAAAAGAATGCTAAAAGGTGTTGCTTTAAGAGTCTCATGATGTGCGAAATTGAAAGCCAGCTGAAGCCAGCAAAGGGAGTCGTCCCAAGAGGATTGATTTTTGGAGTGATAGGCGATAAGGGCTGCCTTAAGGTTTCGGTTAAGTCTTTCCGCATTATTAGGTTGGGGGTGATAAGGAGATAAAGTTGCATGCTTAATACCGCGAGAAAAACAAAAGTTGCGGAAGACATGTGATACAAAACATTGTGCATTGTCAGAGATTATTATCTTTGGAAAACCGAAATTTTGAAAAATGTTTTGGCTTAAGGCCTTAATTGTACTGTGGGAAGTTGCATCTCTGACAGGCATGAGCCAGGTGAATTTTGAGAACTGGTCAACTGCGACCAGTATCATGTTGTAGCCCTGTTTTGTCCTAGGAAGCTGTCCGACGTAGTCGATATGTAATTTTTCCATGGGACGATTGGGAACCGTTGAGGCAAGGTATCCTAATCTGGAGTTGTGAGCAGGTTTGCTTACAGCACACACCGAACAAGCTCGCACTTTAGAAGTGACATCCTGTTTTAAAGTTGGCCAATAAAAATTCTCCTTTACCTTAAACAAAGTTTTAAGTACTCCAAGATGACCACCCACAACGGAGTCGTGATGATAATTAATCACCAGGTCGACTAAGGACTGAGGTAAATAAATTCTGGTGGGCTTTTCCAGATGATTTTTCAGGCAAAGTACACCTTTACTTAAACAGTACTTCTCCGAAGAGATGTTCTGTTCGAGGTCGGCAATGATATTTTTCAAAATAGGATCGGCCTTTTGATGAGTCTGGATGTCATGAAAAGCTAGAGGAAAATTTGTGAGGAGACTGGTACACGAAAAGGTGACATTTTCTTCGTTGAAATTTTCCGGTTCAAACATGCGCGAGAGGGAGTCTGCTATGATGTTCTGAGTTCCTCTTATGTGCGCTACCTTAAATTTCAATGAAGTCAACTTGGCAATCCACCGGCCTAATTTACCAAGTTGACGAGGACGTGCTAAAAGCCAAGAAAGGGCTTGGTTGTCGGTTTCTAATAGGAATTCCCGATGTTCTAGATATTGCCTAAATTTCTCTACTCCAAAAACTACTGCTAGGCATTCGGCTTCATATGCAGATGAGGCTTTTCTTTCTGCAGGTGTTAAAGTACGTGAAGCGTACGCTATGGGCTGTCGTGAGCCGTCAATTTCTTGAAGTAGAACTGCTCCAAGGGCCACCGAGCTCGCATCCGTTTGCAGGATGAATGGTTTGGCGAAATCGGCCATCCGGAGAACCGGAGGCTGTGTTATTGCCTCCCGAAGATGTTTAAAAGCTTTCTCTTGTTCAGCTTGCCAAGAGAATTTTTGGCCCTTCCTCCGAAGCAGATTTAGAGGCGCAGCGTGCTCCGCGAAATTTGGAATGAATTTAGCAAAGAAGTTGACCATTCCAATAAATCTGGAAACGGCCTTAGGGTTCTTGGGTTGCGGAAAATTTCTAATTGCTTTTGTTCTAGATGGGTCGATTTGCACGCCACGAGAAGAAACTAGGTGTCCTAAAAAGCTTATCTCATTCACAGCGAAACGGACCTTATCTGGGTTAACAGTCAAGCCAGCCCGCCGCAAACGAGTAAGGACTTCCCGAAGATGTTTTTGATGCTCTTCCCAAGTTTTGGAGTAGATGACTAGGTCATCCAGATAATTAAAAATGAATTTGAATTTGATGTCATGGAAGACCTGATCCAAAAGTCTGGTAAGCACTTGGGCACCAGTACAGAGTCCAAAAGGGACTCGAGTAAACTGATAAAGCATCCAAGGAGTACAAAAGCTGGTAATTTGTTTGGACTTTTGAGACAAAGGGATTTGATGATAAGCTGAATTTAGATCGAAAACTGTGAAATATTTGGCACCGACAAACCAGTTAAAACTTTGATGTAAGTTAGGTAGCGGCACCGCTTCGACGACGATGTTTTGATTGAGCCTCCGATAATCAATCACCATCCTTGTTTTCTTTTCGGGATGTTGAACCAGAAAAACAGGGGATGCATATGCCGACCGGCTGGGTTCTACTACTCCTGAATCTAACAATTCGTTGATGTGTTCGCGGAGGTATTCCATTTTGGGAGGTGCCAATTGGTATGGAGAACACTTGACCGGAGTGTTGTCCTTCAGTTGAATATCGTATTCAACTAGATGTGTTAGACCTAACCTTTTTGTGAGTACCTGAGGAAAATCATTAATTATTTTTTGAATGGTGTTTTTATCGTTCTTTTGAAGATGACCTAAAGGATCAGGAGCAGTAGATTCAGATGTTGTGGACACTATAGGTTTATACGCAGAATTACTGAAATTACATAGAGGAAAAACAATAGACCTTGAAAATTTAAAATAGAAGTTTTTGTGTAAGTGTTTATAAAAATAAATAAATAATAAAAAAGAGACTATAGATTTATAGACATCTAAATATTTAAACTAAATATATAAAAAAAAAATTTCATCAGCAACAGTTGTGCAGTATTTGAAAAAGCTGCAAAACATAAAAATGAGCCTTGTTTAACAAAGATAATTTTGAATTTAAATTTAGATGGTTCCAATGCAAAATTTTGAAAATTAACTACTGTTCCAGAATTTAAAATTAACCACTCTATAATTTAGAGATAACCACGCTAGAATAGAAAATCAACCACGCTCTGCTACCAGAAACATGTTACCAGGGGACTTAAATTTAAGAAAGGCGGAACCAAAATGGTAACAATGTTTAGAAATTTAAAAAAAATTAAAAAGACAAAAACAAATTTAGTGATTAACAAGGCTCAAGTTTATTGAAACAAAAAAATTTCAACGTTTCAGATTTTATCATTTACAATTGAGAAAGACATCCTGAGACAAAATTATCATAAACAGCTTATGATTAACAAGATTATAGTTAATAATAGTAATACGCCCTTAATGTAAAATATTATAATTAAAAATAAAAAAAAAAATTAATCAATAAATTCTGAAGATTTATCCCCCCTTTTTTAGTTTATATATGTTATAGTTACAAAGTTTAACAAAACAATGAGCACAGCTTAACAATTAACAGGATTATCATTAATCCAAAAAAAAAGATTATATGCCCTTAAATGTAAAAATTACAAAAATAAAAAAAAAAGATGAAAAGATACTGATTTTTATTTCCCCCCCTTTTAACTTTATGAAATGATAGCTTTCTAAAACAGTTACATAATATTACTTATTTTATAAATTTCTTAAATGCTATATTGGCCAATAAATATATATATATTTTAGATAAAGAATTTATTATAAAAAAGAGAAGTTTATTTTAAAAAGAAAATTTTGAATATTAAGTTTTATTAATTGACGTCAATTGTTTTAATTTAGAAAATAACCTCTGGGAGGTTGTTAGGACCGAAAGTTTGCATGCAGGCTCCACCCAAGAATTTTTATATATTTTATAATTAATTACACAAGTCTACATCTAAAAGAATGTTTTTAAGAAAACATATTCGCTGAAATAAATTTAGGCACATATACAATATGAGTTTAATTAAAGTTCTATAAAGTCAGTTTTTTGTAACATCACTTTTGTGCACGTGAAACTCTGAAGCTATGTTGAACAAAAACGTGTTTTGTTAACAGGACGAAACATGTTCAGATCTTTAACTGTGTTTCTTCTACCAGCATATTAGCTATAGCAAAAAACATGTTTTTTAGTGTCTGTACAAAATCGGACATGTTTTAGCATTAATGTTCATTATTAAAGAAAATATCTGGTTATTTGTCAAAATCAAAGAAAATTGATTGTATAACAGAAATTCGTTAAGATTGTACTTAAAAGCTTCTTAGATGATTATAAATCTATTTATATATATTTAATTTTGTTTGAAACAAAGCTTGTATAAGACTTGCAAAGATTTGCAAAAGTCTGCAAAACGAAATTTTCTGATTTAGAACAGATTTCTTCAATTGTTTTATATTTGACATGTACAATGAGATATTTCGATCATTCAAAGTTCAACATTAGTTTGCACTTATTTCACATAATTGTTCCAAACTCAAAATGTGCCTTTACAAGATTTTGTAAAGTATGTTTTAAGAAAAGTAAATTTTTATAATCATTGAGTTTCAAAAGAACATTGAATATTAAATAAAACATGAAATACATATTTTAAAAATACATGATAATTAATAAATTGTTTTAAAGCATTAACAAAAATTTAATATATGATAAAATCTGTACCTGGAAAATCCTGTCGCAGTTCACGTAAGCTTGTGCCGTGAAAACGAAAATTTACTAAACATTATAGAACTAAAACGCACAAAACTTGTAGATTAACATTGCCAAAAAACTAGGGTTGAAATTTTGAAGTCCAAGAAGAAATTTTTCTCTAACGTAGCTGAATATGGATGTCAGACATTGTGTGACTACAGGTAGACTAGATAACGGGTTTTAGATCGGCTCGCTAACCAGCCGTTGTACTCTGTACTTAGATAGAGACGGAAGATAAGAGGCACGGCGAGTGGACTGCCGATAACAAAATGCAGATTTATTTTATGAATGCTACACATACATGATGACTTTAGTTAACAAGTAGTTACATATACTTTTATTGTTATTAAGTAAAACATTTTATATACACTTTTGTTGTTTTAGTTAACAAGTTGTTACTTTTTTATCATTTAACAAGATGTTACACCTATATATTGTTGTTTTCAGTTAAGTTTGTTGCACCTAATGTTCTACTTTTTAGTTAACTAGTTGAAAATATACGAGTACATATTGTTGCTTTCAGTTAACAAGTTTGTTACATCTAATTATTGTGTTTTAAGTCAACAAGTTTATTGTACTTACATTTTTGTTGTTTTCATTTAACAAAATTTTTGCGCCTATATATTGTTGTTTTCAGTTAACAGTTTGTTTACACTTACATTACTTTGTATGTGTTTGTATTTTTAGTTTTAGTTTGTCTCTTGTACAGATTGTATTTAGTAACGGAAATAAACATACTTTCTGTGTATTTTAATAGTATTCGTGTTTTCCCGTTATGACGTTAATGATTTTTTATAAATTCCATATTGCTTTATGAATGCTTTAAAATAAGTTTATTACTAAATTACTTACGAAATAGCAATCTTGTGTTCAGTATTTATTCCTTAATATTTCATTACAGCTGTTTCGGTATAACATATACCATCATCAGATGAAACAACACATTTACACAACACACTGATATACATTTCACAAAAATAAATAAACATAAAATGTTTGGTACTGCAGTACAAGTCGAAAATAATATAAAATAAAGTTTAGATAGTTTAGATAATATAGCCACATCTTTCTAACGTGGTGGTCAACTGTTCACTATCTAAACTTTATTTTATATTATTTTCGACTTGTACTGCAGTACCAAACATTTTATGTTTATTTATTTTTGTGAAATGTGTATCAGTGTGTTGTGTAAATGTGTTGTTTCATCTGATGATGGTATATGTTATACCGAAACAGCTGTAATGAAATATTAATGAATAAATACTGAACACAAGATTGATATGACGTAAGTAATTTAGTAATAAACTTAATGATTTTTTATAAATAGACACCATGATCTACAGCAAATATTATGTTAAATATCACAATATTTCCTTTTTTTAATTTTTTTTTTTTTTATCTTCAAATTAACTCAAGCTTTAAAATTGATTTAAGAAGAAGAATTAAATTGTTGGAATCGAAAAAATATTATTATAGTTTAACAAAATTTTGTCTGAATATAAAAATATCATATTTAACAAACTGATTTGACTTACAGCAGAACATTGGTTATAATTTACAACACTCGTTAATCATATACGAAATGTTTCTTTACACCCTCCAACAATCCAATGACACAAACTTCCAGACGATTCAAAACATTTCATTAACGCCGTCCTCCAGTTCCGAACAGAAAGAGCGACACTTGGATAAAATTGCAAGTATCCCAGAAAAGCTGATGAATAAATTGCGTCCGAAAAAGGACAGACCTTGGCAGGGGTTAGTAAATAAACATACAATGGATCCTGAGACAACACAGTTTATTGCTAATTCATTGGCTACGACAACTTGTCCCCGGCTCCTGATGGCTTAATTATGGACGAACGACCTGTTTAATTGAACCGACCAACTTTGTGGTTTCAACTTATGAATAAATATAAGAGCGTTGACTTTTCCCGACAAAAAATGTATAAATAAACGACGATGAGGGCTTAATGGCTCCGAGTAGTCCATAGAGCAATAATTGAATGGTTTAAAGTTGTATTGTAAAACCAAGAAGATTGTTAACTTTTGGTAGGATCAAAATAAAGTCTTTGTGATTTGGTACACTTGTAAAACGTAACATACAAAATCCTTATACAAAATTTATACTCGATATCTTATCTATTTCTGGAGCGAGAGTAAGTTTTTGTAAACAGAACAAATGGACGGATTAAGACTAAACTAAGACGAATTCGAAAAAAGTTACTGAACATTTTTACCTTATTTGCAGATGTAAAATCTGTGTTTCGTTACAACCTGTATGTATGTAGCACGGTGTACCTCAAGGATCTGTGGTTGGAGGAAATGATGTATGTAAGTTTAACTATAGCTTTTGAAAATGTTACAGAGAACAATCAATAGTTAAGTTGTTCAGAAAAATAAGCTAAAATTTAAGATGTTTACGATATCAGTTTTAAAACATTTTCATTAGCATTAGTTTCCTCTTTCGTTTGAATAAAAAAACAAGAATTTTTTACCAGAGGGTTTGGTGTACCATCATATTATAATGTGCTCATACAATAATCTTGAATGTTACTTGTGTCTAAAAATAAAACATGTCAATACTTTCAGGTACTTAGGAATTGTATTGGATGAAAGAATAAAATTATATATCCTGTGTCCACCAAAACTTTTTCTTTATTATCTCCCCCCCCCCCAGAATTATGTACTGAATAGAAAGGTAGTAAATACTAAGCAGGTATAGGCCAAAGGATTACCTATTCTTCACATATTTTAAGAGGTTTTTACGTTAAAACTCGTAATTATAATTTGTTTGTTTTATAAACATTTTTGTGGAGTGTGTTTGGTGTTTTAAATGTAACAAATTGCATTTTTGAGTTCAATGTGAAGAAAAATTAAATAATAACAAAGTATGTGAGGAAAAACATGTCGATCATCATCTCCTTATAAAAAAAAATGATAAGGAGATAAAAACTACCTTTAGCCCTCAAATACTCTAATAGCTTCAGAATCGTAAAAAACAAAAATTGGTCAAGAGACATATGACTTTAAAAAATGAAAGAGAATCTAACCTAAGACTATATGAAAAAAGATGTAAATCCAGCTACGTCCCTCGGGATAAGTGAGTCATTGAGGGTTATAAATATATATATACTGTATAGTGTTAGTCAGAACTCAATAAACCCTGTCGAGTAATAGCTTATTTTAAAGGGGGGGCGTATAGTAAGCACGGGTTTGGCAATGGCAAGGATCCTAACTGGATCTAGCCTTTTTTTTATAATCCTGAGCTAGATTCCTCTCATTCTTCTTTTTTATAGGGTCTCTTTTGACCAACTCTTGTTACTTTCCAATCTCAACGCTATTAGAGAGCTAGAGGTTTTTAATTTATCGTTCATTTTTACGGTTTTTATAAAGCGATGATAACCGAAAGTTTGTTTGCTTTTAAACAACAAAGGAGGAAAACCTTATAACTTACCTTCTCAATTTGCAGATAGGTGTACAGTATGGATGGTTATTGGAAGGATGACGACTTCGGGGCAAGGGATAGGACTCATCTGCGAACATTAGATTATCATATTTAAGTTGTTTGGTTGGAGTTGTGGTTTGGTTGGTTTAGCTGGTGTATCACTGAAGAGGACAACCTTGTCGTTGAAACGCGTCTGATACTTAGGCGTATTTTTTTTATGAGAATTGTGTTCTGTGTGTTTGTTTTACTGTATAGTTTTTCTCATAAGTCAAGCTCAACATTTATTATGTTTGGTTTGATTTGTTTGTTTTTGTTAAGGCGGTGGTTTTTTGCTTACTAAACAATACAGTATACAGGATTGTTTCATCATATCGCACAATGTCCATGGGTGTGATATCCATAGCTTGCTTCCCCATGAAACTCTCAGAATAATTTCGCTCTCCGAATGAGCTCAAAACAACACTAAATATCCTAGTTTATAGGTATTTGGTAATGATAGAGTGTTTCATGTTATTAATTAGGTTTAATTAAACATTCGCCAATATTTATGTTTCTAAAAACTAATACACGATATTTTAAGAGTAAAAATCAACCTCTGATAAATTTAGTGACTTTTGTTTTTTTCTTCTAATCACGTTTGTATTTAGTTTTAGTTTCAAACATGTCACTAGAAGACTTTCATACTGTAGGAATATCACTTGAAAATGTGAGTTGCTTTATACCATGGAAAAGTCGTTAATTAGTTTTAAAATACACAAATTATTGCAAATGTCCTATTAAACCATAATACTACAATATAAGTTAACTAATTTGATACTTTAGACTCTAGCATGCTTATATCAATTACAGTAGCCGAGTCGAATGTTTTATTTTAATTTACAAATTACATTAAAGAGTTCCTCCACGCAACGTATTTATAATGTTGTTTTCTTTTATACATCAATAATTACTATTACAACGTGAGCTGCTACCTTTCAATTTTTGCAGGTCGATTTTATTTCTGACTGTTGCATTGTAAAAAAACGGAGTGCATTTCTTCGTCGGCTTTTCCAAAATTACAGGCTTTGACAGAAGAGGTGTTTTTATTGAAAAGAAACTAAAATACATTAGGATATTAATATATAGAGCGATCGAGTCTTGGGAGTTGTAATTAGGATTCACGCGAAGGTTTCAAGACTGGAGGCAATGCCCTTGGAGCCTTCATGCCACGCGTGGTAGCTAAATATTTGGTAGCAAGTTCTTAATTTTAAAATAAATTTCCCACTAAAATAAGCGCATGAATTCTGGGTTTTATATAAATGTTTAAGTTGGATTCTGCAGGATCTATCGAGAGGAATTTGTCCAGCACAAGCAACTGGTGTTTCCATTCGTTCCATATAACAAATTTTAAAGGTAGAAATAATGTTTACAGGCTGGTTTGCCTACGGAGATTAAAACAATACACATAACAAAAAAAGAAGAAGGAAGAAATTAATAAGGAACATTGTCGACTTCGATCTAGGTGTAGTGAGAAGGACTGTGAACGAATTTCACATAATGGAATATAAACAGCCCACTTTGAAGTCCTTAATTAGGGTTTTAAATGAAAAAAATTTAAAAGAAGTGTGTGGCCTTGTATCAAATAAAAATCAAACCTACTACAAAAAAGTTCCAAAAACCTAAACTTTTGCATCCAATGTTTTAACTCGAAATTTATATAATGTTTCTGGTTAACAAATTTAACTAATTGATTTGTAACAGACGATAAGACGAGAATACAATATGACAAACGTTGACAGCAGAATGGAGCTGAGTCAATGTCTTTATTAGCAGTAGTAGTTACGACATCATTCTTCCTCAGGAGTTTACTACAGTGAGTACGGACGTGGGAATTCCGAGACACCTAGCTGGATCTACACTTTTATTCGTGTAATCCTTGGGTTAATCTTTCCTATCAGGTCTCTCTTGAACAACTATTGTTCTCTTCCGACCCTGACTCTATTAGAGTATTCTAGGGAAAGGAGTAATTTTGCATATATTATCTTCCTTTTTTAATATTGCAATGATGACAAAGAGGTTTTTCGACTTTAAACATCACCAAAAAGCGAAAAAGTTGTATTCTCGCCTGAAAATATTGCGGTTGTGTCCCCATACACAATAAAAGAACTTGATCTACCCAACTCCGTTATCTGTTGTCTACCAAGTGTGCCAATACAGACGGAGAGTTAATTGACTCAGGTTAGAGTCGATGCTTGAAGGCATTAAATATTTCGCGTGAGACATCTCAAACCCTTAGGGTTGCCGCTAATATTCAATTGAAACTATGTTAATAAGTCAAATTAAAGTGTGTTATGTTACACCTTGGTCACGCTATCAAACGGGCTCTATCATTGTTGTCTTATGTAATAACCCGACAGAGAAAGTCCTATTGAAATCTGACGTTTAACTCCTCTATCTATTATCATTTTGAATAACCTTGCAAATTATTACACACTTATAAAATATTAGTTCCAATTTTATGTATCGTCAGAATACCAGTTAAACTATAAAGCCTACTAACCATTAATGATGCTCCCAAGTGAAAGGACGTTTGTACACGAACAAAATTAAACTGATCTTTGACCATAATCGATAAAAATTCTGCTGATGTTAAATTATAGTTGGATTTTAGTGCTAGATGCCGGTTATATTTTTACAGAACATTGGCACGATTTTTATTTATACCCAATTTACTATCTGAAAGTGTAGTTCGAATATTGTCAGACACAATATGACCTTACTAGATTTACTATTGGTCAGGATAAAATCATATTGTTGGAGGGATGAAAATAGTGTCTCTAAATGTATGAAATTTTTTGATAATAGTCCAGTGTTGTCAATTTTGCTACTCTTTTAGGGGGTAAAAATCAAATTGATAACGATATCTGCTATTTATCTCTTTAAAAGCATTGAATACGTCAAGTGTATACAGTTTGACGTCAATGTATACATATCAACTTGATAAATGGGGAAAAAATAATGTATACTCTTTTTATTGTACAAATAAAAACCAAGCTAAACTATTAGAAACAAAAATCTCATTGTATCTGAGATAAAGTAAAAATTAACTAATGGTGTGGTTTATGAAAAATTATATTTATATATTTAAATAGGATGTAAATTTGCTTCTCTTGCGTCATAAACGCGTCCTTAATGTAAATCTTATGTGTATAATTGCCATTTTTCACAGGTGTTTAAGTTCACCTTCATATTTCAATAATTTTTTAACGAAATCAATATAGCCGATTTTCGTAAATAACGTGTTTTATAACAGCCAATGAAAAAAAAAAATTTTTTTTACCAATAACTTACAAACCGGCATTATTTGAAATATGACGACCCAATACGTTTTGTTTTCTACTTAGAGGTTTCCCTAACCAAAATTTGATTAAAATTATTTGATAGTATCGTAATTTTCTTCCTTTTTTTTAATGACAGCTGCCCAAAAATTTTTAATTATAGGGAAAATGAATAACAGTCCCAAAATATGGTATAAATATCCCAAAATGTTATTGAAATAAGTCCACGTTTTTGGACTGTAAGCACTGCATAAACTTGATATACAGACAAGATTTTCAAAAACCACTTTTGTTGGAATCTGGTGTTCTCATAAGGAATATATCAGCAAGAGAGTTGACATCATCCATAACTTTCTCCATATATACTATGTATTATAAAATAATTTTAAACTTTTAAAAAATACTATTTTAGTAGGAAACCAAGGACCCTTATAATTCAAGCAGGAAAGCGGGTATCTGTCTGTAAGTCCCGACCAATCTACACAGACAAGATGATAAATATATATATATATATATATATATATAGGGGTGGTGAAAAGTCCCGGAACGGGTTAAAATTTTATATTTTGTCATATATATGTCAAACTTTGCATTTATATTCTTTCTATTGTCCCGCATATACGACAAATAAAGCTGTAACAAAAAAATGACATTGGTGTAGTTAATGTGTAAAAACTATTTTTGATAAATTTTATTTCTATAAATATTATATGTGGGATATCAAATAAAACTAGAAGTTATTCTATTATGATTATTTACTTTTAATTTGACGAAGAAATTAATATGTTGGTGATAGACCGCTTAAAAGACTTTGAATTTATAAAAACAACTGTCCTTATGCCTACGGACCCTAAGTTGTGACGCTTGACCCTTTAATTGTTAATACTAAATTAGGTTTCTCTAAATTAGATACTTTTAGTGTGTGTAACTTTAAAAAGTCCATAGAACCAATGAAAGTAATAAAATATACCCCCCCCCCCAGACCAGAAATATTGAAAGGAAAATTTCAACGAAATTATAATTGTGTTTAATAGTAAGGAGTAGTAAACATAGGTTTTCAAGCATTATAGTTAAAAGTAAGTCAAGTCTTGGCCACATCATTTTGTTTATAACTTTGCGCCAATACTTTCTGTTTTGTTTATGAGGATGAAAAACCAACTCCATCACCTGGACTCCAACCACCAATCATTTATTTTTGACGCCAAGGTTCAGTGAAATAGACGTCAGTAACTAAATACTTCATTGAAATTCGCGATTTAAACGCAGGATAGCGCGCATAACTACAATGTCAATCACCATCTCGTTACCACTTAAATTTATTTTTATTAAAACATTCCACTTTCAGTAGACGAAGAACGGTAACCGTCAAAAAACACGACCTCTGTGTTTTGACTGATCTGCACGTTTCAAACCGAAGTGATTTCCTGTCCGTCCGTCAACGTTACTGTCCTCTATACGTCATCATAAAAGCGGTCACAAGAAATTTGGCATCGAAGATTCCATTTGTTGTGATCTTATACACCCCTATTGAAATTCAGAAAAATAGAATGGAAAATATTCAAAATTATGTTTTTCATATCTCGTGTGTTATTCAACTTATAACTCACAAAATTTAATAAAATCTTGCTGATTTAAATTCTACATATAAATCTGTACGATAACAATTGCGAAGTTATTGTTACAAAATGTAATTTCGAACTCTATCCCCCCCCCCCCAAAAAGTCATATACGTACAGTATGTCCTACTCACCAACATGAGCGTAGCGAGTATCACCTTCACATATAGGCCCGATAGAATCAAGAGAGTATTGTATGCTCATGTATCAATGAGGATGGCAACTTTGTCGTTGAAACGCGTTTGATTAAATAAACGTAATTTTTGTGAGACCTTGTGTTCGAGTTTTATTCTATCTAATGTTATCTCACAAGTCAAGCTCAATATTTATTTATTTAAAAATAAAAAAGTTCATGGGCCATCATGGTACGTACCCAGTTCCATCAATGTGATACAAACAGATGCTCGATATATATTTGGTTTCCTGAGCCTTGTAGACAATTTTTAATAGTATTGGTTGACTAAGGGTATACCTAGTAATATATGTTTTATTAAAACAATTGTTACAGGTTTTCTGAACCTGATAATTGTCTATATCACTACTCTCTTGACACCCCCCCCCCTAGTCTCCACTCGTTTCGCTCGTGACAGTGTCTCGAGAAACATCAACTCGCCATATCGGATCTCGTAACTTTACGAATATCTTATTTTCGAGGGAGATCATCAGAATTCGATATTAGATTCTGACAATAACTTCGCTATTTGTCATCGTAGAGATCTGAGGTTAGTACCATTAAATGCAGTATTGAAATCTGCAATTGTTTATCTAGTTTGGTGTGTTGAATAACTCACAAGATATAAAATAGAAGTTTTACAAGGCCGCCATTTGACATTCTATCTTAATTTTTATGGGGGGTATCATGCTCAATTACAGACAACAATGACATACGGTGTGTCAAAACTCACTCATGCGTTTTCTTAAAATCATGAAATGTAATCAGTTAAAAAGTCGAATTTGGAATTTTTGGTTATTATCAAACTCACCTTCTTACTGGGTAAATAAAATGGATTCACTCCATCCGCTTAACAATGAGCCAAAGTTAACGTCTTTTAAGTCATTTATATTTTGTAGATGGGCTGAAAATGAATTAGCACTCCTTATACATTGTTATTAATTTAGCTAAACACGGCTTGCAGCAATATTAATTATAATGAGGGGTCCTTCTATAAGCAAACGTTTGTTCAATTTTAAAGTCCAGAGGGTAAGTAAAATATTTTTTATGGGACGTACGTTCGTGTGACATCACTTTAAGAAAAATTGAGAAAAAAAAATTGTTTTGAACCACCGTAATTAAAATGCACTCCTTTAGAGTAACTTCATTGTTATTAAAAATCTTCTCAGGTGAGAGGACTAAATCAACTCCTAAAGATTTTATATCATTCAGGCGGTGAGGGTAGCTAATAATGGTTAAATAGTATAATGTGGTACTTCATTTTATAGATCTTTGTGAGACGAGAATTATGTTAAACTAAAAGGAAACTCTGACCCCTTAAAACATCTCCAAACATTGTATTGTAATAATAATAATTAGGATAGTTAAAAAATCAAAAAATTCCATCTTTATTTTCATAACTGTTAATAATATTTGTTATTTTGTTACTTCAAATCACATGTCCGTATATCTGACAAGTTTCTGGTTTTATTTTTGGCTTTCTTATTCACCTTTGTTTCTTAATGATGGCTTTGTGATGTAGAGACCAACCACAGGCCAGTCCAAATAACAGAAATTGACATTTTTTGTTCTAGTATTAAGAAAATATTATAATGGTATGTAAATATATAAATTAAGATTGGTTCAAAGGTTTTGTACAGGGTGTTTCCAAACTACGTTCATAACTTCAGAATGTAGTTCCTTGGGTTAAAATAAGTAAAAACATTCCTAAGGACATAAGTCCTTAAATGCTTAGATTTCCGTCTGTCCGTCACTATTTGCTTTTTAAGAAAAACGTATTTTTTTGTAAATAAATTATATACCAAATTCAAATTTGGTGTAGGGCCTACATAATTTTTATGTAATCTTTTATCAATTTACCAAAAACCAGGATTTTGTTTTTTATGTTTTCAAAATGAGTCCATTTCAAATTTTGAATGTGGAATATAACAACAATCATCAACTTTACAAAAAAATATTATTTAGATTTTCTGCATGATAGACTTTTAATTACAAACATAACAATTAAATTATACACAATTTAAACTAAGAGAAGCTACCATCAGTCAATCAAAAGGTTAACATAAAAACGGCAGAAATAAAAGGCAGTAGGGCATCACAGCATCTTCAACACAAATGTTAAGTCTGTATTGCTGTATGCAAGTGAGACGTGGAAAGTTACAAGTTTAATTACGTCTCGGCTGCAAGTTTTCATCAATAGGTGTCTTCGCCGTATCATGAACATTCATTGGCCTGAGCTCATTACAAACGAGGATTTATGGAGAGAAACAGGTCAAATTCGAGTCAAACTGCAGATTCGAGAGAGGAAGTGGAGGTGGTTAGGACATACACTGAGGAAGCCAGACGGAACCATTGAGAAATAGGCCCTAGATTGGAACCCGCAAGGTGTCAGAAGAAGAGGTCGACCCCGAGAAACCTGGAAGAGGACTATTAATTAAAGAAGCAAAAGAGGTTCACAAGACTTGGGGAGCTGTGAAGGCACTTGCTGGAAACAGGGACAGATGGAGAGATCTTCTAGACGCCCTATGCTCCAATAATAGATAAAAGGAAATAAGTCAAGTAAGTCAAGGGCATCACAGAATGAAGTAAAAAAACACATGTTAAAAACAAGTCGACGGTCACCATCATGGTACTTACCCAGTCCCATTGTAGAATGTACTGCAAGCAGATTGTATAAATGTAATGCCTAAAAGTTGGTTTCTTGAGCCTTGCAGGAAATGTTAAATTGTATTGGTAGATCAAGAAGTCTTTTTGTTTGGTAGATCAAATAGGGTAAGTTTGTTTAAAACCGTTGTTACACAGATACATTCTTTACTAACGGACATCGTAAATTTGCATATATTGTAAAGTCCCCGTGACGCTACCTAATTTCGTAACTATGGGTTTCGTCACATTTTCTTCGGATTTGAAAATATTTTCGGTATTTGTCATCGCAGAGAGGAGGTTGGTACTATTAACTTGTAGAAAATCTTGGAATTTTACCTAATTTAGTTTGTTATAAGGTAAATTATACACGAGGAATAAAACAAAAAACTTTAAAAAATCGGTGACATTCAATTTAGTTTGTCTGAATTTCAATAGTGAGAACAGAACATAAAATTTCATATTCGTATCTTTATTTTTGTGTCCACTATCGTAACAACGTACAGACGACAACGACGACGGACCGAGATGTGTCGAAAATCTAATTTTTCTGTTTTCAGGAGCCAAAAACCGTCAAGATCAGTCAAAAACGGAAGTAGAATTTTTTGTGATTATCAAATTTACCGTGTATTTCGTATATTAGTAAGTAATATCTAATGCCTTGCAATTAGGCTAAATAAAAATCCATCCATTAAAATAGTGCCATTCATCAACAAAAATAGTATCTGTGCTGTTAAAACTGAATCCTTTCTATTACAATGTTTGAAATGATATATTTCCGTATTGCATGTTTTCAAGGATTTAATGAAAGGATGTGAGTAAAATAATGTAATTAAAAATGTAAAATCCATTATGCAAACCAATGATGTTTTAATATCTCTCAAGGACCTAGAACGTACATATTTAAACTTTGTTTAATCAATTGAAAATACTGTAATGTTAAATGTAGATTGTATATTTGGATTAGATTACAATCCTCAGTTTTAAATAATACTTAATGGTATCAATGTAGGGTAAGTGAATATTTTCCATAATTAGGTTACCAGTTTTGTACAGTAGGCTAAATTCCTTCCGAATCAATTTTGTAATAAATTTATAATCAATATTGTATGAGATATTTCTACTTACTTAAACGGCACGGTTTCTCTGTCCTTCTGAAAGTTTACAACCCTAGAACCGCTGGTCCGATTTGCATGCAGTTTTCTTTCCATATAGATACGTTAGATTAGGTCAAGTTAGGTTAGGTTTTAGTCTGTTTGTTTAAAATTGATTAATTAGTTGTCCAATTATAACAATATTGTTTACAAGGGTAACAGAATTTGTGTCGTCATGGTACTTACCCAGCCCTATCATAGAATGTACTCCAAGTAGATCCTATAAATGAAACCCCCAAAAGTTGGTTTCGTGAGCCTTGTAGGAAATGTTAATTTGTATTGGTAGGTCAAATGGTCTTAGTGTAAATTTCTCTAAAACAGTTGTTACAAGGTGTGTTAGGCCTAATGGGCCTCGTAGATGTATGTATATATATCAATATATATATATATATATATATATATATATATATATATATATATATATATCAATATATATATATATATATATATATATATATATATATATATATATAATCTTCACATTCTTCGCTCGCTTCAGTGGCTCGGTGCTATTGGTTGCACTCGCTACACTCTTATCAGTGACTTGACATTCAGAATTTTGTCATTGTTTCGAAATGGGAGTTATGTTTCGAAATTATCACATTGGAATATAACTTCATTATTTGTTATCGTAGAGAATGTTTATCGTTATAACTTGAAATTGACGCAGAAGTTTCCAAGTTATAACTATTTGTTGTTGCTGGAAAGTAGTAAATCCAAATTTTCCGATATATTTTACACATGTTCAATCAATTTCAGCGACAACATCAGTATTGTCAGTTAGAAAATTGTTATGTGGTGTTAAACGATAATTGGAAGTGACAGCTTTAGAAAAATAACTGTAATACTCAACTTTTTTCTTTTCTTTTTTTTATCATTAACAATTTGTTATATTTATATTACAACTAAGTACAAAATTATCAAGTAATTTATCTTTCGGTACTCAACTTGTAATAATTTTTGCTAGCGATTAACGTTACATCTAAATTCTCTCGTATATTTTTGATATTTCTGTAACAACATAAACGTAACAAAGTTGAAATAAAATAAAACGTATTTTAGAATAATCAAAATCGCTTGAGGTTTCAAAGTCGTGCGTGTTTTTAGTTTGAAAATTTTAGGCCTGTTTTGAGAGTCGTCACTCGCGTCAAAATCTCAAGATTGATTGATTGAAAATGGAGTTCAGCCCACTCTTCTCACTTAGACACGTGGCATGTTGGAAGGTGAAGTCTAGCAGCAATATACCGGGTGGCGCCTAGCTATACATAGACACCCTTAAATAAAAGAAATTTCTATTATATTTTCTCATCTTCTCTTCTCTCCTTTATCTATTTATAGAGGATACAAAAATAATTTTAAATAGAATTTTTTTTGAACATTTATTTAGTAAATATATTTCATGTAATGTCCTGTAGTTTATTAATCTAGCTACAAAGTTAAATTAAAACCTCGATTTTGTAAAACATTAATCAACTCAGAGTTTCACACACTAAATAATGAGAATTGTGTAGTCCCCCCCTAGACGAAGATGTCCGGACACATAGCTTGGAATTACTTCAAGATCATTATTAAATGTTATTTTAAATAGTCGCCATTTTGTTTGCATCCAAGATACATACTTGAACAATCTGTTATATTAACATTCGTGCAAAAATTTAACTAACTCGAAACAAAAACTGTTCCACGACAAGTTAAACAATACGATTCATCCATTATTACACTTGTGTAATTGATGGAAAGCACCATGGAATAATGAGTTAGACATCCAAAATAATAAAACTCCAGGATAACCATTTTAACAATAATTTATTATCATAACTATTTACAAAATACACAATGTCAGTATATTACAAAAAATGGAATTCTAAAAATCTACTTAACCTATCAGTCTTTTATTGTTACAGATATCAATTCATTGGTCATTAAACTATGCATATGTTATATTACAATTAAATTAATTATTAATATTATGTCTAAATTTAAAGTAAAACATTTAATTTTAAATTGAATTGTAAACCGTTATAATATTGTAATAAAACTTGAACACAATTTCCCCCAAATATCTTTATGAAATCAAAAGCGTTTCAACCACAATGATGCCAACATAACTACAAAATCAAATTATAACTTACTCTGTTAATAAAGCGTTTGATTTAATAAACCTATTGAGTTCAATTTAAATTTTAAAACATCTCACAATACAATATTCAGAATAATAACTCAGCCTTTACAATAAAGGTTATGTCTTCATCGAATTAAATTAAATCCCATTCAGGATATTATATTCTTTCTACAACTCTGACTACGTTATCCAGGTTTGTACAGACGTTATAATTAAATTTAAAACCTTTTGTCATGTTGTCTTGGGTTAGATTATTCTTTTTCATCTTTCTTATCATATCTTTATTAACCAACTCTTGTTCTCTTCTAACTCTGGTGTTATTAGAGTATTACAAATCTATGGGTCTTTATTTTATATTCTTTTTTTTTGCGATGATGACCTTTTGGCGTTTTAGTGACTTTAAACAATACTGTGTTGCTATGTTGTATCGCCTTCAAATCTCCCTCTTCTTGTTTCCGACTTTTAAAACATTTTTTAAAAGTCAATGCGTGATTAGAGAAAGGAGTTTTCAGTGAGTTATTTTTTAGTAATGTTGACCGTTTGAGATGATAATTATGTTGAAACTGAAAAATCAGTGTAACTGAAAGAAATATGTATTTGTTTTTTATAAAATTGTACTAGGATTTTTAACATTTGTTGAAAATTTAAAGCATTGAACTAAAAATATTGAATTCAAACAATTTGTTTAGTCGTTAAAATTTGTTTCAAATTAACATAAATATATTTTTTTAATTATTATTAATGTTAACATCAGAGTTCGATTTATAATAAAAACAAAATAATCCTGAACCAAAAATATTGTGATTTGGAGTTTTTTTACTTTTATTATTTTGAAATTCGCTATAATGCTTCTGAGACATTTGGACGCTATTTTATATACATAAAAAAAATGATATCGTTATTTTGAAAGTTGTGTTAAAATACTTTTTACGTGAAGTAAAAATAGGCTGTATATTTAATGTCACTTAACCCAGTATACGAAGTATAAGCAAGTTTGTTAATCGTAAACTTTGGATCTTCACGTTTAATAGCCTCAAGATATCGAAAAATTCATTTTCGATAAACCTTCCGTCCGTCATCATTTCGTCTAGACGTAAGCACGATAGCGGTTACAAAAAATAAGAAAGGGACAGGAAATTCGGGGAACTATAGTGTGCTCATAAAAAACACTATTAAAATTCAGAAAAATCGAATTACAAATTTCATATTGCCAGTCGTATTACTATTTTTTCTACATATTTAGTAAGTTATTCAACTTATAACGCACTAAATTAGATACAAATTTGCAGATTTCAATTCTCCATGTAATGATACCAACCCCTACGATGAAAACCCGCTACATTATTATTTCAAAAATGTAAAATGGAACCCCTATCTCCCAAGAAAATGTGATATTCGTGTAGTTACGAGATCCGGCAGTTGACGCAGAGACGAGTGTAATGACTGGAGACTTTTTATTATATATCCATTTACGAGGTTCCCTGGGGCCTAACCCGACGTCAAGAAAGTAGTGATATACACAACTACGAGGTTCCCTGGGGCCTAACCCGACGTCAAGAAAGTAGTGATATACACAACTACGAGGTTCCCTGGGGCCTAACCCGACGTCAAAAAAGTAGTGATATACACAACTACAAGGTTCCCTGGGGCCTAACCCGACGTCAAGAAAGTAGTGATATACACAACTACAAGGTTCAGAAAACCACCTGTGTATCAGCTGTTTTCAACAAACTTACCCTACTGGATAAAACTCTTTGATCTACCAATACAATTTAACATTTTCTAAAAGGCCAAGAAAACAACTGTTGTGCATTACACTTAGATGATCTTCTTGTAAAACTTTGTATGATGGGGTTGGGTAAATATCATGATGACGCCATTCAACTTGTTTATTAACATTAAATTTTAGTTTCTTTGTAGTTTTATAAATAGTTTTATTAATAGGCTAAAATAATAGTTTTATTAACAATTTATTTAAAAAGGGCTTTAAAATTTCTCTCTTATTTTTGGATAAAATTCTAAATATATTACTCCTTGGGAAATATTGTCAAAATGAAAAAAATTAGATATGGCCAATCTTTCCCTTATAAACTAACCTAATGTCCAAAATTGGACTAGGATATCGAGTTTATAAATTATAAGAGAAAATTGTAAATTTTAAAGATGGCAGTTCTATCAACTTCTGTCAGTGTGTTCTTTTAAAATCTATGACTCATTTCTAATTTAAAAGACAATTTAGGTACGGAATTAATGTAAACAAAATTACCGGCAATAATAAAATCTTTCTAATTTTACAATATCCGTGTAATAAAATTAATTTGAATTACAATAGGATTGATAAGGACGACCAAGAAAGCCTCATACACTTCCAGCAAGATGGCGCATCATCGCACTACCTCACCGAGGTCCGGGATTTCTTCAATAGCCTCTTTCCAGGTGCATGCATCTGACACCTCTCGATTTTTTATTCTGGGGATTTATCAAGGATAAAGTTAATAAACCACCCTTACCGGCTGAGCTAAGGGGAAGATACTACGCCGCAATGAAGAAGTTACTGACATACTGTTGTGGGTTGTACAGATAGGATGTCTGCTAATGACCAATGGAAATCGCATTGAACTTAACTAACTATAAGGTACACAATGTCACCAAAACCAGTTCTGTAAGTTGTCTGAATAATTGTAAAAGAATTTACAAGTTGTAAACTCGTTTTTGAAGCAGCATGTATATATTTGTTAATGTGTATATTGGGTGTATACGATTATTGTATGGGATATCCATGTCATTGTTCAAATATTGAACCCAGATTATATTTTTCTTTTTATAATTTTTTATTTAACATATGAGATATTTAGCCAGCTTAATCTGTAATCAAGAATAACTCCTAGTTATTTACATTATCCCAGACATACTACAAGGGTCTTCAAGAGTTCACTGTGACAATCCCGAGAGATCCTAACTGGATCTACACCTTTTTTCAAATATGTTGTGATAATTAGATGTAGTTTCATTGCGCGGATTTGTGTGTACGTGAGATATTTTTGCTCCAATTATTTTATTACGAATTTTTTATCGCTGTTTGAAAATTAAATATAGAAAAAAAAGTAATAGTTTTCTCTTTTTCACACATTCATAGTAATAGAGAAAATTACGTGGAGATAAATACCTGGAGTTAATACGTGGAGTTTAATACGTACCGTTTTAAAATATCCTGAGTCCAAAAAAAGTGGTTTTTTTTAGAAGTTTGGTCGGTCTATCTATCTATGTAATGCTATCTGTCTATGTAATGCTATCTGTCTGTGTAATGATATCTGTCTGTTGTAATGCTATATATGTGTGTGTAATACTTGAACAAAATCAGTAAGTTAAGTATGTTGGCCATATTTGAGGATAACTCAAAATCGGCTAAAAGATTTTAATCAATTTTTTTTTCAAGTGCAGCCTATAATTTGATCACAACTTATGGTCACTATCATTAAAAAAACCGTCTTTGTGAGTTATCGATGCAAAAACAAAAAGGAGCATCCACTCGCTACGCTCGTGTCTGTAACTCGACCTTGTCAGATCTCTTAACTATACGAATATCACAATTTCTTGGGAAGTCTAAATGAAATTTTGATAAGAACTTCGGTACTTGTTATCTTAAAGAGTTGGTAGCACTTACATGTAGAATTGAAATCGGCGAATTTTTATCTAATTTAGTGTTTTAGAAGCTGAATAACGCACGAGATATTAACGAAAAACTTTTTTCAATGGGCGCCATTTTTACATTTTCAATTATATTTTTCTGAATTACAATAGAGTTCTATATGAGAGTCCTTTATACAAAATGTTGTGTTTGTGGTTAGACGACAACGTCGACTAACGGACGGCATCAAAAATTACTTCTTTTTTCTGACGTCATGAAACGTGAAGATCAAAGAAAAACGGAGGTCGAAATTGTTTAACCTAACGAAACTTACTCTTTACTGGGTAAGAGAAAACCAATAATAGATGTAGTTGTAGGATGTTTTGATAGCAAAGCAGGTTTTACTATTCCCTTAATATGGTTTATTTTCTAAATATATTCCCCTAATATTTAAAATAAGGCGGATTTCCGTTCAGCTTGAAGATACCTAGCTCATGATGAGTATTTTAGCGTTGACTAAATGTTTTTCATAAAAATATTTTAACATGTATAATTTAAATCTCAACTTTTTATTCTTACGATGTTCTTTACTTCCCCCCTCATTCTATTTCGTTTCCACAAAGAATATTACTTTATTTAAATGTACCGTATGTATAATTTAAACTTAAAATTACATATTTGTAATTAAATAAACTTTCAATATTTATTAAATAAAATATGATTTAATTAGACATTTGTATAACAATAAATTTAGTTTATTTTACGCCAGAAAAATTTATAAATTAAGTTTAAAGTAATTTTTATATGATTGGATTTCTCATAACCTTTAGAAATCAAATCAATATAGTTTTTGTATGATTGGACATCTCACACCCTTTATAAATTAAAGGAATGTAGATTTTGTATGATTGGATTTCTCGTATATTTTGCAACTCAAAGGAATGTAGTTTTTGTATGATTCTATATCTCATAACTTTTACAAATAAAAGTAATGTAGTTTTTATATGATTAAAGTATCATAGATTTAAAAATATTAAAAAGTGTATTTTTAGTATGATTGTATATTCATAATCCTTATTAATCGAAACAATGTAATTTTTGTATTATTAGATTTATCATAAGCTTTGCAAATCTAAGAAATGTAGTTTTGTATGATTGGATATCTCATTACAATTACAAATAGAAGAAATGTAGTTTTTGCATGATTGGTTATCTCATAAACTTTACAAATTAAAGGAACGTAGTTTTGTATAATTAGATATCTCATAACTTTCAAACCTGTTTAAATCAAAAGAATGTAGTTTTTGTATGATTGGATATCTCATAAAGTTTACAAATTAAAGGAACGTAGTTTTGTATAATTAGATATCTCATAACTTTCAAACCTGTTTAAATCAAAAGAATGTAGTTTTTGTTTGATTGAATAACTCATAAACTTTACAAATCAAAGGAACGTAGTTTTGTATAATTAGATATCTCATAACTTTCAAACCTGTTTAAATCAAAAGAATGTAGTTTTTGTATGATTGAATAACTCATAAACTTTACAAATCAAAGGAACGTAGTTTTGTATAATTAGATATCTCATAACTTTCAAACCTGTTTAAATCAAAAGAATGTAGTTTTTGTTTGATTGAATAACTCATAAACTTTACAAATCAAAGGAACGTAGTTTTGTATAATTAGATATCTCATAACTTTCAAACCTGTTTAAATCAAAAGAATGTAGTTTTTGTTTGATTGAATAACTCATAAACTTTACAAATCAAAGGAACGTAGTTTTGTATAATTAGATATCTCATAACTTTCAAACCTGTTTAAATCAAAAGAATGTAGTTTTTGCATGATTGGATATCTCATAAACTTTACAAATCAAAGGAACGTAGTTTTGTATAATTAGATATCTCATAACTTTCAAACCTGTTTAAATCAAAAGAATGTAGTTTTTGTATGAATGGATATCTCATAAAGTTTACAAATTAAAGGAATGTAGTTTTTGTTTGATTGAATAACTCATAACCTTTACAAATCAAAGGAACGTAGTTTTGTATAATTAGATATCTCATAACTTTCAAACCTGTTTAAATCAAAAGAATGTAGTTTTTGTATGATTGGATATCTCATAAAGTTTACAAATTAAAGGAATGTAGTTTTTGTTTGATTGAATAACTCATAACCTTTACAAATCAAAGGAACGTAGTTTTGTATAATTAGATATCTCATAACTTTCAAACCTGTTTAAATCAAAGGAATGTAGTTTTTATATGACTGGATATCTCATAAACTTTACAAATGAAAAAGAAATTTAATTAAAAATCAAAGGTTAAATTAAAAGTAAAATAAATATTACAGTTCAAGAATAAGTGTCAAAAACAAAAATAAACCATTAAGAGCTCAATTAAATATGACTTATTCTGAGAAAGTGTTTATGGCACTAATAAAGCAAGCTGAAGTCTATTTAAATATACAGTATAAGTAGTTTTTCAAACAGTGTACATGATTCATTTTCTGACATCTACTCAACTGACATTTTGGGTGACGTACAGTTTTGGTTGGATTTTATTTGGTTATAGGGATGTGTGTAATGTTTGTTAAAGATTATTTAAATATATATATATATATATATATATATATATATATAAATGTTAAAGCCAACATTTGTGTTGCTTTTGTTTTGTGATGGAGAAGTTTTAACACCCAGTAATAGGAATGAACCATTATGAAATTAAATTACATTGTAGGTATCCACAATGAAACTTTAAAATAATATAAATATTTTGCACAAATCTTTAAACATATCACCATAAGCAAACTACGTTATTATAATCACACACGCCAATTATTTAAAAAAAATTATTTGATCTTTTTATTATACATTAACAAAGGTCTTGTTACTAGTCAAATTATGTTAAATCCTAAAAAATAAATCTTTCCAGTATCACAATGAATATTTTATTTACTTAAAAATTGAATTAATTTAATGTTATTTATTGATGTTCTTCCTACTATATAATATTTACAAGTGTATTCTATGTACAAGTTTTGAGTATTTATTGAATACCAAATTAATCCAAATTTTTCTATATATAATTCTTCATTCATTTAGACAGTTAATAAGGAAAATGATTTTTGTTTAATTTAAAATAAAATTTTACTAAAGGAAAAATTGAAAACATTACAATTTAAAAAATACAATTTGTTCTAAATTTTGACAAGCTAATTTAACTTTATTTTTGGTATCCAAACCACTTTCTTAAATAAAAATTAATGTTTTGTAAATATAAATGACATTAAATTATTTTCGCCTTTGTGGCTTAATCTAGTTTTATATGTTAAAATGCGTTTCGACAATGTAATCTCATCTTCAGTTATTCTTTTACTCACTGGAGGTAGTTACGAAGTTACACATACATTTACAATTACAATTCTATGGTAACGACCTCCAGCGAGTAAAAGAAAAACTGAGGTGATGAGATTTAAAAAAGATGAGATTACGGTGTCGAAACCCGTTCTAAAATATAAAACAAAATTAAACTAAAAATACGAAAATATTTAGGTAATATTTTCTAAATAGAATTTGTATTCTACAATTAATTAACATAATTTTAAAATAATAATTCGAATTTGCCCCTAACCAAATTCGAATTATTATTGTGAATTTCACCACAGTGCTCAACAAGATCGTATCATAATTTTTAAAATTCATTTTTACAATTGTATTTATATAAAAATAACCTGTAAATTCTAACAAGCTAAATATGTTTTGATAATAAAAAAAATAAGATATTTGTAAATATTAATTTATAAAAACGTATTATTTTAAATGTATATAATTAACAATTTTACAATGTGAATCCAGATAAATTTTTGTTAGGAAAATTTGGTTTTTCCTTGATAAAATAAGGGGAAACAAATCAATTTTAATGATGATGAAATGAACTTATTAAAACTATTATTTAAGTATTATTTTTTAAACTAGACTTTCTACCACAAATAGAATGAAAATTGTTAACGTGCAACATTCTTTGACGAAAGTATTCTATTTACTATGTAGAAAAATATGAATATAATTTTTAAAATTTAAAAGGATATTTTCTGTATATTCAAAGTATTATTTTGTTTATTTCATCCTTTCAAGGTTTATAATTATAAATATATAGGCTTACAAATTGCGATATCTATTTTGTTAATTTTTTTTGTTTTTTAATTTTTAAAAGTAAGATCGGTTTATTATTAAATTATTTCACATTTCTTATTTTTTAAATACTTTAACAAAACTTTTATATTCTATATACATAATCTTACCATTAATCTCTATGCAAGAGTTCATGCAATGCTGCAATGTATGTTTGTGCCATCTGTAAAGTTTCAAACTTTGACAATTTCCGGTCGTTCCCTAAGGACGGCACAACGTCCCGTAATCGATCGAAAGCATCGTTTAAACTGTTCATCCTTCTCCTTTCCCGTGCATTAGCCGCCAGTCTTCTTCTCCGTATGATTTCACCACCCGGAGCTTCGGCGATCTTCAACCTCTTCAACGTTCCTGAACACTCACTATCGGCCTCACTATCATCGTTTTGACACCACTCTATAGGTTTTTCATCACTATCACTGTTCCTATCACCTTTATGTTGTAAATTCATCGATAGGTCTAAGTACTTCGCACTGTCACATTTCGTAAAATGATAATGTTGATAATCCGTAGGTTTGGAAGCTTTCAAAAAATGCTCTTGGCTGTGAATATCTTGATATGGGAATGCATTTTTGGAACACGGATGAAACGCGGGAGGTGTGAAGGGGGAAGAATAGAAACTATCCGGACTGGAAACCGGGCTATGATAGCCGTCAGACGTGCCGTCCACATGTGGAAAATGAGAGAATTCAACGCTGGGGTAGAAATGATGTCCCGATATATCGGAATACATTGTTGACGTGATTATATTTTAAGTTATTTATTTTTCACAAATTCCACTGTCCTGTAAAATTATGTTCATATTGAAAGTGGTAATATTTAGAAATACTATCCACTACTCACAAAAACAGTATCTATTAATCGACACCTAACTCACATAAATGAAGCTGCCGATTTAAAATTTTAAGTTAAACGATATTTTACAATAGATTCTTGAAACTTTTAACATGTCAAATATATCATTGTACAGTTTATTTCTGAACTTTGAAATATATATTTATTTGTAGTAGTATAGTGTCCATTACATCTCTTTCCAATAAAAAATTTAATTTAAAATTCACGAGTAAATTCTATTCACTTTTTTGTGTTACATGGGGAAGAATAAATTTAAAATAACGAAAACTATTAATGACATTTTCTAAAAAAAAACACCAATACAATAGTTTACCTAACTCGTAAAGTTTACGTAAAGACCACGTGTGAATCAGCTGATCGCTGTAACAGCTGTGTGTCTCGACCGAGATTCAAGCGCAAACTAACCTGCAGACTCTAAAGTCACTTGTTGGACGAGGTGAAGACCACGTGATTTTTATCAAAGAATGCCGACCGACCAATCCTCAGCCGCAATCATTTAGGTAGGTTTTTATTTTGCCAAGAAAACAAAAAAAAAATGTGTCTTACTATTTGACATTGATATTTGAAAACCGTTTAATTGTTTACAGAGAATCCCTTTGTTTAAAGATATTTTTTCCAAATTGTTTAAAAAATAATTATATATATATATATATATATATATATATATATATATATATATATTACTTATTTATAGTTAATTTGTTTTAACTATATTGATTCATCTATATTGTATATTAATTCGTTTTATTTGTATCCTTTAGTGATACAACAGGAATATCAGGAATATCAAATACATAAATAAAACTTTCCTAAGCCAATGTATGTAATCTGTGGAATAAATTTTAAACAATTTGTGAATATAATTAAACAATCTGTTACTATAAGTAAATAAGCTTTATTATAATTAGCCCAAATCTTATTTGTAGTTGATGCAACTCTACTTATCTCTATATCAGTATATCATAACGTTATCTTAACAGTAATATACATAACCTAACTTTAAATTTAAATATTGTTATCAATTTAAAATGTTATTATTTGGATTAAATGATATTAATTTTCCGTATACATCATATTCATTGTTTATATAATGTATTTTTTTGTCATTTAATAAATATTATAAAGAAACTTACCTGACGAGTTAAGAAATCGATGTTAAGTTTTTATGTTGATATAGGGGAGGGGTGATTAGTTGTCATCTGTCCGTCGTTCGTGCTGTGATTTAATGTCCAAACGCGTGGAGGCTATAACGATTTTGATCATATTATCATTATTATGTCTTTAAGGATCTAAATATAACGTATTGGATGCCATTTCTGCAAAAACAGTCGCTAAAAATTCATTAAACTGGAATGTATGAGAGACGTAATTTTTCAAAATTGACTCTACCAATTTCGTTCAAATTTTAGTGAATAGTGAAGATAAATCGCAAGTTTATATTTACAGAAAACAAAAAATAAAATTATCCTTGTAAAACTTGATTTAAATCATATAAGATTAAAGTGGTTTTATGACAGGGCGAAGAAAATACAAGCTCTATCCAAATATATAAATATTTGTCAGGCTATAAAAACATCTCTAAGACTAAAAATAATAATAATAATTTCTGTCATAAGAAATCCTTGGGTAAAAACTCAGTAATAAGTATAATAACATTTTTGAATTTAGCGTGTAAGTAGCTTCTATTGTTAAATCACCCAGAAAATTCCAAAACCTTGATTTTTCTAATTTGGATCTCAAAGAAAGAATGGGTTGAAATGTAGCTGAAACCTCTATAAAAAATAAACGAGTAAATAAAATAGTGGTTTAAGAACTGAAAATTTTCAGACCAAGGGTAATATTCAAATTTTCATTACACCCTAAATTTCGAAATATTTAACTTTTTCGTTATTGAACCGAATCGTTTAACTCATTTTTGTTGTTATTATTATAGTTGGCAAGTGAGAAAGTCAGTGCAATGTTTAGGTATCGTTATTTAACTAGTGATACATAAAGATTGTACCTAAATAACTATTGACAAAAATCTACAAGGTACAAAATGTTTTGCTTCCATATCACCTTTTGTGGTAATATCTGACAGCGGAATTTTAACAAATGTATATAAAAATAAACGAAATGCAGTTCAAATTAAATTTTAAAATGTTGGGTTTTTACGTCCGTATTCGATATACTGAATTCTTGAGAGATCTAGTATTGCGTAAATTAAATTGTGTCAACTTCATTCCGCAAACCTTATGTTTCATTAATAAATTTAGGTAGTAATGATTGTATTGAATTAACTGCTTCAAGCAAGCAATTTATGATAAGGAACACAATGCAAAATAAATTCTCAATCAGAGATTTGATTCCTCTTTAGGTACTTTGTTGTTTATCTGTCTTTATAGACAATCAAAGTCATTTTATTAAGGATATTTTTAAATCCATAAATGAATGTGTTTTCAATTTCTGTAAAATTTAAAAAAAAAATCGTAAACTATTTGATGAGCGCCATTTTGGTGCTTACCTAGCCCCATTATAGAAAGCCATACGAACAGATCTTCTAAATGTAACACCCAAAACTTGGTTTCTTGTGTTTTATAGGAAATGTTACATTGTATTGGTAGATCATGGGGTTAAAGTAGGGTTTGTTTAAAACAGTAAAGTTGTTACACATGTTTTTATAATTATGTGTCCGGTAGGCCCTAAAAGATCACATAGATGTGCCTTCGCTCGTGTCAGTGCCTCTTCCATTAAAGACCTCAAAGTGATATAAATATGATCGAGCTTCCACTCGCTACGCTCGTGTCGGTGACTCGGCACCGCCGGGTCTCGTAAGTGTACCAATATCATTTTCTTGGGAGATCACAACTCAAAATCACATTTTCGACAATAACTTCGCTAATGATTTTCGTCAAAACGGGGTCGGGTTGATAATTTTACGTGCGGAATTCAAATCTGCACATTTTTATCTGATTTACTGTGCTATAAGTTCACTAAAACAGAGATATGAACAAAAAACTGTTTAAAATGGCCGCTATTTTCAATTCGATTCTTCTGGAATTCTTAGGGATTCTATATTCCCAGACTCCAGTCCACAATATCAAATTTCATATTCCTATCTTAATTTTTATAGCCGGTATCGTGCTTACGTACATAGGTCGACAACGACGACAGACATGTCTAAAATAACTTTATCGGTTTCTTGGAATGTGTCAAAAACGGAGGTTAAACTTTTTGTCGATTACTAAACTCTCCCTCTACTTAGTAAACTGGGTAACCAAAAAGATACTAATCAATAGCTAAAACCCCAAACATGTTTTATACTGAATCTGTATCTATATTTAATTATTCGTTTATTTGTAAATAAATCAAATCTATTGTTGCACCAATTCAGCGCTGCAGAATAAAGTGGAAAACAAAATTTTATATTTTGCTACTATTTCAATTTATCTAATTATCTGCTTATATTTAGAATTTATACAAAAAATATTCTATATTTAAATTTAGTATTATATTAAGCAGAAACTAATCAAATTTCTAACAATCGTTAGGTTGAATAAAGAGTAGTTGCTAATACTAGACATTTTAAAATTAATTACTAGGATATTGGGTGAATAAAAACAACAGTATTTACTAAGTCTAGTATTAAATGAATTGTTCTCGATACCAAGTTAATAATATATATATTTTTCCAATATATAAAACGTTCGTGGGATAAAACGAGCATGATATTGGATGGAATTTGATTGTATTAAGGGATGGGTGTTGCAACAATAGAATGGTTGTCAATATAGAAAAGACTAAATACATGTCTTGGATTTAAAACAAATATTGCATATCATGAAGTGTTACACACCGGTTCTATATTCTGTTGTTGCCAGGTTATTGAAAATACAAATATAATAAAATACCTCCGAGTTTATTTGGATAGTAAAGTGTCTTGGGGAGAGCATATAAAATATTTAAATTCCAAAACTAAATGAAATATCAGGAACTTTTATTTTCTGAGAGAAATTTGTCATACAACGTAACCTGTGTTTTGAGTTAATAGATTCCCAATTATAATACAGAATTAAATGCTGGGGAGCAGGGAATGTAATAACCTTGAATCCTTTATTAACCACACAGGAATGTTTTGTACAAATCATTTTATTTAAGGATAAAAAGGAACCAACTTTTCATCTTTTTAAATTTATGAAAAGTTCACTCTTTAAACATTTGTTTGTTTACAAATATTTTTAAATATTTTTTATACGAAGTGCCAATAATGAGACTGACCTTATTTAACATTTTGATAGTCTAGACTCTAGAGTAACCGGATATGCTGGAATAACTATTTGTTATCTTTGAGTTACCGCCAGCAATCCTTGATTTAAGAAAATATTGTGTTTCTTGTGCGTGAATGTTATGTGTATACTTGTATTTTGTGTTGAATGTTTTAACTCACCCGACGATGGACGATAATGTCCGAAACACGTGTAGTGTAATGAGATATATGACAATATAAACTGAAAAAAGAACTAATCAAGGATTGCTGGCGGTAAGTCAAAGATAACAAAAAGTGACCTTATTTATTATAATACTAGAGGTTTTTTTATAATGTACAAGAGAAGACCAATGGCCTCTCGGAAAGTTTCTCAACATTCAATGTTATTTATAGGGCCAAAACCTTATAATTATCTACCCAATGATATAAAACCCAGTAAAACTTTAAAGGTGTTTTGACGAAAATGCAATGATTGGTTAATGAAAACGAAAAATTTAGATATCATCATTACAAGTTAACTTTCACAACTATAAAATGTCTTTTTCCTATCTTTTAACTATTTACTTACTTGTTTGTTGCTTTGCTTTTGTTTAGTTTTATTCTATTTTGAACATTTCTGGAAATATTTCATAATAAATGTAGAAGTATTTATTTATAAGATTATATTTATATACTTACGTGTGTTTCTTTAATTGTAAATCCATAGAGCCAGCGTTAAATGCCGCACTAAATTTTAATGTAACATTTTTGGCAGTCTGTAAATTTTAGTACTTTTTTTTTTTGTTACTTTTTTCCAAATCTCCGCTCAAGAAACAAGTGATTAGACAACCCACATAATTCCTGTACATGTAACATGTAATAGTTGTGCAAAATAAAGTATTATTATTATATCGATTGCAGGTAAATTAAAGAGTTATCAAGATAATAAATTCTAGATTATTTTTAGGTACTTGGTCGATCATACTAGATTTAAGTTTGTAGTCGCTATGGCGACATTTGTAAGTTGGAATTGTACCCTGAACGCCGAAAAATTGAAATTGGTGTTGTGTTACGATTCGAAAGTTAAAGTATAGATTATTCGAGGGCCGAGTTTCTACAAAAATATAAAGAAAGTAGTTGAAAATCTTCCTTCAAAACAACAGATAGAAAGACTATTCAATATTTGTGTGAGTTTCTAAACATTTAAGATCTACCGATTTTTGAAAAATAACTAAACATAATCAGAATAAAAGGGTAACATAATAAAATTATGATTATTATAAGTTTTTTTTTTTTTTTTTAGGTTTTCAAACTGGAGTTGCTGAGGATGTTGGAGTTTATTGAATTAGTTAATAAATACTATAGGATAATTGTTATTATGTTCAAGTTGTAAAACGAACGAAAACAGCTGTTACCTCTCACACACGCACACTCGCAGACGTCCTACACCAGAGACAAGCTGCCTAAATAGTGACTCACCCACTGGAAACTCTTTTAATTTTAAAGACAACTTTCTTGAAAACGACTCCAAACAAGTCATTGTTAAAACATAAGGGTGTAATAATGTGAATAAAAGAAAACATACACAATACGTATAGCAAATTTCTAATCTCAATCTTAATAACTTCTAAAGTTGTTATTATTTTTTTTTTTTATGATGAAGAAAGACAAAACGAAGCGTTTATAGGAACTTTGTTTCTTTATTTTGATTACCTGAATCTTTTCCTAAAGTTAGGACACATATTTTTCTTTTATCATCTTTTGGAGGTCACTAACAAAACATAAATAAAAAGAAATGAAACTGTGCTATCGTCAAATGAACAATCTTAGTATTATATCTACTTACTAGAACCACGTATGTTACAAAACAGCTGAGAAGGATATACTATAATAGTACTGGCACCCGGCTTGTTTCAAAGACTTCAATCAATGCTGAATCTTTCTTTTTACTTAAAAATGTAAACACGTTTATTTCACTGATCCGTCAAATTCCCCTACACTGTACATCCATCTTCAATAAAGATATTTTCCTGCTACAGATTATGGGAAATTTCTTGTTTGTTAAAAACTAAAACTGAGGTTATAGGTTCATTACAGGACGGTGATTAATTAGATGTTGGGTGTATTATATTTATTGATAGAACTGAATATTTCCGTCATGTGTGTATTCTTACTTTCCGCTAAATTTGAGGTTATGTTTATAATTTTTGTAACGTTTTGTTGTTTTTAGGTTGGATAACTGGAAGAGAGGCTCCTAACTTCGCCTTTTAAATAAAATCAATTCGTCTACCTATCTATGTTTTCTTTCTTTCTCCCTTTCACTCGCTCCTCCATCCATTGTACTCCTTCTTAGATTGGTTAAGTGGAAGAGATCCTAATGGTCGAAACATCGCTACTCAAATAAAGGCAATAATTTATCTCAATATTTCCTTCTTCTTTTTGCTTGTTCCCTTTTTTTCTCTCTATCGCTCTTCTTTTTCTTTGACTAAGAGCAAGATAGATTAATTTCTATCTTCTGCCATTAAAATATATCGATTTATTTATCTATCGCTTTCCCTTTTTCTTCATTTTCTTTTCCTTCGCTCGTTCCTCCACACTTTCTCTCCATTGCTCTCCTTCTTATCTTCTTCTTTCTTAGTTTTCCTTTTCAGGTTGGTATGGAAAAGAAGGTTTTAACATCGGCATTCAAATGAAATAATAAAAAAATTGTCTAGCTATCTCTTTTTTCTCTACCTTCTCTTCTCATTTTTCTACACTCGTTACCTCCCACTCTTTATCTTCCTCCTTCTTACGTTGAATTTCGCCCTTCTAATAAAGACAATTTATCAATCCATCTCTTTTTTCCCCTCTCCTATTTTACCTGAGATCTAGCCTTCCCTCTCTCCCTCCATTGCTCTTTTACTTTCTATCTCTCCTTTGCTCTCTTCTCCGTTCTATCTCTCTTTCTTTCCTTATCCCTTTTCTCTCTTTTCTTCCTTAAATTTCCGAATTCTCGCTGTTTTTTGGTTTTTTTGTTCGCTCCTTCCTTTTACTATCCGCTCTCTTCTCTCTCTCTCTCTCTCTCTCTCTCTCTCTCTCTCTCTCTCTCTCTCTCTCTCTCTCTCTCTCTCTCTCTCTCTCTCTCTCTCTCTCTCTCTCTCTCTCTCTCTCTCTCTCTCTCTCTCTCTCTCTCTCTCTCCCCTCCTTTCTCTATTCTTCATTTACTCTTCCTTTAAACCTAATCTTCTCTACCGCTCCCCTTCACTTTTTCACAAATCTTCTCTCCTTCTGTCGCTCTAATCGTCTTCAACCTCCTTCTCTTTATCTTTTTTTCACTTAGCCCCTTTCTCCATTTCTCTATCTCTCTCTTTCATTCGCTACTTTCCTCTCACTCTCCTTCACTATTCATCTTATCCTCTGTAGCGGTCATTCAACCAACTATTTCATACTAATTCTGTGCTATAATCTCACAAGTTTACTTGGATTGCATTCATAATATGAAGATAATCAGCACCGTTTTTACCAACTCGGGTTATCGATATTGCATCGTGTAACACGGCCGTTGATGAGATAAAGTCAGATGATCACTCAAATGATAACTATGCAGCTTCTGATCCCATCAAATCAAATCAGCGTTTGGAACGAGTGGCCTATTTACTCAACAGACCTTGACAGCATTGCTAACGCCTTCAATTGTTAGTGTATGCAACTACTATAGCACCATTGTAACTGTATTGCCTATACGGTTCACAAACTTGAAAATATCCCGTATTAAATTACACCAAAGGTAACAAATAAGGAATTACAAAAGTGTTTTCGGTCGTCGGTCGTCCCAACTGTGTACGAACAACGACTGATACAGAAATTAAAGTTTTTTTATTTTTTTCCCCATTTAAGGCCCTAAACAAAACCAACATAATATAAACATTCCTTAAAACGTTATTCAATATAATATCGAGCAAAAATCATACACGGATCTTTTTCATTATTAAAACTTAACGCATTAAAAAATGTAATTAGCAGTTAGGATAAATTGTAGTATCACTTGTGGATAGATTGTCTATGGAAGACCTGTGGGGACAAGTTAGCACCAGTTTACCTTCTCATAGTATAGATAAAGTTATGTGATGAGTCAAACAATCGATGTGGAGTGTTTTGCGAATATATTCGTTTAGTGCAAAAAAATTGTTTTTGGAATTATTAAGATCTGTCGTCTGTGCTGTACTCAACACCCTAAACCTGTGAGGCGATTTCAATCCTATTTAAGTATGTGGACATATTTTGAGAATATCTAGAAACGTTTTTAAACTTTCGATAATTCAAAATTTTGGAGATCGTGAACAAATATAATTGTCTCAAAATCGAATGTAACGATTTTCATGAAATTTTGCTCAAGGATCTAAACAAAACATAATTAGTTAGTATCTTTTAAAAAATGATAATCGGGCTATTATATTTTATCGTTTTGTTTTTATTGAAGTCGACCTTGAGGTCGACATTGTCTTTAAAAAATAAGATTCAGGTTTAATTGGTAAAACAACAAATGTGAACATTAAGTGCTGTGGTTATAAGCTCCATTTTAATACGTTTTATGTTCACAACGCATTTACGTCAAAAACAAAGCAAGTTTAAGTCCTATTTAAATACATAAATATTTTTCCATGGTTCATTTTCACTTTTTAACTGAAAGCTATCAAACTAGTGTTTTTAGTTTTGACTAATTTCTTATTTGATTTTGAGGGTGTGTGAATGGGAAGGTTTATGTAATGACTTTGCACAGTTTATTTAAATTGTGACTGTGTTGACAGATCGAATTTGTTGCGCAATATGTATCCCATGAGATGATTACTTTGTCAAAATCGCTTAAAAAGATTGAAGAGGGATATTAGAATTTGACTTCAAATTAATATAAATTCACATAAAATGTGTCAGTAATATTTATGTATTTTAAAACATGGAATTCTAATTTTATTATGTATTTAAATCTCGCAGTCATCATCCTTTTAAAGAAAATTTTAAAAATAGTTTAATTTAGAGACCTCAAATGTTCTATAGAGAACAAGAGTTGGTCAAGATAGGATAGTAAAGATGAAGGAGAAGGATCTAACCTAAAAGTAGCTAAAGAAAGATGTAAATCCAGCTATGGGGTCACGGGATTGACACGGTAGTATTCACTAAAAATGATGGTACTGTGCGGAATTTGATTTTAATATTAGTGTATACTTACCTAAATTCAATAACCCAAAAAGACTCAACGTTTATACAATGGTTTTTAACCAAATTTCACGAATTCTTTACAATAACTTTGTTTTTAAGGCGCTGAGTTAAAATGAAAAAATATTTTTTTTAAAGTTTTATTTTGTATTTTTGATTTTTAAGGAGCTGTGTTTGTTTGTACAATGTATTTTATTTTGAATGTTGTCCTGATTATTTACTTACCAAGACAGTTGCGTTCATAAGGAATTGAAGAAAATGTGTGATAGGATTGAGATGCGTTTAGCAATATAATTGCTCCGTACATCCTGGACTAAAGAACTCTTCCCTGCTTTGACTGGCAAAATAATTACTACTGAAATATTTTTTGCGTGTTTAAATTCAACGTAATTCGCATCGTCATTTTTTTCTTTTTGAAGTTTTTCGAGATTTAATGTTTTAACAATCAATAATTTTTCTTTGTCGTTTTTTTAATTTGTTAAGATTTAATTGTTTAACTAACAATTAAATTACCTTATATGGTTTCCGTCAGGTGACTTCTTTTTTAAACACTAACGCGTTTCAAAGCATCTGCTCCATCTTCAGAGTTCTTTTCACTCAGTTGAGATCGTTAACACATTAAAATAAAATATAAAAACACACGGACATTTAGTCTATATATATATATATATATATATATATATATATATATATATATATAACTATATATATATATATATATATAGTTATTTATTTATTTATACATCACTTATCGTATCTCGCACTTGGGATGCGCATCATATCGATGTCCTAGGACAACTCTTTTACTTGTGTCACAACGTTTCTTTTAATTTTTTTACCAAAATAACTTAACTTTTTTTTTATAACATAACTTAACATTTACGTTTTGCCTTTTTTTTAGTGTTTTAGATTTAATTTTTACCCTAACCTATTACTCAGTTTTTAAAATTGATTTAATATAATTTAAATGTTGTATTTCTAGCTACTAAAGATTCAAAGAGGGTCTCAGATTACGTTCCACAGACGAGTACTGTACTAAGTAAACAGATGTACGCATGTACGCAATGTCACTTCTTCGGTGTAAGCAATTGTCAAACAATCGTGCTTATATTTACAACATACGAGTGAAAACACTTCATTGAAACAATGTTGCACCCACCCGCCCTTAATAACTACCCTCCTTTGGTCAGTAAATCAAAGCCCAGCGGCACGCGTCCACCGCCTTGCTCTTTCATCTTGTAATCTCCGCTCTGTAATTTCAGTCACTTTAAAGGGAATCCATCATTTTGCCAATATTTTTGGCAACGTTCCTTTAATGAGATTGGTTTATGAGGGGCGTTAATTCTCCTCCGAGGTCAAAGGTCAGTCAAGTTTATAAATACATTAACAGTTTTGGATTTAGGTTTTCTTTCAAGAAGCCGAGGCGATTTTTTTTTTTTTTTTATGGTTTATTAATACTAACATAATTCTTGGTGTGCAGCCGTGAGGGTTTCAACTGCAGACCTCAGCAACACTGCACAAAACTAACTATACGGAGTGATTGAAACAGGTGTTATTGCTCTTTTTAGACAAAAGTTACAAAAAAAAACTTTAAACGGTAACCTTAGGATTTTTTGGAAGTAAAACTAGAGATAGTATCAAAATTTTCATGTCAACTGCCATTTTTCCAATATGGCGTCAGTTCTAAATTTCTTAGAGGAACTAAATCTTTTATTTTATAACGATTTTGGATAAAACTCAATATTTTAAGATTTTTTATTTCTTGGATATTTTTCGTTAACAGTTTAGAAGCTATAAGCGCTCAAAGTTGTGAAAATACCAGATTTAAGGGTCCATTTTCCCTACCTAAAACACTTCAACTAAATTAAAAATTGAAACGTGGATAGACTGTAGTGTTTTTAAAAATATATTGAATGTTTGAAAAGTAATTTTTTTGTTTTTGTTTTTACTCACGTGGAAGGACTAAAAAATGAAAACATTTTTGAGAAATTAATAATTATTTTCCTGGATAAAAATAATGTTGGCATCACTTTATATAAAGAAGTTAATTGATACTCTTTATCCCCTAAAACATCAGATTTTACAATGCAAAAGAGTTTCGAAAATTTATGTTGACATTTTATAAACTTTCTTTTATGGAACTTTTCTGGCAATTGTGTAGAACACCTACTGGATTACACCAGTTTGTAATTATTACTGGATGTATTAAACCTCGTGAATAACATAATATAACCAAAAGGACATTCAAGTATAGCCAATAAGGACAACGTTTAATTCCTTGTTGTTTAAAATCCCTATACTACATGAAATCCATCGGCTCCTATGAGCGAGCCCCTGAGGAGAATGAGAAATGTATTAGTCGCCACTTTCCAAAAATGCTTGCCAGTGAGTTATCTCTAAAACAAACAAAAATGGAGGAAACGGTTCTAACAATTTCTTTCAAATTTTAATGAAACAACGATTCATGAACAATTGTAAAAACCAAAAATGTACATTGACAGGCGTTATTAAACGGTCCATTTTAATCAAATACGATTACGCTGTGGACGAGTTTGAAATACAAGCTGTGCAGGTTTAGGTCCAATTTTACGGCATATAAATATTTTAAAGTTTGAAATCATTTAAAGTTTCTTTCAATTTTTAATGTTTTAAGAAAATTAATTCAATTAAAGAAAACTACTGTGAATTCAAGTCCTTTTTTGCATAAAATTGTAACATTATTTGAAAAAGTGTAATCGAACAGTGTAAACTTTTTACACCAATTGACACTTCTCCTTCAATGGATTTATAATTTACAACAACTGCTCTAGAGAGCAGCACCTTACGGAGAATTAAATTCAAATACGTTCAATAGTACAAAATTTTATTGCCAGATAACAGCACTTTATGAGACATGTCAACGATTATCAGCTAATCTCTACAAGGGGGCACATGCACACCCAACATCAACGCTAATCTCTTCACTAGGTACATACTGATACGACACAACATTTGACAAACACAGACGGCCGCTGTCCTTATTCGCACGACCGACCTTGATCTCTCGTTTGGGCCTATAAAGCCATGCATAGCCTACTTCATACCTAAATTTCACCTCTTTGCTTTCTAGCTCTGTTTCAGATCAAAGGGTGCACCGCAGCGGCATGAGCCAAGCTGTCGCCACCAGGATGCAGTTGCATGCAGTCTAATCTTGCACGCTTATTTCAGTAATCGAGTAGGCAGCAGAAGAAGATGTAGCTTGTAGCTCCTATAATAAATTCACTAACAAGGTAATTGTAAGGTAACTCCCATCCTTCACCTTGCACGCCACATCTACCAAACCTGGGCTCCTGCATGATTTGTCGCGAGGTTTTACCTGACTGGACTCTGTCAAGTCAGGTCTTTACCTCGCCCTTCGCGCGGATACATAAAGTTCTGCTTTCTTCCACATTTACAATCTCGATACGCCCATGGAAAGAGCTTCTCAGCTTGGTACATGGAAAACGTTTCCTGTTTCCTTGTCCCACGCGATAGGGGTACTAACAGGAAGGAAGGTGGTTTTTAGTGAGTAAGAATCTCACACTATTGGGAAGAGCGGATTTCTCCCTTTGTCTTTTGAAGATTTTCCACCTATCCTGCGAAATTAAAAAAAAAAAAAAAAAAAAAAAAAAATATTGTAAATTCATTTTTGTATGCATTTATTTATTTTTTTTTTTTTAATTTCGTAGGAGAGGTGGATCTTCAAAAGACAAAGGGAGACATCCGACCTCCCCAATAGTGTGAGATTCTTACTCGCTAAAAACTACATTCTTTCCTCTATCGCGTAAGACAAGGATTCAGTAATGGTTTTCCAAATACCATCTTGTAAGCTCTTTCCATGGGCATGTCGAGAAGATATGGTGAAAAAAACAGAACATTATGTATTATCCCTAGCTAGGACAGAATCCAGGTAGGGAAAACCTCGCGACAGATCATGCAGGATCCCAGTTTGGAGTGTTTTGTAGGTGAAGGATGGGATTACCTTACAAATACATTGCTAGTTATTTTAATATAGGATTGCCCTATACATAATCATATATATACATATACATAATCTTCTTCTGCTGCCTACTCGAAACTGAAATAACCATGCAGAAGAGACATGCTACATGCAACCATGTGCTGATAGCTGCGCTGCAACAAAGTTGCAAGCAATATCTTCTCCTAGGCTTCTGAAGGTCTTGTCACATGCATCTATGTTACCCCTACCGCTTCTGAAACAGATTTGATGACATGTCAATTAGAAAAAGGTGACAGTAATAAGGACATAGTGAGCATTATAGGGCCAGCAAGTGTTCTGTCATGGGTTAGAGACAGTTTGTGTTTATCAGATGTTGTTTTGTATTTGCCAAGTGAGGAAATCAGTGTAGATGTGGGGTGTGAGTGTGCCCCCTTGTAAAAGTTTACTGCTAGATGTTGGATGTGTTGTTTGATAAAAGTCACATCCAAGTCTTTGTGTATTGTTCTAAGTTTGATGCATACTGGTGCTTTAGTCACTATTCTCAAAACTTTGTTTTGAAATAGTTGTAGTCTTCGGATATGGATGTCCCCAGACAGGAGCTGCATATGTAAGTATACTCATGAGTAGCGACTTATATAACATGGTGGCCGTTCTCATTGAGAGAGAACTTGTTTTATTGAGCAATGGATACAGCTGGAAGAGTTTTATGTTGGCCCTTTTAAGAGTGTAGTTTATGTGGGCTGACCATGTCAGTTTCCTCTCCAGGGTGACCCCCCCCCCCCTAGGTACTTAACTTGATCCATTCAGTGTATGTGTTGGTTGAATAGAAGTAGTGGTGTGTTGTGTTTGTTGTACGTCCTTTGGAAAGCAACAGTGCCTAGCACTTTGACACATTCAATTTCACTCTTCAGGTTGTGAGCCATGGCTCAAGGGTATTTAATGCTTTTTTTAGCCTTTGTGTTATTATACGTGGTTGCCATGACTGTGCTGATATCTCAGTGTCATCTGCATAAATGACCACATAAAACACCAATTTGGTGTTTTCCGGTGTTGGAATGTCATTGATGTAGATGTTGAACAACACAGGCTCAATTAAGGACCCTTGTGGGACGCCGGCCAGTATTGTTCTCTGTGTTGATGTTGGTTGGTCTACATCAACCCTAAATTTACGGTTGGACAGGTATGATCTAATGTGATGAATTATCCCGTCTGGGAAATTATAGTGTCTTAGTTTATGGATGAGACCATCTAGCCACACTCTATCAAAGGCCTTTTCTATGTCCAGGAAGACTGAACCAGTTGAGCGGTTCCTGTTGAAGCCCTCGGTTACATGTTCAACCACCCTCAGCAGTTGAAATGTCTTGGAATGTTTGGTTCTGAAGGCAAATTGATCCGGCCTCTTGATGTTGTGTGTATATATGTGTTCATTGATATGCTTAAGCAAGACTTTCTCAAAGACTTTGCTCATAGTGTTCAACAAACTTATAGGTCTGTATGAGTCTATCATGTGTTTATCCTTCCCTCGCTTGGGGAAAACTAATATCTTAGCTTCCTATCAAGCTGCAAGGAAATGTTGTGTGCAGAAAATGGAGTTGTATAAGTTAGTGAGCTATCTAAGCGCATTTTCTGTTAAGTTTTTGAGTATTGTATTCCCAATGGTGTCCTGTCCTGGATCTTTCCTGGCCTTTGTGTATGAAATCACTACTGTATTTCTGTGAGCGAAGTTTCATGTATGGGTTGTTGATATAGAGAGTGGGTGAATTGGAGTGTATTTCTTTCTATTAAGTCAGTGAAAACAGGATCTGAAGGGTGAGAGTTTGGTTGAAACGCAAGCGCGAGAGTGTCAGCAAAGAGATTCGCCTTGCAATCTGGGACAAAAACTTGTCCGCTACGTCCAACTAAGGGTGGATAGCATAAAGGTTCCCATGTAAAGTATTTAGCTAAAGGCCAAACTGGTGTATCAGTAATGTTCAGCTTTGACAATTCCCCTGGAAGCCGTCGGCTCTAAAATTTAGTATCTCCTGACTAATTCGTCTCTTGAGACGATTTATTGTGGTATGTGGAACACATCTGTTTACGCCCTGTTGGAATGCCCTTCTTAACCTATTGCGACGCTTAATCAGCTGAAGTATGTGTTTTAGAATGTAAGTGTGATGCTGCGGCTGTCATTTGATTGGTACTGCAGCCTCCGTCACAGTTTGTATTTCTGTTGTCAGTAGAGAGACAGCAGTGTTTACATCATTTGGCATTTGAACATCCAAGACTTCGGGTAGGAGACTATCTAACTGTTGGTGAAAATAATCTCAATTAGCGAGTCTGTAGTTCACTACCCATCTGGGTTCCTTCTTATGGGGTTTTCTACAACAGCCATAATGACTTGATAGTGATCCATGGTCAGATCCCTATCTACGTGCAAACGTTGTGCCACAGTTACTCCCTTAACGAGGGCCAAGTCCGTATGTCCTCTGTGTTGTGTATGCTAGTGCGTGTTGCCTTAAATGGAGCCAAGATTAGAACATCTCTTGTTTTTATGTATTTGTGCAGGTGATGTCCACTCGTGTTTGTATGTTTACAGCTCCAGCGTGTATGTTTTGAATTTAAATCCCCCGCAATGACAACTTTGTTTGAAGTTAAGGTGAGGAGTTATTTTTGTATGCACTAATGTAAGTTAAATAATGCAAATTTTTTATGCCAGATAACAGCACATTCCGGACATACTGTAAAATATTCTTGTGTTTTGAAATATTAAATCTGCAATAATATTACCGACATATTATTTTTCTCAGTAAAGAGGAACAGTTTACTAAAAATTTTGTCAATTTATCCTGTCTCATTGAAGGAAAGTCGGTAAAGAATATTACAGATTTATTATTAATTATGTATTACACATAAAACTAATAGCCTAATTGGTGCATAAATGTTGCACAAACTTATTCACACACATACCGTATGTAGTAAAACTAATAACAGTAAAATATGTGTGACCGTCTCCACTTCTTTTGACCAGCTGGAAGCTCCGGCTGACTGGAGACTGCGTACACTTTAGCCGAATCTTGTCAGGATAGGCCAAGGAGTCGGGTTAAGATGCTAATGAATGCACGCAACGCAAGTTAAATTAAATGTTCTTTTTTTTAGCGCCGAATTAGAAGATTACCGTACAGAAATATTATAATTTATAAAAAAGACATAACGGCTAGATAAAGCCTTAATAGTGGCCGAAAATGGACTGACCTCGTCCCGTAACGGTCTTCCTTCTCGCGGCTCTCGGAACAGACTCTCGCTTGGCTTGTTGGTTCAAGCCCTCCACTCCTCGTCTCTCCCCCTCCCTCTACGTAATCTTGCACTGCTCAAAAAAATCGCAAGTGCCAATTCATATTTTATTATTTAGAATCCCTTCCCACTACATCCAAATTTACACTTACCTGTATTATGGTTTTTATTTGGTGGGCTCCTTGGTTGGGCCACATATGTTAGGTACTTTCTTGCTAAACCATATAAAATAAAATGGTACAAAATTTCTGCAAACTTTCTCACACATTCATACATTGTAAACTTATAATCAGTTTATACTTCTACCATGTGGTCTTATGCACACCCATTTTATTATTATTAGTCATGTTGCTAACAAATTTCATTTTGGTTGGTATATGGGTGTGGATTAGCTAAAAAGTTTGTGTAATGTTTTCAACCTTTAAAATAGGTAACATAGGTTGTTACCTAACCAAACCCAACCTTACTTAACCTCACCCAAAATAACTTAACCTAACCTAACATAACTTAATGTAACCTAACCTTAAAGTTTACATTTGAACAAAATCGGTAAAGTCGAATATGAGAAAATTATATAATTATATGTTTAAGCTTTGTTCACATGATATTTTGTTTGATTGATCAAATACCGCTTCAAAAACAGCTGTTTACAATACATGCATCGAGATGCTAAAATAGTTCTTTTTAGTCCTAGGACCTAAAAACACCAGCTGAGGTAAAGGTCGTCAGCAGTTACTTAGTTTAAAGGGATTAAATTAAAGATGGTAAAGCATCTATAAAAACGACCAATACTCTCAATTTATTCTCAATTGTAAATAACCGATAAAACAGCTGTTATCATCGATTTGAAGGCAAATAGGTTATAACATTTCAGTTTTTGTGAAATTGTTTTCTTATATTATTTGCAGTATAACGAAAAATATAGTTCATCACTTGGACTAAAAGAAGCTTTTCGATCTTCGCTCATGTTAAATTTGAGCTTGTATCGAAAAGTTTGACTTTTGGTCCTAGTGATGAAATATAAATATACTACTCCAGGTCTAGGGACTGAAAATGTGGAAAACAATCGAAAATAGCATATCGATTTTCCCGCTCTATTGTTTTGTGTTTTCTTTTTTGGCACCTTTGTTTCTATAGATCTAATAGGCATAGATACAAAAGGTGAAATAATTTATATCAATTGACTATTTTAAACGACTGAGTTAAACATTTATTTTGAAAATGATAAAATAAACATTAATTAATTTCCTACGGCTCAAAAAATGGAGAATATCATTAATGTGCATTAACCTATTAATTTAATAGTTACCACAATATGATAACACTGTACACTAGGTAAGTATGGTTTAACGGCGATCAAGTATTTGTGTTTTAGTTTAAGTATTTTCAAATACGATTAGTTAATTTGTACCATAAAAATTACTTTTATAATAGGTATTATTACAGAGAACAACAAGTTTGTAAAATATGTTGGTAGCATTGAATTGGCGTGGTGTTCGAGCTTGTGGGGCACTGTAGCAGTGTAGCGGTCTAGCGGAGCTAGAGCTAAACTTGGTATTTGGTAATTTGGTTGTAAATCGGCTGTGTTGTTCGACACTCCCAGTTTTATGTTTGTTTGCAGTTTTAATTCGTGTTAGTTGTAAACATAATGGTAGAAATACGGTACACCCGTAATTTATTCTTACGGTGTGTGAATGTAATTTATCTATTTGCATTCGCTTCGCTCTACGTCCAGATACCCGGTAAGTTGTTAGACATTTTGAGGGTTATTCACCTTACAAGTTATAACAGGGCTTGCTATTTTAAACAATGATCTTATAAGCCACATGTGGGTTTTATTTTTAGGCTTTATTAATGTGGATGTTTGTTTATGTGTTTTCCCATGATATTAGACCTACAAAAGAAATAACTTGTATGCACTTTTTAATTTGTGTTTTCTTTTAAAGCTAAGCGTAAACGTCGTGTAGAAAATAATTTATAAATATGACCGATTTAAAATTGTATATTATAATTTCATCCTATTAAATTCATAATTTTCCTTTAGTACAGCAAATACATTCCAGAAAATAAATAACAATACAAATTTACCCTATCATTTAAACTATGGTAATTAATCAGTCTAAAATGCCTATTGATTTACTCTTAATGTCAAATCTTTCAGACACTTCTAAGGTAACGTTTGACACCTGTAGCCAGCTTATTGGATTTAGTTGACAATTATAAGATTTAAGCCTAGTAAGTGACTCATGAAATAACCAATAACTTAAATCCAACATTTCTTAGGTTAGAATAATAATAGGCTAACACAGGTACGCTAATTATTATGCATTGAAGCTTGTCTTAAAATTTAATTAAGAAAATCGTTGAAATCATGTACTACCTACCTTATTTTGAAAAGAAAAAAAAAAATCATATTAGTTGTCACCAGACATTTTTGTCATACCAAAATACATTAGTTTAATAAAAAATAAGAAATATAAAAGCACAAAATACAGCTCAGGTTATGAACATAGGTTAATATTTATGACTACGTTAGTCGGTAATTGTTTACAAAGAAAGTTACTGCTTTTTTGCGATGGAGTTTTCAAAATGAGCATACTTTTTCACAGAAAAAAAAAACGTAATTTCAACTTTTCTAGTTAAGATCCATTAAGTGAATTACGCGTTAAAATAGATATGTACACGAATTTTTACCTTACAAGGTCAAGTGAGGTGGCTATATAATATATAGCCACTTTACCTAAGCGTAAATTTGTTTAAAAAAGAAGAAATTGTGTGTTATTTCCTAAGCAGTCACCCATCCAAGTACTGACCGCGCTCGATGTTCCTTGACATGGTGATGTATAAATGCTTTGAATTCTGTTGTTTTTACATTGCAATTTTAAGGTGAACAGATTAGCTCTGCATTGAAAATTTATTTTATTATTACGAAATAATGTTAAAAAAAACGCAAAGAAGCAGTAACTTTCTTTGTAAACAATTACCTCGTTAGTCAAATTTGTGAATGTATGATACAGGCAAAACTCGTTAATCCGAATATTTGTTCGCTCGAGGCGTTCTGACTATCAAAAAGTTCGGGTTACTGAGGAAATGCAAAAAAAAACACCAGAAATAATCTAAAACAAATTTTATTACTATACAATAAATTTAAAAAATACAGTACAGTACATAATAAAGTTGTACAATACGTGTCACACAATAAACTGTGTACTGTATGTTAAAACCATTTCTCCAATTTCGGAACGTATTGTACTAACAGTGAAATGACCTGACTAGTGACTCATCTCAACTACATCCTTTACTTTGTTTACGTTTCCGTTGTTGTGACATGGGAATTCTAAGAAATGGCAACTGAAAGCCGTTCGGAGTAGCGCACCGTTTGGAGTACCGTGCGTGCGGATTAACGAGGCCCGCCTGTAGCTTGTTTTGTTTTATTCAGGCTGGTTAGTTGACTAGATATATAAATATATCGCATGTGTATTATAGCATAATATATAGTGCCCTAGCCAGACCTAATAAAACAATAATATGTTTTAATACTAACTTTAATAATATAGTCTTATAGAGAAAATTTCAGAGTATCAATATAGATTTTAGGTTTAGCCTACTTTGTATCCAATAATGGATAATTGTTTTAAAGTATATAAGACTTGGGAATATTGATACTCTAATATCTCTGAAATTTTCCATACAGGAATTCCATTCTATTAAATCCAGCAATAAGTCTTAATTTTTTTCCCCAAATGTGGAGTTTGTTTTTATATTACCCTGAAGAGTTATCCCTATGCCTACTCTGCATTTCATATCCATAAAAATAAGTCCATAGTAGGACATAAGAAGAATTTGTTTAACATTTAATTAAGGTTTTTTAGTACAAAAATTCCAGCGTAAAATTTCACACCTTCAGCATTTTTACGGATGTTCCATATTAGACCATTGTGTTTCAACCAAGACCTAAAGATCTGGAGATAGGCTACTCTTCACATCTTCAATGACATCATCATTCAGCATAATTGTAGGTGTTAAAATATTCATTTTGTTTGAAGCTATAGCATGTAGCAACAATTTTGTCGAATTTACGAACAAATTTTCTGAAAGGTACTGACTTGTTTCATACACATTTAAAAATACATATTCTCCAATAATAATGTGGATTCAGCCGAAACATTAATGTAGAATCATTATTACGTTGTACCAGATGGTATATATTTAGATGTGACAAAAAATCCTGCTATATAAAATGAATAAAACGGGTCCTAGACTGATAATTGAGGAAGCCCAAACTTAATTTGAAGCTGTATTGACAACCTCCTTGCTATTACACCTAAAGGATTTTATCCATGAACATGGTAAGGCTAACCCTTTTTTTCAATAAAGAAGGATTTTCCTTTCAGGGCTTTTAAACTATAAACTTTGTAATAATATATTTGTTCTACTTACCTCTGCTCATCCAAAATTGTATCTATAATAATTATGCATTACGTACGGCCGTTTCGACTGTATTAGCATAGATACAATTTTGGATGAGCAGACGTAAGTAGAACAAATATATTATTATTTAAAAGCTCTCCAGTAAGGTGAAGAATATTAAAATATAAACTTTGATTATTACAGCCTACAGTAATTGTGGATTTTCGGTTTAAAATAATTACTGTACTGAAATTTTGGAAATAGAGTAAATTGAATTTTGATTGTGAAAAGACTTAATTCACGAGTTTCTAATTGATTCTCTATTATTATTTTGAAATCCTAGAAATTAACATACAGGTTTATGTATTTACATCTCATTCATACATCTCTGAACTATTCAATAGTTTGTATGAGAACTTGAATTGCTCACTAGCTTCTTCACAATAGTGTCTAAATACCATTTTTCATGAAAGCCTAAAACCTTAAGGGGGGCTTCAAAATGGATATAACATATCAGCAAAAAAATTAACTCCAAAAATTTCTTTTTTTTACTGTGGGGGAGAGGGACCTCAAAATGGATATATCAGCAAAAAAATTGACATTGATTTTTTGCCCATGACATCTTTCTTTATACTATGTAGCATATATATATATATATATATATATATATATATATATATATATATATATATATATACCGTATAATTATATATATATATATATATATATATATATATATATATGTGTGTGTGTGAGAGAAAATAAAAGAAATTTAAATACTATAACAGTATCTATTTGTTTGCTATAACTTTTTTAAGAAAGAGTTTAGAGACAGTGTTTATTGGACATTCTCATAATATTTTGACGAAAAACTGTGATTAATATTTCCTTTTAAATAAAACTGAATGAACTCTCAAAGCTTGTTGAAGGGGAGGGGGTCTTGATTAGACTTAATATAAAATTTTATTTTACAGGACTCTATGGCAAGAATGGTATCCTGCCTGCATATACACAACTGGACACAAAGGAAAACAATTTGGTTAGGAATATTCACAACAAGCCTACATTGCTATGGTTTGCCCCTTACATTGGCTTGGACACAGAATATATGATGGATGTATTGGCTTTGACAGGGATGTTTTTATCTTTTACAGGGTAAGTAAATTCTATATAATGTATTAAAATGTGAGCTGTGTTATTTAAATTACCATCGTCAATATTTAAATTTGTAAAGCTATTGAAAATAAAGATTTACAATATACAGTAGAACCCCTCTAATCCGTCACCTTTGGGACTAGGGGCATGGTCGGAACGCAAAAAAGGTCGGATTATCCGAAAAAAGTCAATATTTATTACATATTATATAAAGAGATTTTTTTAAAGTGAAATAAGTGATATATAAACTTTTAAAAGTCTATAGTAAAGTATATATATAAACTTTGCAAGTACTATAGCCAATCAATAGAAACAACACGAGAGATGACACAGTACTGAAACGGGAAAGCGATAACAAACCGGAAAGAATGGTGCCAGACGGGCCGTGAGTCATTGACAAGTTGGCGAGTCGGCACAATATCGCGAGCTCGAGCATGGTAGGATTAAGCAGAGTAACGGACCACCCGAGGGCGGATAGAGGGGTTCTACTGTATAAGAAAACAAATACAGTTTAACTTGTCCTACCCATCAGGGGTTAGGACAAAGACCATGGTGCATATGGGAATGAAAAGTGAATATGGGGATAGGGTATAATATAAATGGGTGGCATAATATTTCGTCAATTACAACAATTTAAAACTTTTTACAGCTTATTTCTTTTACCATAAGAATACATATTAAAACAAAGTTTTTAATTTGCAGTAATAGAATAATAGTACTGTACTATTTGAAAGATAATTTAATATAAATCCGTATTGAGATCCCCTGATTCCAAAAAGTATGTTTTTGGAATGATGTCCGTTGTCTGTACAGCCCAAACATGTGGACTGCTTTTTATCAAGTGTGGCCATATTTCACTGATGTTTTTTAAATTTTTGTGAAAACTCAACATTACAATTTTCTAAAAATTGGTCCTACATAAGATTTTGATAAAATATCACTTTAAGGAATAAATACAACATATTGGTCACCATCTCACAAAAATCTCACTTCAAGGGCTTTCGATTAAAGACATCTCATTCGTGAGGAAGTTATAAAAGTCGTAATTTAAAATTGTCTCTACCGATTTCATTAAATAGTTTTTATTTGGTTTTGAGGATTGGCGATAGAAAAAGTATAAGAATGTCTTTGCACTGTGTATTTTAAATATTGAAGTTAAACTGTCAACAATAGATTTTTTTTTTTAACACTTGTAGGCCTACATTATATGTATTACCTTTTCTTTTAGTTCTTTAATGTGAAAAGGAAATTTTACATATTTTATACTTGCTTTGAATGAAAAAAGAAACAATATTTCCATCACTGTATATTGCTGTAATTATTTGTTATGTTTGATAAGTCCTGACTGCTAATTTTCACCGATAAATAAACAAATATATATTATTTTAAATCACTCTTAAACTTTTACAGTTTTAACTATTTAATCTGTTGTTGTCACTAACGTTCATTTTTACTTTCCCACACTTCTCATCACAGTATAGAGAACATGTTATGGGTCAAAAAATTTATGTTATGTTTTTTGTGGATACATTGGGTCCCTGAGTCTAAGGAAGTGATTTTTGGAATTATATCTATCGTATGTGCCAGTGATCAACAGACCCAGTATGAATTCGAAGAAAGCAGCGTAAGAAAGGTGACAAATTAAAAAATTTCTCTATACTGACTTAACAATTTTGCTCATGTGTAGCTTTCAAAGAACCAAACAAATTGTATTTGAAACAAAAAATCGGATGTGGTGGTGTTGTAAAAAAATATATAAATTCTCAAAATTTCTCAGCTTTAGCTATTTTGTTCAATTTTAGTGAAATGTGTAGAATTAGTGATCCAAACCTGTGTGCAAAATCACAAATAAAAAAAAAAATATTATGGCTAAATAATAATTGGCAAAAAACAAATTTCATCCGTCGTCATGAAATGTTCAATTATAATATAATAGTTTGATTTGTGGCACAAGTAAAACAAGTTTTGGCTATTATTTAAATGTATAAATATTTGTTCAAAGAGAGTGTCCATGGTTATTTTCACTTTTTGATTGACAACCACTAAAGAGAATTTTTTTGTGGCGATTAGTTTTGATTTTTTCCCCCCACCTTGTTGTTGTTTAAAGGCAAAAACCCTCTCAGTTATCACTTTATAAGAAAATAAATAGAGCCATAGCCTTCGAATACTCTAATAGAGTTAGGGACGGAAAACAGCAAGAATTGGTTAAGAAATAAATAAAGTTAAAAATATTCTTTGTTGCAAAATTATATGGTATCTTCTATTGATTCTGTATTTAATACAGGCATGCAACATCTTTCAAAATTAGTTAGTCGATCTGTCCATGATGTCTAACTGAGGGTTTATTTTATATTTGTTGTGGTTGTTTAAAAGTGAAATAGGCTATCTTTTGGTCATCACCACCTTATAAACAAATATAATAAAATATAAACATATAAAACATATAAAATAAAATAAAACAATATAAACAAATAAAAATAAAAAACAAATAAAACATATAAAATATAAACAAATATGACCCTTCGAATATTCCATAACATGAGAGTCGGAAGAGAACAAGAGTTGGTCAAAAGAGACCATCTGATAGGAAGGATGAAAGCGATCTACATGAAAAAAAATGTTTAGACTGACCTTTGTTTGGGCTGCGACTATAGTGAGCACCTGAGGATCTAGTTCTTTTTATTTTGGTTTTGGGGATGTATGAGTGAGAAAATTTATGCAATGTTTTTGCACTGTTTAATATCAACAATTACTATATAATTGGTACTAATTTAATTTTTACTTTCTTTCGTTTTGCAAATTGAGGCTTTTTCAACCAACAATATCACATTCAACATTTGTATCGAAAATAAAATTCTATTGGAAATAATTTAATTAACATTTATTTGTATATTATATGATTAGAGAAAATTAGTTGATCTATATCCACATATAATTTATAATATATCTTGTCTGAACAATCATAATTGATGATATCAATAATTGTTATTGGACAGCTGTAAAAACTTGAACACATAAATAAGTTATGTATATTTTAAACAAATAATTAATAAGTCCTAATACATCGTCTTCATCGAGATTTTAAATTTGTATTTGTGATTCAAGTATTTAAAAAAAAAAATTATACATAACTTATGTGTTTGTTTTTTTTTTCCAATAGTGAAACAGCTGTCAAATAACAATCAACAATATCAATCAAGATTGCTCTGGCGAGTAGAATAATAAATTAGTAGGGCTAACACTAAAACAAACTATCTTACGACTCTGATGGCCTACATTCATAATTTGTGATGGAATACAATAGGCTTAGGTTGTAGATAATAATTGGGCTACACAATTATTTTCTTTAATCTTTAATACTTGAATAGGATTAATCTTAATGCTATATTAAGCATTGTCTACGTAAGAAAAGGTCAGTTGTAATATATCCCTAAGGTTGACTTGTTACAGAAAAACAGGTTTTATTGCTTTCTCTATTCATAATTCATTTTAGGTTTTGTGAAGTTCTCTTTCGTAATTCACCAATTTTTTTATAAAAATAGATATATCTAATTATAAGATCTTCTTCTTCTAAGACAGCAGCGCTCATGATTCATTTCATTTTGTAACCTTGTGTGTTTTGATCTTATTGCTTTACTTCAAACAATTTTTGTTTAAATATTGATTATCGAAAAGGATACAAACTTTGAAAATCAAAAATATAAGCCACTATCTTTTTCTATGGATATTTTACACCTATGTGTTGTAATTGCTGTTTAGTTATTTCTCTTTACGTATAAAAATGTTATGATTTAAAATTATTTTTTTCCTTTTTTGTGCTGTATTCATAACCTTATTTAAATTTATTATCTGTTTTAAAATTATTGATAAATTAAATAGTTATAATGTAGACTGGCTAAATGTGTTGGTTAATTTGATCCAAACCTGTTTGTACAGTAATTGATAATATGATTATTTTTATTGGTTATTTTATTCAGATTAACATCTAGTTAAGTATGAAATCAAACATAATATGAATTGACATATTTGCAAAAATATCTATTTAGTATTACTTTTAAGTGAACAAAAACACAAGTTTTTTATTATTTAGTTCCCCATGTTTTTCTTACGGGAGGTAAATTGTTACTGAAGGCTCCTTGCTTATTAACGTTTTATGATTTAAAAATATATATATATATATTTTGAAACATATTTAAATGAAGCTTAACACTTTCAATGCGGAATTTTTCGGGTTAAGTTTCCCGAAATATGAATTTTTTTTCCTGCAATATGTTTACATCTGGTCTAAGTAAGTGTTTTTTTGTGACTGCTTAGTTAAAAATTGAATTTTTTAAAGTTAAAACCATGATTTTGTATGTGACATTCCAGAATGACATCCGCGTGGCGGGGAATCCTACTTAGGCAAACCTGTAAAGCATCTAACCAATTTTTCCTTTATAATGTTATACATTAGGTAATAATTATTTTCCAATAAAAACAAGTATTTTATTTTTATTTTTAGAGATTGTTAGGGGTTGAAATTAAAAAAAAAAAAAACTTCCTACTTTTTACTCTCAGAACCATTTCCAATTCGTCTTCCTCGAATCTTGGATGCTGATAGTTCCCCCTATGCGGAGTTTCCGAACATGTTCTTGAGCTAAAAGAAATGACAGAAAACATGAAAGTAGTGTTCAAAAGAAGAAATTGAAAAAAAAAAAAAAAAAAAAAAAAAAATTATGAAAATTATTTTGTATTTAACTAGAATAAATTCAAACAAAACAAAGTAGATATTTTCCCACTAAATTTTCTGTATTTTACAATTGAATTTCTAAGTGAATTGAAAAGTAAAATGAATACATTTGCAATAATCGAAAAAATAATATGTAATACTCACTTCTTTTAGCTTTTCGTTCATCCCCAGAATAAGATTGTTGAAGTCCTGAAGGTCTAGGACATGGGGAACTTCCTAAACAATTGAATATATATTATTTGAAAATGTTTGAAAACAAAATTGTACTGCATATTGTAAAAGTAATGTGCTTTTACATGTAATGTGTGGGGCGGCATGGTTAATTTTCTTGACAATTCTTCGTTTGTTTAAAAATTAATAAAAAATATTATTTTTATACAAAACCAAACTTAAAGACATCATTTTTCTCAGAAAGATGCATAGAATTCATCTATGTAATAAAAAAAAAAAAATTTGAAACGGTTTTTGAGTAAGTATGTTACATGTCAAAAAATGATGTTATCATTTTTCAGAAAAACCTGTATCATTCAAAATCAATAGCTTACCACCTTTTTCTAAGATATACACAATTTTTGTGTATTATTTGTCAATATATTTAGGAAAAAGAATTAATAAATTTGTTACATTTTCAAAATTTAAAAAATTAGTTTACGAAAAAGGGGACATTGTTCATTTTATTTTCAACAATTTACCAAAAATAGTAATATATATTTTATACAAAAGTTCTATATATCATTATGTTCAGAAAGGTGCATAGAATCTAGGTGTGTAGTGAAAAAAAATGTTAGATGTATCACATTTGGAGTTTTTTGGTCAAATACCAAAAAAACGAAGAGTAAAAAGAGAATAATTTCACAGAAATCGTTAATTACACCGTACAAATAAATTTTTTGGATTTTTTTCAACGATTACTAGAGATTTGTAATATATTTGTGAATATATTTAGGGGGAAAAAATAATAATTTGTTACATTTCAAAATAAAAATAATGATTTCCCCTAAAAAGTGATACTCTGACGATTGAGGTTAGGTTAGACACCTCAACAATTTAGGCGTAATTAGTAACTTTCTAAAGCTAAGCCTAAGACAAAATCACTAGATGTCTTCATGTTTATTCTTTGCATGTGAGGAAATTCACCTTATGCCATATTAGTTAACACTTAGCAGAATCAATCTAAGCGTGAATTTAATTGTTATAAATCGGAGCTACCTACAGTAAAATAAGAAAATGATGATAACACCCAAAAATTTGAATGCAAACACATTTTATTTTGATCAACCTTAGTAGGGCCAATTTTTTAAACGTTTAACAATGTCGTTATTTAACCTCTTAAGTCAGTTTTCCAAAGTTGAGGCCTAGCTAAATTGCTTTCTACATCTGAAAATGGTAATATTCAGCCCATTTCAACAAAATAAGTACAGTAAAATAATTATTATGATCATAACACTGAAAAATTGAATGTAATAACATTTGATTTTAATCGACCTTAGAAAGGCCGATTTTTAAAAGTTTAACAATGTTGTTATTTAACCTCCTAAGTCAGTTTTTCAAAGTTGACGCCTAGCTAAATTGCTTTCTTGCATCTGAAAATGTCCATTTCAACACAATTCTTCTGTCCAATTTTAAAATAAAATTTACAAACATCAAATTTTGTTTATTTAATAGCATTAGATTTTAAGAAAAAATACAGCCAAACCAGATACTAATTATTTTGGGGCTATATTTATAAGTATGTGCTTGAAGAGGATTTTTATACATTCTGTGCTAACTTAAGAACAAAATGTTCTATAATGCCAATAAGTGAATTGAATCCAACCCAACATATGAATTGACATAGCTTTTATTATTAGGCCTTCTACCAATCAATTACTAGTGTTGAATATGTTTTGTTTGTTTAATCAATGAAGCAAGTGTTTTATACTCAAGGCCAGAATGTGTTACCTAAAATAATGAGCATGTAACAGATATGTTGACATGAAGGAACATATTTTGGTGTTTTTTGTGTATGCTCATTTTTTACCTTGACCTTGTTATTTTTACAGGGCATTTTATGATCAATCTGCCAAATTTTGAGAAGAGATTTTGGATATCAAATTAAAAGGAAAAAAGTTTCAATAAACAGTTGTCCAAAAATACTTCGTTTTATGCATGTCTTCTCTGCTCGTCCTTTTTTTTTTTTTTTTTTTTTTTTTTTTTTTTTTTTTTTTTTTTTTTTTTTTTTTTTTTTTCCTTCTTCCCTCCCCAAAAACAAGATATAGCACAAGAACAAATAAAAATATCAATACCAATTTTTTCAAAATGTTTTATCCTATATAGTGTACTACATAATATAGTGTACATAATACTACATAATCTTATAATTTTTCACTAAACTGTTTCCAAAATGGTGTTGATTAAAAAATGTTAATGTGAGATATCTCGAAAAACTATTGATTTTACAAAATGTTTACAAGACAAAATATTTAGCCCTTTTAATACCGAACACGATGCTATTATTTTTATTGTATGTTGAAAAATAGCTGAAATATCAGTAATAAAGCCTTATAAAATTTAATACATGTTAATTTACTAGAATTCAATGCAACTATTTTGTGGCACTCTACAAACTAATTATATGAAATATTCTGCAAAATATTATATCAATATCTCAGTTTGTTATGGAATTAGATCTTGTTTTTTCAAAAAGACAAACAACAAATAGTTGAAAAACAAACTTTTTATTAAGATATGTTTTTAAAAACTTTTTTCTTTATTTATATATATATATATATAGTAGAACCCCTCAAACTCGACACAATGTGGACTTTAAGGTTGTCGAGTTTGGGGGTTGTCGAGTTTTAGGGAACTTTGGTATTTAATGGTTAGGTTTGCAACAAATACTCAAAATTATTTTAAATAACTGTACATTTATTGATTATCAATGATTAAACGTTTATTGCAAAAAAGTCCCTGCCTGACAACAAAACAATAGTGTGTTCAATCACACATTAAAATTAAATTTATCGATCGGTCAAATGTGATTTAAAAAGTGTTGGCCTTGTACAATAGGTTTAGTAAACTAAAAAGACCTATCCTAATATGCTGTAATAAAATTTACAGTAAAGTCTACAGTAAAAAACAGACAGTCCATTAAATATTTTTAAAGATTAAAACAATTTTATATAAAAAAAAAAACATTGGAGCAAAGTTAGCATTGTTTGAAAAAACTTTTGATTGATCTTTGTTTTTCATTTTCGACTGGACGTCTGGCAGCTTCATCTCGAAGTCGCCGAAGAAAAAGAATGTCCATACCAAACACAGTCCGATACAAATGCTATAAATTGAACTGCTGATCGCATATAATTAAGAGTCGGATCATATTTCTCACATGGTTAAGACCTTTATTACAAAACTTGAATCATAGTTCTACGACGCTCCGTGGAATTGTTATGACAAAAGACTTGCCGCTTACTTTAGTGGAATCGGTGCTAATGACCGGTAGCATCCGGGTGGTTAGGCGATTGGGTTCACAACAATATGAATGTTTTGACAACAAATGTTTAGGGCTGTCCTGGTCTACCTGGACCCTTTATCTTTAACTTTGGCCTCTACTATACAGTAGGATTAGAAAGTGGCTAGACAAAGGAGCATCCCTCACAGCTGTATAAACAAAAGTAACAAGCCTCAACCTCTGGGCATCTGGCAGGCGCACATGGCGTAAAACAATGCAGTGAATGACCTTGGAAATCCCATGCTCCTTGTCACTGGCCCTGTCGAGTTTGACGGAATGTCGAGTTTGAGGGGGTCGAGTTTGAGGGGGTCGAGTTTGAGGGGTTCTACTGTATATATATATATATATATATATATATATATATATATATATATATATATATATATATATAGAGAGAGAGAGAGAGAGAGAGAGAGAGAGAGAGAGAGAGAGAGAGAGAGAGAGAGAGAGAGAGAGAGAGAGAGAGAGAGAGAGAGAGAGAGAGAGAGAGAGAGAGAGAGAGAATCTTTCCAAAAGTTTAGCTTACTGAATGTGATACACCTTTTATAATATAAGAAATTGATAACTGATAAAGGACAAAATGAACATTAAAAAAGCTTCTGTCGATGTTAAAAAGAGGCTTTTGTTTTGTTGAAGCCTTTTAGGCTGTGTTTGGTTCTTCGCATAACTAAACTAGTTATATAACTTTATTTTATGTTTGTTTACAGGTTCATATCCCAAAAATTTTGCAGCAAACCGATATTTGCTGCGTTATGGTCACTCTACTATTCTCTCTTCCAAGTGGGCCAGACTTTCATGTGGTTTCAATGGTAAGTGTTTAAGCTTACACCTTATTGATAACAAATTAATTACTTTTATCAAAAGTTTTTTTTTTAATTCTCATCTGTAAAGTCAAGGTGGCATTTCAATAGTTTTTTTCTCCTTACATAGGTCGATTATTAATTTAAAGTTAATTTGTGTGTGTAGAACTGTATATGTATATTTGACAGGTCACATAGATTAATACACTGAAAACAGTTCATTTAAAGTTTAATCCTTTAAATTTAAAGAAACTGATTCGCCGACAGGATATAATTCAAATGTCTTTGTAACTACTCTTTTTAATCACTGCAACCTTGGTTTTGAATAAACTGAGCTATCTGTAGGATAATGTAAGATAACAGGGTCATTTACAATTTTTTAAAGAACAATCATTATTTCAATAATAGTAAAACCTCTTTGTTATTACAGCAATTATTACTTTTTACTTTCTCACATTTAGTACAAAGAAAGTTATTTGATGGATTAAAAAATTGATGTTGTAGTTTTTGTGGTTATATCCGTTTTGAGGCCTCCTGAGTCCAAGAAAGTTGTTTTGACTGATTTCTGTCGTATGTGCAGTTCTCTACATCCTATAAACGTGTGGACCGGTTTTAATTAAATCTAGTATGTGGTCCTATTTTGGCCATATCGTAGGTTTTTCTTTAAATTTATTTATAATCTGTTTCCCTCTCGTCAACAAAGGATAACAACTGCTTCATCGTAGCTAAAATTTTAAATAAAAAACTATATTGTAGATAACTCAAAATTTTGGGATAGCTCCCTTAAGGAAAATTCAGAAAATTATGATTCATATCAAATTTTTCTCAATTGTAGCCTTCTAAGGACCTAATTTAAACGTATTGGTTACCTTATCCTCCAAAACTTAATTCATGAGTTATCAGTAAAAACAAAAAATCGGCCATAGTTCTGTTATAAAAGACGTATTTTCACAAACTCAGTTTCACAAATTGGTTACCGATTTTCTTAAAATTTTAATAAAATATGAAGATTAAGGATCCAAACACCTGTCCAAAATCACAAGTAAAAATATACTAGGTTAGGAATAATTGGCAAAAAATAAACCTTGATGGAAATAATTAAAAGTTTACTGTCCTCTGAGGCTCATTATAGAGGGACTTAGCTGGATCTATACATTTTTTCATATTCTTGGGTTAGATCTCTCTCTTCTGAGCCTGATGCTATTATGGTATTCATGAGCTAAGGAGTTGTTATTTTATGTTATTTTTTTATAAGGACGTGATGGTCAAAAGGTTTTTTCGCTTTTAAACAACAAGCTTATATTTCAATAAAATCAGACAGCTCTACTCACACAACACATACTGGTACATAGAATCTGTGATCTTGTCATAGTTTTGGATATCCTGGAGAGAGATTGCTATAACAAGAATATCTTTATGTAAATGTGTTAGAAGAAGTATTCTTGTCACTCTAACACTATATTCAACATCTTATAGAAGAACTAAGAGATCACCATAAATGTAAAATCAGTGTTTTTCCATTGCTTACTAAGAAAAATAAACTATCTCATTAACAGGAATGCAGTGCAAGAACTTGTAAACATAGTTAAGCTTAATGGTATATATTTGCGATCATTTCTCTATACAAATACACCAAACTTCAAATTTTTTAATATTCAATGGCCTATAACTCCTAAACAAGCAGTTTTATATAAAAAATACCTAAGAATAAAGAAGTCTTAGAATTTGGTGTAAATCCGTAAACCATGAATATGGGTTTCTACAAGGAATTAAAGTTAAAACCGGTTTCAAAGTTTCATGAAAAAGTAACCCATTTAAAAAATTTTATAGGAACAATAATTTGCAAGATACAATAGTAACATGATAAGCCCTTGTTTCCACCGTGTCAAATAATTAATTTAGAATTAATTAATGCCCTAATATGTCCATATTCATAAAAATTATCCATTTGTTTCTTACACAGTAGGAAGTATATTCAATTTTAATTTTAAAATATACCTCTACTACAACACAATGTGAGTGATACATTACAACCATAAATAACTTGACAGTATTACAACAAATCAAACTTTTTTTTTTTTTTTTTTTTTACATTCTGCACTTACAATGATTCTTATAGATATTTTATCTATCATCTGTTATATTTGATTTTTTAGGTTTTGATTAAATAATTGCTCAAAATGAATGTACAGTCCCAGGTAGTATTTAGAATCTGAAGATTACATAAGATATGTCGAAATCTGTAATTCAATTAGGACTATTCGACTGATAATCTAAAAGGTAAATAGCCTATTAATTATAGTATTTAAAAAATTGAAGCAAAAAGAAAGACAAACTATTTGGGAAATTGAATATTGGCCTACCAAGGGTTAAAAAGTCCTGAGGCAGTTAAGTAACTTTTAAACTTTAAATAGTAGAAAATTAAAATTTTTGAAATGTTTTTTGGTGTAAAAACACTATTTTGGTATTGTAAGGTAAATTCAATCCCACCCTAAAATGATGTTTTTGGGGGCAACGGAAAAGTTTCAGATGTAAAACCCCATAAAATAATTTCTCAATTTAAAGGTCTTGTTTAATAGAAAATAACCGCAAAAACTAGAGGTCAATATTTTACACCAATTGAAAATGGCAACTAGTTAAATATTCAAATTCACCATTTTCAATTGGACCTCTAGTTTGCAGAGTTATTTTTGATTAAAGAAGACCTTTAAATTGAGGTATTATTCAATCCGGCTTTACATTCAAAGATTAAATAAAATGTCACTTGCACATAAACACAAATTTAACATTTAAAGTTTTGTTGAATCACCATCAATTTAAATTAACGTCGTTCAGTACCTATTAAAATAAAACAAAATTGTAAATTTATTCATTTAAAAATAAGTTTCTGATTCCTACATATTGTCAAAATTAATGTTAAATTAATATTGTCATATTATGTTTAAAGTTTTTGGTTATGTATTTCTTGTATATACTAGTAGTTATGTGGTGGTTAATGTTGATTTTGTATGGATATAATTATTTTGAAATATAGGCCTACTGAGTGTTTGTTTTAAATGATATCATTGTAAAATTCGATTTGAGGTACCCTTAGTCTAGAAATAAAGTTTTTGTTTGATAATGAAGATTTTATACAGTACAGTGAGTTGATTTTTATTAAGATTTAGCATGTAATCATATTTTATCATAACTTTGGGCATTTTTGTTCTTTTTTCCTTTCTTTTACTTTTTCCAAATTTTTAAATAGACCTAGCTCAAAATTTGAAATACCATTCATTAGACCAGAATGGTAAATGTTTATTTAAAAAATGAATGTAGGCTAAAATTAACCCGTTAAATACTTTTTTTAATTAGCATTTCCCCCAGAAACGTTTCAAGAAGGAACTTTTCAAATACAAAGTCTAATTTTCATGTTTGGCACATTGCTTGGTCATAAAATTTGATCAATATCACTTTGTTTGAGTTGTAGCTTTTGACCTTAATAAACTTTATTCATAATTTATTTTAGGAAGACAACAGTAAGCTTTGTTTGTTTAGGGTTTAGTATTGTTAGAAAGATGATCCCATGTTTTTTCACCATTTTGTTCTGCTTTCGTGTTATTCTTCTTTTAGAACCAAAATCATTTCTTGTAAAGTTAGAAAAACAAATTTCTTCAAACGTTAATTTTCATATTACCAACTTTAATGTAAATCTCACAAATTATGATGGCTGAGTCTTATGTATGTACATATACATTTATTGATTTATATGTATACTCTGCATTGTCTCAAATCTCTGATCATTATGAAAATATGTAGGAGATGGCAAATATAATTTATAAAATATTTGTTATAAAAACTATTCAGTGCTCAAGTGTTTTTGGCATTGATTAAATTAACATTTAAAAAAATCTACTGTAAAGAAAGTTCTAAATAAATATTATACTAACATGTTACATCATTGTCAAATAATAGATAAGTTGGTTGATTGTGATATTTACCTATATAAGAAACAAGTTGCCATTTTAACTCTACCGTGTGTTAATAATAATAATAATAATAAAATATTATATCAATACTTATGACACACAAATTTTGTTTTGTTATATGGTTTAACCCTTAGCACGCTGAATAACAATTTAGGCTATTTACTCATAACGTGCTATTAGGAAAAAAAAAAGAATTTTGTAATTGTTTAAAGTTCTATTTGATTTTGGGTTATTACAGTATTTTGGGTTATTATTTGGTAAAAAAAAAATGTAGATTGGCTTTAAAATTTTTTTATTTATTTTTCTTACAGATTAAAACAAGAAAAAATACTTAATTTCACATTTTTAACCGCCCTATGAAACAGATTATTTATTTTTTTTATATTTACAAACAAATCATATTAATTTTTTGTATATAAAAGTAGGTCTACTGTTTAAATTCAAAATAACTTGAATTTCATCAAACAAATAAATTTAACTAAAAAAAGATTTTGAGAAAAATCAACATACTGTATCAAAAATATCTTTCTACTCCTCATAATAATTACCTACATTCAGGACATCAAAAAAATTACTGATATAGACTAAATATAGCCTACATATAAACATACAAACAATATTTGACGATAATACTGTGTCCATAGAAACTGTCTATGTTTCAAAATGTATTCTGTAGTTGAAAAAGATGCATTCATTATTTCATCGATAAATTGATCAAATTCATGGTAGTCAGGGTTTGCCATTTTTATAACTAGACTATTTTACACAAAATAAAAATGTATATATTGAGATTTTAATTATTTGATTTTTCCGCTTATACGTTTTTACTAGCAAGTATTGAATTTACAATAATATTTCAAGTGAAAAATATACGACATAGACTGGGAATCGAACCCAGGACCTTTGGCTTTACGCGCCAATGCTCTACCAACTGAGCTATCCTAGTCGCTTCCCAGTACAGGGTATGTACTTCCCATGTACTGGGAAGTGACTAGGATAGCTCAGTTGGTAGAGCATTGGCGCGTAAAGCCAAAAGTCCTGGGTTCGATTCCCAGTCTAGGTCGTATATTTTTCACTTGAAATATTATTGTAAAAATGTATACTATAACCTAAAATATAAATAATACGGCCTAAACAAATCAACAATGAACAGCTATAGCAGTGATAACGTTGACACAAAACATTTCACAACTGACAGTCGTAGCTTACTAGAACGAGAAATCACGTTATACGCGCTGGGGCAGAACACAAAATGGCGCCTGGTTGTTATAATAACCAAATAAAGTCCAACGACAGGTGATCGATAACAAAGACTGTAGTGGGAGTGTCACTTTACACCAATAGGACACTTCTCTGCAATCTATTGGACTTTAAACGAATTAAAAATACCTGCAGAAGTCAAATAGTGTTGAATCGAGATATCCCGTCATACGTGTTACCAGTGAAGTTGAGGGTTACGTGAAATCCCGTCATACGCGTGCTAAGGGTTAAAGGTGAAAAATGATCTTAGTTATCTTAACAATATAAAAAGAGAGACTCCTAGCTTTTGAATACTCCACTGATAGCACCAGGGTCGGAAGAAAACAAGAATTGGTCAAGAGAGAGATCTATCCTAATACTAAATGAAGAAAGGTGTAGATCCAGCTAAAGTACTTCAGAATTGCCACACTGTACTCACTAAGTAAATCCCTGAAGGGACAAATAAAAAACAAACTTTTTGCAACTTTATGACAGTCCTAGAAATAACCTAACACTGATTAAACTTAATATTATCTTTAAAATTATAAAAATTAAAATATTACTCACCTACAACATATACATATACATGATTTAGATACTTGGTAATATATGTATAAAATATACATAATAACATAAGTAAGCCTAAGTTTATACATACAAGGTGTTCCCAAAGTACGGAACCTGTCTCATATTTTCATACTTTTTTGATTTATCGTAATACAAATATTGTCTGTATGATTTATTAATATTTCGTAAATTTTATTTGAACTGGAAAATTTTAACACAAGTTATAAACTATTTATAAAAACCATATAATGAAAATCAATATTACAGTAGGGCCTATTATTAATTTAAAATGGTGTAAGCCTAACTAACTGCATTTTTTTCACTAATTTTAACTGATCTAACATAAAACGGTAACATGGCCAATGAACAAAAGCTACTGAAACATCACAAAAGTAATGAAGAGTTTATATTTTTATAACACTTAGTATAATTATTTTAATGAAATCTTCAATGTGTTGTTGCTCATACAGCCAAATTTTAAGACAAATACAGAAAACTTTGACACTTAATTGTTTTAAAATTCATGGTGATATATTATTAAATATTGACGTACAGAAAAAATTTCTGAAATATTACATAGATAGTGTCAAGCCTTTCAGCTTTTAACTATTTCTGGCGTTGTGTGAAGTATTCTTACTTCTGATATAGAATAACTTTAATATTTTGAAAATAAACAAATATCATGACGGTAAAAGTTTTAATTCAAGAATCAGTGGAAAATGGATGGCATATATTTTTGGAATACATTATAAGGTATTTTTGAATTATGAATAGAGGTTTAAGTGTTGAAACGGAAGCTCCATCACAATGCTCTATGAATGTTTTCCTTAACTATTTTTCCTTTTACTCTTCAACATTTGAAAGTGGTATCAAAAAAAACATGAATTTGAGTGATTGCTCTATATTCATCATCAAATCAAAGAAAGAAAACACAGTTGATACAAGACAATATTTTGATTTTTAAGTCATCTTCAGTTGTTGTAAGTACAGTATTTGAATCTTCTTTGCACTGGATTGCAACAGACTAGGCCAATCCTTCAAGAAGATTTGTGTACATGTAACAATCAAAGATGATGACTTAGTTGAAAACGTCATGGTACAAACAAAATGGTTTCTTATGTTGGGAAATACTTGTTTTCTGCCATTTGGTGATTTAGGTTGCTCACTTCAAGTAACTCTATTTTATTTCCTCTGAAAATCCTAAACCATGAACAAAATCGTGTCCATGATCAAACTGATCGTATTAGATCTCACCCTGACCAGTTGGAATTTTTGTTAGGAGATTAAAATAATAAACTCAGTACTTAGTTTATAAATAGCTTCAACAAGTACTATAAAATATAAATGCATGTGGGCTGCAGTCGTTGTGCAAACATATTTGCATATCAATTGAATGGCAAACTTTAATAATGCTGTTTCTCCCTCCCCCCCAACAGTTTCTCTATTTTTTTCTTTGTTTCTTTAAATACTACAATTAACACTTTCAAGCCTAAGTCTTTGTACCTGCCCCTAGCGACTGAAACTTGAGAGTACCAAGATTTTTATATCAATGGAAAATTTGTACGGGCGTATAGTTGTTATTAGGTTAGTTTTTTCTACACAATTCAAGGCACTTTTCAAAGTGTAACAACTCAGTTACTAACCAATTTACCCTTTATTGTTATTTAAAAAGTAGAGTTAGTTCTTTAAAATGATATATAAAACTTATATTTTAATTTTATTATTTTATATTAAACATTTTTCTCCAAATCATAAAAATGCCCAGGTTTTAAGGCAATAATTTAAACAAAACTTCAAATAATCAATGTAACAACAAATAGATAAAAACGTGTGTAAGAATAATTATTGTAAGTGAATATTTAAAAAAAAGTTTGAATTGTTGTAATACTGACAAGTTGTTTACGGTTGCAATGGATCATTAACAGCGTGTTATAGAGTTATAAACACAATTTAAAAATTACATGTACTTCCTAGTATGAAACACATTAACGGATAGTTTTTATAGATATGGGCATAACAGCTTCAAGGATAAAATAAAGCAAAAGCTTAAAGTTTCAAATATTTAGTATAAATGAGCTACAATTGTTTCGCCTTGCGGCATCATCGGGCAACTGATAATTTACAGGTATAGACAACTATTAGTTGTAAGCTATAATTTACAGGTATAGACAACTATTAGTTGTAAGCTATAATTTACAGGTATAGACAACAATAGTTGTCTATACCTGTAAATTATCAGTTGCCCGATGATGCCGCAAGGCGAAACAATTGTAGCTCATTTATACTATTAAATATTTGAAACTTTAAGCTTTTGCTTTATTTTATCCTTGAATATGAAGGGTGCAGGGGAAAAACCAACTGAGTCCACATTATAAAATTTTTCAGGAAAAGGAAAAAACAATTTCAATCGTTATTACTACACTATTTAATTACAACAAACATACTGTTATTGCTTACTTATGTTAGTATGTAGGTTGTTATCAGCATCAAGTAGTACTTTTTTTGTTAAATTTTTCCTGATATGATAAATTTATTGATTTTTTCAACAATGACATGGACTCAGTTGGTTTTTCCCCTGGATCAAAGGCCAATTAATTAAAATACGTGTTATTTGACATTAGTGGTAATTTAATGGAGAACATATAAAACAAACTGTCAATAGATACAAAAGTCAAACATTATTAAATAGTTGGCACGCAATAAAAAATAAAAGTTAGGCTAAAAAAGTTAAGTTAGGCCAATTAAATAAAATAAAAGTTGAAAGTTGATTATTTGCTCAATAGTAGTAATATATTGCTCAAGATTAAATTTAAAATAATTCTTTAACAGATATAAACCTGCCTACATTCTACCTATAAAATTTATCAGACACATCATTAAGTAGAACTATTAAGAAGAAAGTTCAAAAAGTAAAAGGAATTCTTAATTAATTAGGCGTATTGCCTTTTTAGTTCAGCTCACACTTTTCAGAAGTAGTCAACCTCGTCACCATCAGGAACTGACTGCACTGCATCTTCTGTTACAAGTAGTAACTTCTCGTAGAATTCTTTTGACCCCTCATCTTCACAGTATTTTACGAGTCCTCTTAGGTCGTTATATTTTTCTTTGGCCAAGGGAAGGGGAGCGTGGTACGAGTCCTCAGGTTCTGGGATTTCTCGCAGAGGTGGCAGATGTTTCTTCAATCTAGCTTTATTTCGGTTTTGCTTTTCTTGTTCTGTCATATAAGCTGAGGAAGAGAAGAATGCCCCGAAATAAGTTTCTCTGTGTTCAATTGTTTTACACTTTGATTTATTCATTCTGAGCTGCTTCAAGGGTCTTACAGCAAAGCCAAACTTCTGTTTGTAACTTTTTCCAGCAAAAAACTCTCCCCATTTCTTAAACATAACCTGATCACAGGAAACAACATCGAAGGGTGAAGGGTTTAACCTGGCATGCGCAATAACTGCTCTCCAGGCATCAGGTGTCTCAGCTCTGGCACATTTTGGAATCAATGCCATGTTCTTATCAGTCTCCATGAAAGAGTGGCCACGAACTGGGTAGGTTATGGTGATCATTTCAAACATTTTCAATTGAGTTACTACATAGTGGAGGAATTGGATAACTGTGTGGTTTTTATTCTGGCCTCCACACGAATCTGCAAATATGTGAAGTACCGTGACATTCTTGTCCACAAAGTTGTTGAAACAATGAAACAGCATAGAGACAACATCATCTGATCCCTTTTTGGCGATTGTCTGATCGTATGTATACATTACTGATTTGCCAGATGACAAAAAGTGGACATTGAAAATGTAAAAGGTCAATTGTCTTTTGAAATAAACTTCACTAGTTGTGATGTTTGGGGTAGGCAGATTTCTCCCAAAATCTATGGCGATGGCTTCTACATTTGGGGTTTTTCTACTTTCTTTTTTGGCTTTTCGTTTTAATTTATAAAAACGTTCGGCTTTCTTGAGGTGCAATTCACGTTCAAATTCTAGTTTCTTTAGCTCCTGTCCACTTCCTTCGGAAGAACTAGCCTGTCTTTCAATTGCAACAATCTTGGCTTTGTGCTCATCGCACCAACAGCACGTGTCGGTTCTAGGGTAACCAAAGCCTATATTAAAATTTGTCACAAATATTTGCCTAAACGATTCATATGATATTTCCATCCCCACATGTTGGTTAAGAAATATGCCAAGAAGATCTTTAAGGTTGGTTTCTTCAGGTAAATAAACTTTATCTGAGTCATTTAAGCTGTAATGAGCTTTCCGTCCCTTAAGAGTTGCAAAAAAGTTCCTTACAGCTTTATGCAGTTGGTTATCCAATTTGTGGGGTCGGTTGAAATGTTTACCTCTTCCATCTGTAGGGGCATGGCCTGTTGTTCTAAGGGAAGTTTTGATGGTGTGAAGCCTGAATGGTTTTATGCCAAAAATAGCTTGAAATCCCTTAAAACATACCGGAACTTCTACAGCATTACCATCCCTAACAACTCTGACTTTGTACGTGTAGGACGCTTCATTTACTCTTGCTTGGTCCTCGTTAACCCTAGGCCTACGCCGACTGACTGGATGAAGTGATATGAGCCCTGAAAGATAGCTATTCTGAGCATTATAACCTCCTTCTCTGCCAATGTTATTAAATTGATTTATTAAAATGTTTCGCTCATGCTGTGAAATGTTTTTAAAACATTCGTACCTTTTGCAGTGGCAGTCCGGTCCAGTTTCTAAAGTAGAGTTTCTTAGAATCCGTGCTGTATCTATTAGTCTACCACTTATCTTTCGTTTCTTAGTTAGTTTTGTTTCACCACCACGCACATTTTCATCACTGGAATCACCACTAGACTTATCAGACATAGTTTCTAAACAAAAACCAAATTAAATAACACTAAACAGTGTAAACATCGTTTAACCTCAAGTCAGAATGAACGCAAACAAACAATAGCAGCACAGCTGACAGACGACGCGACGCATGCGCAGCTGATGAGATTGTGGACTGAGTTGTTTGTTCCCTTGTACCAACTGGACTCAGTTGTTTATTCCCCTGCATGACGAAACAAAATGCTGTAATATTTCGTTACTGAGCTGTTTGTTCCCCTGTACACTTCACAATGTGATTCGGTGGTTTCTAACCAATCAAATGCAATCTTAAACTGAAATTGGTACAAATTGGACTGAGTTGGTTTTTCCCCTGCACCCTTCATATGGAGTTTCAACAAGAAATATCTGCTATTACATTAAAGATAACAGCTTCATTTTCAACATTAATTTTTATTCCACAAAAAGTATATTTATTAATTCTGTCATTAAGCCATTAAACGGTTCTATATGTAGATTGTAAATTAATTTTTCACATAGATCATTTTAACATGGGGACTATTATTATCTTTGTAAACTATTATGAAGTTAAAGGCACTTGAATGTAAAAAAAAAATCAAGTTTTGTGTATTTTTGGGTGCTGATTTTCTGTACTTCCCCATTGTTATATCAAATTAAAAATTTAATAAGACGATGTTGATTTTATTTGCAATTATTTAAACTGGAATTTCATATTAAGTAGTTTTTACATTCATAATCACGCATTCATTTCCTAAAATGTTTTAAATTGTATTTTGAGCCAGATTTAAGCATAAAATATTGTTTTATTTGACTATTTAGTTTAATATTAGTAGATTTGAGCTAGTTTTTATCTGTTCCACAAATTAATTATTTTATTTTTAGTCGAACATTGGTATTTGAACTTCTTATACACTGTGCCTAATTCAATTTTTTACTTGATGCAACAATGGGAAGTACGGAAAATCATCCCTGAAAATGCATCAATTTTTTTAAAGTTCAAGTGCTTTTAATTTCAAAACAAGTGAATTTATCAAAAAAAATACACAAGAATAAAAAGTCTTAAAATTTAGTGTGATATCCAAAAAACCATGAAAGTTATAAAAACATGTTTTAAAATTTCATGAAAAAGTAACGAAGGTCCCCTTTTAAAGTTTTTCATAGGATTAATAGTTTATGAAATAACAATAAAAACAACTTCATCATCTATAATGTCTTATGATATTATTAAAAAGTCAATAATTGACATAGTTTAAAATGATTTACTTTATTATATTATAACATTTTATTCTTTTTAATTTCTGTTTGAGAAAACTTCTTTTTTAATAATTTTGAAAGTGTTGTTATTATTTTAATTTTTGACTTTTTCACTTTATAAGTGGAAGGAATGTCCTAGATCTTCTTTTACACCCTGATTTACAGATCTTGTTTAGTATTTTATTAGCCAAGTTACTAACACAGATTCTGTGTATTTAACTTAAAACTTGGTGATCTGTAGAATTTCCTAAATAAAATTATTTTTTCCTGTCCGTGTTACAATAGATATACATTCTTAAGATGAACTCAACATAGACTTACACAATGTGGAATCTGATATGTTCACTTCTTATTGTACAATGAAACTTGATTTGACTTAGTTTTTATACGACCACAATTCATTGTATCAGGTTACATCTGGTTTTGGTGAGCTGTTTCACAAGCTTCAGACAAAAGTAACTTATATAGGTTTTCAAATAATTTGAAACAGTATTAGGATATTCAATGACCATGTTATTCTAAAGTTATATTTTGTTTCTGTTGTTTTTAAAACAAATTTTAGTCCAAAACAAGTTCAGCTTTCTTTTTTTAGAGGTTATAATAACATACAAACCCAGTAATATTCACCATAAAATATTCTTTGGAAAATAATCTTACAATCATGAATAAGGAAAAATACTCCAAACCACAAAATAACACAACTACACAAAACTGTATAATGCATTATACCTTATACAGTTTTAAATTACCTTATGTACATTTCAATAGCTCTGCTACCATCTTCAGAGGCACACTACCTTTTTTTTCCTTGTTCATATACAATCACCACAGTGCTTTAGTGATTTATTTATTAATCTTACAATCCATTATAAATTTATTATTGTGATTAAACGGTTGCTATTTTTAACCACAAATAGAATTAGCAAATCGATTGATGTAGTAGTAAAATCTTGATTGATTTTTCTACAAAATTAGGAGGAGATTGGAAACAAAAAATATCACAACTTTACTCCATTCACCACAAAATATTCTTTGGAAAATAATCTTACAATCTATTATAAATTTGTTATTGTGATTAAACGGTTGCTATTTAAACCACAAATAGAATTAGCAAATCAATTGATGTAGTAGTAAAATCTTGATTGATTTTCTACTAAAATTAGGAGGAGATTGGTAACAAAAAATATCACAACTTTACTGCATTAATTGTTGAGGCTACCTATCTAATTTCTCCAAAACTGATAATTACAAAAATTTATTTAAAATAAATGATACAAAAATATTACACAAACTATTATCACTCCCCCATCTCCAGAACCGAATAAAAACCAAACAAAACTAATTGTCACCAAAACTGTCAAAAAGTGAAAAATTGTCTTTGAAAAATTTATATATATTAAATGAGGCCTAAACTTGTTTTGCTTGTGTCATATACCATGTAAATCAAATTGCCCTCAGGATTTTGTCTTGAGGGAGGATAAGCTGCATCTACACATTTTTTCACGTAGTCTTTGGTTAGATTGATCTTTTTCATCTTTCCTATCAAATCTCTCTCATCCAACTCTTGTTCATTCCCAACCCTGACACTATTAGAGTATTCAAAGACTATGGTGTCATTATTTTATGTTACTTTTTCTCTTTTTTATAAGGCGATGATGACTAAGAAGTTTTCATTTTTTTACCCATAACTCACATAACAACATTTTTTGAGAGATGGATATTTATATGTTATATTTGGGTTATTTGAAACTACGCTTAAGCTAAATTTTAACAAAATCATTTAGAGCCGATTTTGAGAAATCCGTAATTTTGTGGTTTTTTTATAGGAGCTACAAAATTTGGAGTTATAATTAAAAAAAGTACCGAGATATGCCCAAAATATGTCCCATACCAAATTTGATTAAAATCGGACTATGCACTTGAGCTGTAGAGAGCACCCGGACATAATTCCACTCAAGGGATAAAACCGATATATCCGCAAAAACTCGAACAATGATTTTTTGACCCATCACATAACTTTCTCTATATGTATGTGTGAAAGTATAATTAATTTTGTAACATGTTTTCGAAGAGCTAATATATTACATATGTATATACTATTTCTCAAGCAATAAGAGTCATTTGCACAGCATTTCATAGTCACTCTGTGAAACTTTTTTATTATAATATTAAGAAAATGTTCAATATACATTATTTCTGAATAATTTTTGGAACTTTATATTTACAGATTTTTATTCAACGTAACTGGAAGTTTTACCTTTAAAAAAACTGTCAAACTGTTAATGAAATGCTGTATTGTAGAGAATTAATGAAAGAAAATTAGAACAAAAACACCTATAGCTCACTATGAAACCATTTTTTCTCTTATTCCTGGAAGAGTATTTCTTTACGTGCTTTTCTGTTTTAAAGATTGTTTTTGTCGTCACTTATTTGTTTCCTAAAATATGTTTGAGTATTGTTTTAACCAAGTTTCTATGATTTTTACCTTCTAACATACTTAGTGTAGAGTGGTCAAATAATTTATTTTATGGTTTTTACGGACATACAGTATATCCATATTGAAATTTCTTGAGTCCAAAAAGTGGTTTTCCGAATTATATCTGTCTGTTTTATGTGCTCTCTATAACACAAACAAGTGGACCAATATTTGGTATATAATCATATTTTGTCCATATCTCAGGGTTTTTTTTTTTTCATTTATTTTAGTATTATTTTTGTTTATTTATTTATTTTTTATTAAATAACAATTTCGATAAAATATTATAGCTTAAAAGTATAGTGTACTCAAATAAAACATATTGGGTCACCTCTCTAAAAATGTTGATTTATTTGTGAGTTAATAGTAAAAACCAAAAGCCAAGGGCTGATATAAATAAAAGACATCAATTTTAAAAATCGTCCACTGAATTTGTTCAAATTTTAATGAAATGTGAACATTAATGAATAAGTTTGCAAAATCGCAAATCAACAAATTTATATGATCTGTTCTTTATATGTCAGTTCTGTAATTATTGACAAGACACACAAATGGACCTTGACCGCCATCATTAAAAACTTGTTAATCAAATACAATTTACGCTGAGGACGCATTTATGACACAATTTTAGACTTTATTTAAATATAGAGGCAATGGATCATTTACACAGGTAACTTTTTAACAGGTAACTTCTTAACTGACATTTTTGTTAGCAATTAATTATGGTTCATTTTTATTTGGTTTGAGGATGTTGGATGAGAAAGTTTGTGCACTGTATATTATATATTTGTTTTTATATTATGATGTGTCTTACATAATTGCATATTTTTCAAAGAAGACCAGTGCAAATTAAATTTTATAGATCCTCATAAATGATTGCTTTATATTATTTCAGGGATATTCTCCTACTGGAAGTTGGTTTTCTCTGTATACTTTTATCTCCACTACGCTACAAGCCTGGTACCAGAAAGCGACCAACACCTACAGCACCTTCTGAAACTGTTACATTCTGGCTTGTACGCTGGCTTGTTTTCAGATTAATGTTTAGTTCAGGTGTTGTCAAATTGACAAGTGGCTGCCCATCATGGTGGGGTTTAACTGGTACGTAAATACAAATATCAATTAAAACTTGATAATTGTAATATTAGGTATGCATTCAAAGGAGTTGACAAATATTTTCCAAATTTATATATTTATGAAATAATTTTGTACTATTGGATAAATGTAATCCAGTATACATGGGTGGTCGTGTTTAAATAACAGTTTAAATAAGTAATTATTCATATCTTTATAACAATCTTTAATTATTTTTATAATTTTAATTGTAATAACATATTCTCTACAATTTCAATAAATTATAACATGATGAGGAGAACAATTTAACTTCAAACTAGTGACCATCTTTTTTGAACAGATGACATCTTTTTACACACATTTAGGCTGTCTTAAACACACATCTTTATCATTGTCGCTGTCTTAAAACACATCAGAGTTAAATTGTTCCATGGGTGAAAACTGTTTCTCCTTGACAAGCCCCCTATAAGGAAAAATCCACAGGTGATTGTGACGGACAATTGATGGGACTATGGTCACCAATCCATTTACCGGGAAACTCCCAATTAAGTAATTCTTAGACAGAAGTGCTATAGTGGGATGGGGTGCCATCTTCATCAAAAATAACATCATTTTTATTTGAGGGACACACTGTGCTGTCTAGTTTGAAGGGTAACAGTATTCTCCAATGTGTTTTTTTACACATTACCATTGACCGTGTTGTCAAAAAACACTGGGCCATAAACACCATTATACACCCCAAACTGTAACTTATGGCTGGTTAAGCTGCTTTTCAATGGTTACATGAAGGTTATCCTATTGTGGGTAAATGCAATTCTGTCAGTTTATAGTCCCACATAACTTGGAACCGGTTTTACCAGATCACATTACCTTAAAGACTCCATTTCCTTCAGTAACCGATAGTGTATTATAATCTGTTGTAATAATAATTGTTCTACCACATTTCTTTAAATTAACCCATTGACCTACTAGTTTTCTAAGCACTGCAGAGTTCAGGATATCTATTTTTTACACCTCTATAAATATTGTATTATAACTCGTGTTATATCAGTCAGAATGTTATTATATTTTTGAATACTAATTTCACAGAATAAATTAACAAATATATTTTTTATCTAAGTAATTGCTGTTAATTTTGCTTATAATATGTTAATTTCCATTAATCCCTATATATTTGAATTATTAAAAAATATATATATTTTTATAATCTAACCTTACACAACCAAATTTTATTTTAAGGTGTCTACTTTGCAAACCACAGAATTGTAGTTATGTTTTATAAAATTTACCTAAGATACCATTTTTTTATCAAATCTTCATTCAACGATTTTTCTAAAAAACCCCTATTTCACCACAAATTACAAGTTCAAATTACTTTGCCTACATCAAATTGTCTAACTCCTAAAATGACACTCAATTGTAGCTGCCACATTACCCACAGTAAAATCACGGGCATAGTTCTAATTTTCATCAGAAATTGTTTTGACTCACTTTTGATTTCAAACACTATCATTGAAATCTGAATCTACATCTTTTAATTCATTTTCACTCAATAAAAATCTATCATTATCAATAATTTGGTCACTTTCACTACTTCGCCAACAGTCAAAAGATTGCCTTTTCAGTAGACAAAAACAAACACTAAACATTAAAAATAGCAGCAGGTTTCAATATTTATTTTATGCAGAACTACCAACTCATAAAATGAAAAAAAACGTATTTATTTTATACTTAAGAAGAATATGACACAAATGAAGCAAGTTTAACCCTATTTATAAATAAATATTGAGCTTGACTTGTGAGATAATATTAGATAGAATAAAACTCGAACGCAAGATCTCACAAAAATTACGTTTACTTATTCAAACGAGTATCAATGACAAAGTTATATCAGTTATAGTTTAGTTATTGTAGCTCGTGTATCACTGAGGATGGCGACTTTGTTGTTGAAACAAGTTTGATTAAGTAAACGTAATTTTTGTAAGATCTTGTGTTAAAGTTTTATTCTATCTAAGTTTAGCCTTATTTTAATTTACAAAATATTGTTTAAAATTTTATACAAAATCGAAGACTGCATCTACAGTCGATAATAAAATTTTTTATTGACAACTACCGGGCTGTCTTTTTTGACAATAATTTTGTTTGGCTGGTATAATTGTATGTCCGTGTATGATAAATATTGTGCAGTGTTTAAAGTAAATAGTGAGAAAAATAAATAAATTTTAAAATTGGTGGTCATTTAAAAATTATTTCTTGCCAGTAAAAGTTCTACAATGTGTCACACTTTTTCCAAATGTGACTACAGTCTTACAGCCTGTTTAGTATTGGGGAATGGTAACTAGGATTTGCTGTGAATTTCTTTACCTGGAGAATTCTACAATTGCATTTCTATACAAAACAAGTAAAGTTTATCATATCATTTGAAAGAATCAGTTGTGTGATTATTATATTTATTGTTGCAGCATTAAACGTTCATTTTGAATCAATGTGTCTACCAGCACCTTTGGCATGGTATTGTCACCATCTACCAACATGGTTTCTCGAGATAAATACAGTGTTTGCCAATGTTGCTGAAATGTTCTTGCCTCCTTTATTTTTCTTCCCGGTACAGTCTGTGCGAACTGTAGGTTTTTATATACAGGTAGGTTAAAAGTACATTTGTTTAAATATACAGGGTTATCATTTTATCGTGGCATTAAACTATTGATACTATGCAAAACTTTAAATGGAGGGGGGACCTTTGTTACTTTTCCATGGAATTAAAACCCTAACTTTAAACTTCCGTTTGGAAACCCCTATTTTGTATAGTGTTTTCAGATTTTATACTAAATTTTTAAAACTGTCTTATTCTAGGGTATTGAATTTACGAATTAAAGGTAATTGAATTTTTGAAAATATGAGGTTTGTAGCATTTTTGTGGGGTGTTTCTCCCTACTTCCCACTGTTGCATCAAGTTAAAATTTAATTAGACGTAGCCTATGAAGTATTAAATTGGAGTTAAGGATTTTAAATAGATAATTAGATTTAGATTTCTAATTATTAAGCATAAGTCAGGAATTAAATAGCCAGAGAAAATAATAAAACTGCCAAATAAAATGGATTTAACTGTTACCTTATAATTTTTTCAGGTGAGCCTGTGTAAGGTAGTAAGATACTATTTAGATAGTTTTAAAATGTTTTGTGACGCGTACTTATATGTCAATTAGAAACTGAAATATAAAGCTATTCTACTCTGTATGTGTGGAGTGGTACGTAATTGTTTAATGATGGTTCATAACTTTGCACTAAAACCCAAAAAGAAATAAGTCAGAATTAAAATCGAAATGAAGATGATGGAAATAATGAGATGATTATTTAATTCCACAAAACAGCTTTAATTGCGACATATGTTTCGCCGTTAGGAATTTTCAGTTGCTTGAAAATGCCTAACGGCAAAACATATGTCGCAATTAAAGCTGTTTTGTGGAATTAAATAATCATCTCATTATTTCCATTATCATGGAATTCCATCATGTACCGACTGTTGTAACATTAAATTATGAAATGAAGATGGTTATTTTTTTCTTGTTTAAAGGTAAAACAATCGTCATTCAACGTTCTTTACACACCCTGTACTGGGAATCTGTATTTTTCAAAATTCATTAATAGTAATTATAATTACATTACATTTTTTTAAATGAAATAAGTAAAGTATAGAAAGATTTTGATAGATAATCTTGTACAAACATAAACCAAATACCTTACCGTACCCTTTGGTACTACACCCCCCAATGACACCACTCCCTCTGATCCACTGCAAGTTCTCTCTTGACACTAAATTGTGTCAGATCCTCCACTGTTCCTTGATCAACTCCTTCTCTTAACTGCCTATATTTGGCACCACCACGCTCTATGGCATATTATTGTAGATACGGATTACATGTCCTAGCCATCTTAACCTCCTTGACTTTATGAACTTTACTATGTCTTCACCATCCATTAGTTCTTAGTTATTTAATACTAACTGTTATCCGCAGCTCTCACTCTAATGTTTCAGATTCAACAGTGATTGTTAAATTAGCTACATAATAGGTCTACATATTATAATGAAAATTGTAATTAGTTCAAGACAATATAATAGTTTTTAAGAATTGACTTCTTTTTATACAAATTTTAAACACATCTATATTAAAATATATAATGGGTACATCAAACTTTTACAGATTCAATGCTCAGTATATAAATAAAACTAATTATTATTACACACACTCATGCACACATACACACAAACACCACGCATACACTGGTCTAGGCTAGCCTTAACGTATCTTTGTGTTAGGTGAATTAAAGCTGATGGACCTAATTACATGTTATAAGTGAGGTTGCTACAATAACTTAATTTATTTGTTACAATGTTATTATTATTAATCTCACATTCTGAGTGCTAAGAGAAATAATACTTACCCATTGTTTAAAAATTGCTCAGTCTGAAATAGCAAAGAAGATTAGAAGAACTCAATATGATATTCTCACACTTAAATTTATAGATAAAATGTTACTTTTAGCACATTAGGTTTGTTCAAACACAGACTCACAGAGTAGTTGCTGAGTGATTCATGATTTAATTTACTGTGCATGCGCAAACGTTGGCTGCTGCAGAGTTATATATTTTTTAATAACTCATTTTCTTTTTAAGATATCAATATGAAATGAAGTTTAAAACCTTCTTAAATAAATACTACTATAACCTTGCTAAATTTTATTAAAATCAGTCCAGTAGATGCTATGATTACTGCGAACAAAGATCAAACTTTACGGCTGCCTTTTTCTTATAGCAAAAGTATTCAACTTCTAATTGAGATATCGAAAAAAGTTCTATGTTAAAACCTTATTCTGAGTCGAAGCTATGATATAACGGATTCTCATTAAAATTGGTTCAATAGTTTTTTTAAGAACTGAAGGATCCCCTCCCCCTACAGATTTATTAGTATAGATGAGCCATCCTTCACCTAAACGAATAAGGCCAAATATATAGTAAAACATTAAACAATTAATTTAACATAATATAAAGTTGTTGATACTATGAAATAAATATACCTTCAGGGACTTACTATAGTGATTACTATCCTGAGGGACTGTGACTCTTCCTTCATGTAGTCTTGAGTTTCACCCTTCTCTTTCATTTTTCCTATCTGCTCTCTCTTATTCCCTTTCAATCCTGGGTATTCAAGGGCTAAGATACCCAGGAATTAGTTGTTTATTTTATGTTCTTTCTTTTTTTTAAGGTGATGCTAACCGAGAGGTTTTTTGCCTTTAAACAACAACAAAATAAATAATTCCAGCAGATACTTAAATCATAAAACATTTTATCAATCCTTGTTTAAAATAGTACAATTTTACCGTTTATCAGAAGAATGGTATAAAAATAAACACACTCACATGTATTAAAGTGTAACTAAACTAAAACACTAAATACACACAATGCAAACATGAGTAATAATTATTTAAATTAATAGAATAGAACAACAACTTACAAAAAGTTCTTTGTCTAGGAAAAGTTCACTAATTGAATAATAATATGATTTCTCCAATAACAGCTGTTTTATTTGTTAACAGTTTATTCTAACATTTATCGTTTTATAATAAGAGGTTCCCTGATTTAAAGGGTGATCGGTTTATGTATTGGTGTTTTAAGATTTTTTTTTTTTGTTTTTTGTATCATAATTGTGATATACAGGGGAAAAAAACATCAAATTAATAGTTGTGACAATACATAAAACATTGATGTTCTAACAAATAAAATGATGAAGTTCAACATTTAAAAAAAATTCTAAATATTTTAATTTTATGTCAATACAATTAACATTGACATAATTAAAAATGTCATGATTCCTTTTGACATGATTCTAAAAAATTTCATTTGAGTTGTAAAAACGTATTTGGGTTCCTTATAGTATAATGGTGTACTAAATTTGTGAGTAAACATAATTACGGCTGTGATATTCATTTGTCATATGTGTAGAAGATTTTCACCTAGAATCAATCTTTATTATTTTCTTGGTTAATATTTTTATATCTGATAATCGGCTTTTAAACTATAGAAAGTGTCCAAAAATTACTCCACCAAGCTTCAGAAACTGATTGGGTAGGACAAAATGTACAAGAAATGCCATTCAACATATTTTGTTACTGTCTATCTGCCATTTCATTTTGTTTTAAAAAAAAAATTATAACTGTGGAAATAGATTGGATATCGAGTTTAGATTTGTTACGCACATTTTTAAAAATTTTTTTATGTAAGGTTTTACATGTATACCAAAAGCAAAGATATAATACAAAATGGCAGATAGACAGAAAACTAGGCAAGATAGGACTATATGTTATATGATATTTTTCTATATTTTATTCAACCTAATTACTTCTTAAAGTTCAGTTGATTAATTTCTGGACACTGTATATGTAATAAATAGTTTTTTTATTGTTGCTTTAAACTTCATAATATATGTTTTGTTGATAAACCATTTGCTGAAGTTTATCTACTTATTTTAATTCTTTCTTATTTTCTGCTAGCACAATGTAAATTGTATACCTAACAAGTTTTTTGTATAACGTAAATCGCATACCTAATAAACTGTTTTGTTTTGTCCTCAGCTTTTCTTGCAAGTGAATATCATCATCACCGGTAATTTCAATTTCTTTAACTTCCTCACCATTGCACTTCTACTGTCGTTACTTGATGATAGTTTCTTCTACAAAAGTAAGTCATATCTTTAGACTAGTTTATATGATAATAAAATATGGAAATTTTCCAGGGATCAGTAGTAAAGAACTTTATAAAAAAATGAACAACAACAAAACCAGTAATATATTTTCATTTTCAAGTTTTTATCCATGTATTACTTAGGAGAAAACTGAAAATGTTCACTCTTACCTACATTTGTGACTTAATTTGAGGATTTTGAGGGGTTTAAAAACAATAATTCATAAAAATTAAAATTTATCTAGAACCCAAGGGAGATATTATGAAGTTCAGAGGGTTTTTTTTCCTTTTCGAAATGATCATTTAAAAACTATGAAAAGAAGGAACATAAGATTATGATTGTTCCATACCCATCATATCCCTGCTAATGGTTAAGGTGCTTTACCTTGATGTCTTCGGAGTACCAGGCCTTGCTTATCTTACGAAATACAAGGGGCTTAGGCAATATTAGAGATAATATCCCCCCCCATACACACACACCGCTCTAGCTGAGATTGCAGCAAACTAGGTAGACGCAGTCAATAGACACGCCTGGAGTGAAGAACAAGCGATTGACCAGTGAACTCCATAATGTTCCCCCAAGTTAATACCAATTAGAGCATTTTGGAAGGGTCTAGCTTCTGCCCCCTCCCCCTCCCCAAGTAGCTCCTTATTCATTACAAAATGGTAGTTTATTGTTATACAATTGTGTGTTTCCCCAATTTAAACATCAACAGAAGTTGAATATGAAATTAGTATAGTAAAAATTAGTTAATTCTAGGACTACTATATGGTTCTGGATAGGTAACCATATATTGCAAAGATAAATTATAAAGATTATGTCAACAAAAAATTGATTTGATTGAAACATGTTGTTTAACCCTCGAACTGCCCTGTATATATTATAACTCTTAAGTTGCAGGTCTTTTTAGTGCATTTTGGAGGCGTTTATTAAAAAGTTCACATAAAAAAGTAATACAGTAGAACCCCTCAAACTCGACACAATGTGGACTTTAAGGTTGTCGAGTTTGGGGGTTGTCGAGTTTTAGGGAACTTTGGTATTTAATGGTTAGGTTTGCAACAAATACTCAAAATTATTTTAAATAACTGTACATTTATTGATTATCAATGATTAAACGTTTATTGCAATAAAGTCCCTGCCTGACAACAAAAAAAATAGTGTGTTCAATCACACATTAAAATTAAATTTATCGATCGGTCAAATGAGATTTAAAAAGTGTTAGCCTTGTACAATAGGTTCAGTAAACTAAAAAGACCTATCCTAATATGCTGTAATAAAATTTACAGTAAAGTCTACAGCAAAAACAGACAGTCCATTAAATATTTTTAAAGATTAAAACAATTTTATATATAAAAACACATTAGAGCAAAGTTAGCACTGTTTGAAAAAACTTTTGATTGATCTTTGTTTTTCATTTTCGACTGGACGTCTGGCAGCTTCATCTCGAAGTCGCCGAAGAAAAAGAATGTCCATACCAAACACAGTCCAATACAAATGCTATAAATTGAACTGCTGATCACATATAATTAAGAGTCGGATTATTTTTCTCACATGGTTAAGACCTTTAATACGAAACTTGAATCATAGTGCTACGACACTCCCTTGAATTGTTATGAGAAAAGACTTGCCGCTTACTTTAATGGAATCGGTGCTAATGACCGTTAGCATCCGGATGGTTAGGCGCTTGGGTTCACAACAGTATGAATGTTTTGACAACAAATGTTTAGGGCTGTCCTGATCTACCTGGACCCTTTATCTCTAACTTTGGCCTCTACTATACAGTAGGATTAGAAAGTGGCTAGACAAAGGAGCATCCCTCACAGCTGTATAAACAAAAGTAACAAGCCTCAACCTCCGGGCATCTGGCAGGCGCACATGGCGTAAAACAATGCAGTGAATGACCTTGGAAATCCCATGCTCCTTGTCACTGGCCCTGTCGAGTTTGACGGAATGTCGAGTTTGAGGGGGTCGAGTTTGAGGGGGTCGAGTTTGAGGGGTTCTACTGTATAATGGTAAAATAGTAATAATTTTTCAGATAAGGATCCTTAGAATTTACCTATATAATAAAGAAAATGTTATATGTAAACATTTTGGAGATAGTATGTTAGGAATGAAAAAAATATCCAACTGGAGGAAAAATTTCACATAAATATGTATATATACAATAAAAAAAATGTTTTCAAGATAATACAAAAGTTATTTCATCTATTTGTGAACACAAGTAAGTGTGTAAACAAATTCATCAATTTACAAAATTTTATTTTAAAATCAGTTTTTATGGAGAAAAAACTGCAAGGCAACTAAAAGTTAGGCTTATTTTTGAAAATTTACAAACAAATAGTCAAATAATGTAAAACCCAATTTCTAATATACCATTATTTAGAGAAAGATACGAAAATTCATCTATCTAATAAAAAAAAGTATAAGATATAAAAAAAATTTTTGAGTTAGTAGGGGAGTGTGAGGCACTTGTATTCATTTTTAACATTTTATTTTTTGTATTAACTTTACATTTATAATTATTAATGTTCATTCTATTAAGATATGCCCCAACCTATTTTCTGATATAAAAATAACACTTAAAGGTGAAAAAAATAATTTAGAAGTGGAAATACTGGCACATCTAAAAGCCGTAATCAATGACTTGTATGAGGAGGAAAAGTGAGTAAAACCATTCCAAGTTCTCAGATAAATAAAATGGTACCTAGACAATATGTGATTCATGGTTATCTAAGAGTATTAAGATAGTATTAATCACTTCAAAAAAGACTTCTTGAGTCATGCATCCAGACCGACTTGCAAATCCAATACTATCTAGTGGTGGACCAATAATTAAGGTGGTGCACTCCTAAAGCACTCACAACACCACAAAATGTAACTACTTGTATTTACGTGTTTTCTAAGTCTTAATTGGTGATGGCGCTTCATACATCCTTGAATCCAATCTATACCAGCATTTTTCCTTTCTTCCCAACCTTTAGGCAAATTTCTTTACAATTTTACAACATAAGTGTAAGCAAATTCTCTCACCCTCTTGTAGTTTAGGCCGTAATTCATTCTGCTGCATTTAATTAGGTAATCTACTTAACAAGTTTTCTTCTTCTAAAGAAAACCCTTGTCTGTGGAATATACTTAGAACAGCCTGTTGGTAGGTGTAAATCAATGTCCATAGTTCCTTCTGGGATTTTCTTAAGCCGCTTAAATAGCATAGATTTTTAAGTCCATAAAAATTGCAGTTTCTCGTATTGATCTGTTTCCATTGCGAATTTTTATTATTGCACTTTTAACAGCCTCTTCTGAAGTGACTGCCCGCTCCGTTTTCCTTTGCTATATTCTCACCATACTGCAGATTATCTGAAATATATAGACTATATTTAGACTTTATATACTAGGCCTATGAATAGACTCATGGTGGGTTTTTAGGCTAGGCCTGTGAAAATGGAAAATATCTAACCAAATTTAAAAATGAGTTTGACAGTTAGAAGTACTAATTATATTGCTCCACAATAAAAGATTAATTTAAAAAACTATATAACTTAAATATTACAATAGCTAATGGGGCGCAAGTACTAATATTCAAGTGCTAAGGGGTCTTTATTTTATGTTTTATATTCTTTTCTTCCTTTTTTTTTTTTTTTATAAGCCAATCATAAATGAGAGGTTTTTTGCCTTTAAACAACAAGGAAGAAATTTATATCTTTGGCTTTTCTTTCCGTCTTTCTTGTTTTCATCACTGACATTCTTGCTTGCAGTCATGGCCAATAATAGATAAATGATCCATAGAAATTGTATTTTTATGAAAACCCCTATACAAATTAATGCCAAACAAAGCATTTAGAATATCTGTACATATCTTCCCTTTTTGTAGGATTAAATGTATTATATGTGTTTGTAAATTAATGTTTCAGATATAAAAGCCAAATCAGGAAGTAAGGTGGCAAAGATACTCAGCTATTTGGTGTGTTTAGTAGTCTATGGAACTGTAGTCTATGCAACTTACGTGTTATATACAGTACGGTTGAATCCTGGTGGTACGCTTGATTCTAAAATTGGTAAGCACCTTTAGATAAAATGATACATTCTATATGTATTGAATAAAATTATGATTATTATGCTGTTATATTTATAATATAATTCCTTATATTATGATTATAGATAATAGTTTTAATAATTATTATAGATAACAAAATGTAAAAAATTACAGTTCTCCACAAAATAAAATAATATCTTACACATACATAGAATAAATAAATGGTAGTATTGCATGTGCCAACTACATTATTTCTCATGTGGGGAGGGGGATACAACCTTTACACAGTTGACCAATTGAATCAGGACATTCTTAATGAAATCACATTACTGCAGTAAATGACAAGAGATTGGTAAAATTTCATAAGTTATGACTCATGCTTTATAATATAAATTGTTTTTTTGTGTAGTTTACAAAAAAATGTTAAGAACCAATAAAAAATATCAACATGAAGATTTGAGCCTATTATGTACAGTTAAAAATTTTATATTGAGAAATTCCATTGATAATAGAATAAAAATTTATTTGCAACAATGGTTTAATGATATTCGCATCATGCATATTTAATTTATACAATATGATTCCAAAATTGTTGTAAAAGCAGCCCCAACTTTTTATCCTATTCTCGCACCAATACTGTTGCTCAAAATGGATGCTACATCGTTGAAAATCCCATCGTTTACAAAGTATGTGCTGTGTGCGGGCAAAGAACTGTACAAAATAACAACCATCTTGAACTTTGTGTAGTGTATGAAAATAATAATATGAGCGATAGTGATGCTAAAAATGGCACCGTTTGTTCCGGGATAGATGGACCAACATCCACGACAAAGGAAGAGGTGAATGTCCATCTGTTATGACAGATAAACTTATTGAAAAGATGAATGAGAAAATCTAACTTTTCTTCTTCTTCATCTCCATGGTGCGCACATCCAGCCTCAGGTAATGCCAACCGCACGGTGTCTCTCATACACATAGCTAGCCCATCTCCAGTAGGTGGGATCAGTCTGAATTCGTCCAAGAGTGCAATTAGGTTGGTGTCTTCTCCTCAGCTCATCTCTGACATCCGATCTGATGATAAAATCAAGGAGGATGTGTTGTAGGGTTTCTTCTTCTATCTGACATTTAAAATAATAGAATTTTGAACCCTTTTCTCTCAGGTACGACAACAGTTTTGTACGAAGTGGTAACTGACAAGCTAGATTACCAAAAGTTTTATGAATGTTGGGTGCTTCATCTTCTCACTGATGACCACAAAACCAAAAGGATATTAAGTGTGATGCTAACTTTTGTTTTGTACTAAAATATGGAAGGTGATGATTTCCTGAATCTTATATTGAGCCTCTATAGGGAGCAGCCCCAACAGTCCATAGACCAATTAGAGGGTTGTTATTATCAACATACATTCACAGATATGTAGCAATAATTATTAGACTTGAACTATACAAAGGGACCAATAACACCTTCATTACAGTCAAAGTTTTTTTAAAGCACACAATACAACTTTTCAAAACGACTGTTATCTGTATGACAAATTATATAGAGCAATTGATTAGTTGAGTACTATATATTGCACCTTTTCGAATATGCCCTTGATGTAAGGACCTTTTTTTAATCCATCAACCATAAGTTGGAATATGCCATGATATTTGTCTTCAGATATCGAGAACATCAATCATTTCTCTTGTACATAATTCCTTGAATTAAGCATGATCTGAACATAATAAATCATACCTAATTGCTAATATTTCGGTTTCAAACATCCTCACTAGTTCCTTATCATCTAAATTATTTGACCCTTAATTCTTGATGAATTCTATACTTGATATAACTAAACCTTCAGCACCTTAATATCATAGAAAGCCCAATCTTATTGACAAATAAAACCTAGATTGGAATATATTCTTTTTAACTACATTATTGAAAGATAATTCCTGTAATGTAAGAACTCTTATATTCTTGATATTATATACGCTAATCAATAACTGTAGTTTAATACTGTTATTAATAATAATAAACAGTACAAAATTATTGCATCATCAAATTGTTATTTTGGTAGTTGTCAGTCAGATATTGAAAATGGTTGCCATCTTAAAATATAAATAAAAAATATCTATATATATTTTTTAAGTATATATTAGCTTCTTTATTAGCATTTTTATCGTATGAGTATATTTATTTATAAATATGTTACTTACGTCGTCTCATACACACTGATTATTGTCTCCAACCGGTTTCGCTGCTTCAATTAGTTAGAATCGTCAGGGTTTATCTGCTACTGCTTCGTCATTAACATAAAAACACTACACAACACACATGCGTACACTTTATGTCCTGTCAGGTGGACATTATTATTTTTTAAATTTTTTATTTAAAAAATCAAATTTTGCGAAGCATATTCTAGATAACATGCACTCGTATGACACAATGGAAAGCACAATGAATATTTTAAAACAATGCGAAAAGGGATATAATATGAACGCTTGGGAGCAGTTTTATATATTTGTTGAAAACCAAACCAGCAAAACAAAAATAATAAATGAACAAATAAGGTTTGAATCCGACGGTATTTACTCTGCATATTTGAATAATGATAAAAAAAATACGAGATACAGATTCAGTACGGGACTGGCCAGCCACCTGACAGGACATAAAGTATACGCATGTGTGTCTGTAATGTGTGTTGTGTAGTGTTTTTATGTTAATGACGAAGCAGTAGCAGATAAACCCTGATGATGCTGACTAATTGAAGCAGCGAAACCGGTTGGAGACAATAATCAGTGTGTATGAGACGACGTAAGTAACATATTTATAAATATATATATATATACATTTAAATAAGGGCCTAAACTTGCTTCGCTTGTACCGGTATCATAACATTTCCTCAACATTTAAGTTGTATTTCATTAATATCGAGCTTTTTAATCACAGCAATCAACATCCAGTTTTGTGTTTTGCCAATTATTATTCCTCAACTGTAATATTTGTTTACTTGTGATTTTTTTTTTTTTTTGTTAGGTCATTAATTTTCACATTTCACTAAATTTTGAACACAATTGATTCAGTCAAACACCATCTAAATTTTTCCCCAAAACGGTACATTTCTTTCCTTGTTGTTTACTCAGTTATGCAATTGCTATTTGTTTTATTAAATAAGTATTTTAAAATCTTCACCATACCTAAAGTATTCGTAATTTAATTATTTCAAACAAGATTAATTAAAACTATATTAATTGATAATTTGTGTAACTAACATCATAGGTTTTATCTTTTACAGCTTTTACGAAGAAAGAGTTTGACAGTGCATTGTCTAAAGCCTTACCTATATTAGTACTGGTGGGACTCGTGTCATTTATCTTCACAGCATTTCAAGCTATAATCTCTGTTCTGACACAGGCTTACACTGGCTTTGGTAGAATCTTCGCTCTCTTCTCTACTACAAGCTATATTCTTATAGCTACATTCATCTTTTCTGACAGTTTAGTAAGTTCTTCTTTCTATTACAAGTGTGTTCTACTTAAAAATGTTCTGGATCCCAATAGTTCGAGAAAAGAAAAATCTGTACTGAATTAATTTGTGTACATTCTTCTGCCACTACTAGCATTGCCTTAACTTCCGCTGATATGGATGAACTTCATTTTCAAATGGCTTTTTTTTTTTTAATGGAGTTCATTCGAAATATGTCAGTTAAAACATTGGTAGGAGTGGCAGAAGAATGTACTCAAAGTACTATACTTGGGAATATACTTCCCTTTTTTTCATATAATTTTGGGAAATTCATGAACCCAAAATTATTTTGTAAAATTTAAATTGTTTCTTTTTATAAAACAAGATGCAATCATTAGCTTCATGATTTTAATGATTAACAAAAGAAGAGAAGTAAAATGTAATTTTATACTATGTGATGAAAACTATTTGTAACTAAGTACACTATGTGACGAAAACTATTTTTAACCCTAGTCCATTAAATTTAAATCGATTTACTTTGTAAAATTAATACCTAGTCTATTAAATATAACTTTACAATTATTTTTAATTAATTTTCAAAGGTAGTTTAATTTTACCGATATGCCTAACTCAAATCACTTCTTTATAATGTACCTGAATCTGTTATTGTACTTCTATGGACTCCAAGCTTCTACGAGTTTCACTTATCACCTGAGTTTATATTTGCCACTTAATTTAACATTGTTTAAATAATCTGTTCTTAATCACAGGTCCCATTTTCAACACTTCATCCTGCAGGTAACTCCACGGTTCTACCAGTCGTCCGCGAATGGCACAACAAAGTATCAAATCTACATCTGACAAATGCCTATGGACTATTTAGACGTATGACTGGTGTAGGCGGTCGTCCTGAAATCATCATAGAAGGTGGAAATAATCTCAATGGCCCGTGGTTGGAGTACAACTTCCTCTATAAACCAGGCAATGTTAACAATAGTCTTCCTTTTGTAGGTGAGTACTAGAGAACAAGACAGTGTTATAGCTATATTTTCCATTAGAAAATGAGGAAGTTACGGTCAAATATTTTTCAATGTTTTATCAAAATTGTCACTTCATTTCTAGAGATGTGCAAGCCTGGGCTTTTTAATTCTAGCCAAGCTTGACTCAAGTCCTGTGTAAATCGAGATGAGATAAGATATTTTTAGCTTTTTTTTTTTTTAAACTAGAATATCAAGTCAAATCTTGATCTGTTTTGAAAGTAGCACTATAGAGATGGCATTACGCAGAAAATTCTGTTTCATGAAGGAAAATCATCTTCTTATAAAATGGTACCACTAATATTATCAGTTACAAGTCGGGCAGTGTTTCTTCACCATCCCATTCATAGTATTTAGATTTTTTTAAGTTATTTGTTCAAATGTATATTTTTGTTACAAAATGTCAAAGTTCTAACACAAAACAACTTAAATTGGTTAAGAAAAGTATTAAAAATAAAATAATAAATTGTTTTCTGCATTTACCAAACTCTCGGCAAAGAAAAGAAGAGATTGTTTGGTCTGAATTATAGGACTTTATAAACTGTTTACCAATATTAAAGACAATACACTATTCAAAATGTGTTTCATACATACTTTCAGATATCACATAATAGCCAGATTTCTTACATTTTTTTAATATGGTGACTCATGTCAGGTCTACTAAATTACATGTTCTATAAATGAGTATAGAACCAATGTAATGGGACCAGAAGGTCGATGTTGAGTTATTGTGGAAATATTTGGGAGTAGATCAAAACAATTTTTGAAAAAAATATTTCTTTTTGTAATTAATTGTGGAAATTGTATGTTTTGTGTTTTAGCTCCTCATCAGCCAAGGCTAGATTGGCAAATGTGGTTTGCAGCTCTTGGTACATACCATCAGAATCCATGGATAATGTCTTTAGCATTTAGGCTACTCAACAATCAACCGGAGGTGTTGGCTCTTTTAGATCACAAACATAATCCTTTTGCTGATAAACCTCCCAAGTATGTACGTGCGTCTTTGTATCACTACCACTACACTCCTTGGTCTGCGAGGTAAGTGCATCATCATAGTTATAATATTCTTTTTCTTTTTTTTTTTTTTTTCAGCAACTCTTGTAAAGTTTAAAATTTGTTCATATATTTCAAGATATTAACCACTAAATTGTCTGTTACAGTCCTGTAGCGATGATTTGACTGAAATTGTATCAAATAAGTAGAATGATAGATATTGTTATGAACATTTTTTTTTTTTATGTAGGGTCCAGTTAGAAATAACAATTCTGTAAAATATAAAAAACTTCATTACTATGAATATTATAACATTTATTTACCTATGTTTCTACAAAGTAAAATTTCATTACTATGAATATTATAACATTTATTTACCTATGTTTCTGCATAGTTTGATTTCAACAAATCTTTCATAATATTTCACTAGCTTCTTCATTCCCACTTCGAAAAATTCTGCCACTTGTGATAAACCAGTCACTCACACTATTTTTCAGTGAATCATCATTTTCAATGTTTAATGTGAAGAAAGAGGAAATAATCGCTACGGGCTAAATCAGGGGGTATATGGTGGATCATTAAAGATTTCCTAATGCAGTTGTTGCAATTAACTCATTTTGTGATTTGCCGTGTATATTAACACATAGTTTTTTTGTATAGCTATTCTAAGATTTCTTCAGGTTTCACAATATGAATAGATTGTCACAGTAGTTAGTTCTGTGATGACAAAACTTGACAAGCAAACAAACCACCATTTTTGTCTCAAAAAAACAGTAGCCTTGACTTCTTTACTAAACGTTTTTGTTTAAATTTCTTTTGGTCTCGGGGATGATAAATGCCACCATTGAATCAACTGGTGCTTCATCTGGACGTTCGAATATGAAATCTAGGTTTCATTTGCCTACATTGGTAACTTTGTACATTTCATCATCTTTATTTTGGTAACCTCCAAACAATCAATCGCTATACCAAACTGTTTCTGTTTGTGTGTGTCAGTTAACATTTCCACCATCCATCTTGTACACAATTTTCTATGGGCCAATTTTCCAATCAAAACTTAGTAAATTACAGATTGTGAAACATTAGGAAACATCAAAGAAACATTTTGCTGATAAATTTTGACCGCCAAGATGTTTTTATAATCAAAAATCTGATCACTGCTCGTACTTTACTCTTGGTGGGATTAATAATTGTAGCACTCGACAGATGACTATGAACAACTAATCTTAAAATGACTAAACTATTGTTGTTAACAGCTGACTATTGATTTATATAAAAAATACTATGCTAGTTCTATCTGTTTGCATGGTGTATATATAGGCAGCAAATGCAAACTGGACCTTAGAAAATTGCCCTAGGCAGTGTGAAACCATTATCTTTTGAATCTAGTTCAGTAGAATAATCCCTTCTATGAATGAGTTTTAGTAGTTTACTAGCGAGTTTTATATTGTCCAACTGACTTATTACCTAATGTACGATCCTCCTTCCCATAGGTCAGTTCGACCTTAAAGTATTTCAAAAATGAGAAATTATCTTATCTATGCCCATCCGCAAGATCGGGTGGCCAATTGTTAGAGTAATCCTGGCATGCCCCAGGAGTGAGGTTCTTTCATAATCTCTACACTGTAACCTATTAGCTGTCTTCTGTCTCCGCCATAATAAATAAAATCAATGGATGGAAGCCTTGGCATGATCTCCATTGCCGCAGTTGGTGTTGTGCCTTGGTAATACAGAAACTGGCCAGCCTCTGAGTCTTGGTCAGTGTTGTTTTGGGCGCTCTCTGCTCGGTAATGCATGACACTCTAACACATCATGCATCTAATCACAATGTAGATGAATCTCATTATAGGTGGTCTTGATTCCTAAGTTTACCCCACAAATTCTCCTTACTGTCATTATGATTTATTGGCTTTTTCATAGTATGTTTTAAGTGTGAATTCCAAGTTAATTTGGTGTCAACCTTATATATATGTAACCTCATATATATATAACACAACACTTGGTTGTGTCTCTAAAGAAACACTCAGATTTGAAGTAATCCTTTTTCTTGTAAATGGAACCATTGTCATCATATTTGAGTTTACGCTTAGGTTGTCTTTGTGCCAACAGTTCTCTAAAGATCAACCTGTGTATTCCCATACCGTCCTCTGTTAAGCACTACCACATCATCTGCATATCCTTGGGTATAAACCAAACCTTATTTAAAAACATGCCTTGAACAATAAATTTAACCTGTTATTGCTTAATATATGTTAAACAGACAAAGTAACAGATGGTGGACCAGAGAGAAGGTAGGCGAGTACTTCCCTGTGTTCTCCAAGGATCACCCTCCACTATTGGAGTACTTAAGGAATCTGAAAATACTTTCTCAAAGTCCAATCAAATCTACAATCAACCCTGTTTTTAAAGGTATGTATTTATTTACTTGATCACTAAAGCTAGATTTAAAAAAAATTCAGCTAAAAGAAATTATTTTTACGATGATGTATATTTGAGCAGTAGCCTGAGACCGATGTTTCATAATGTTGTATTTTTTCCGTTATAGGACTAGAAGCAGTAACTGTTAGGTTAGATTAAATGATTAACAAACAGTGTAAAAGCTATTAATTGTAATACATTTAATAGGCAGGTGGCTAATAAGCAAAAACGTCTTTGCTGCTCAAATGGGTTTTGCCAAATAAACTTACAGAGATAGGAATTGAGCTAGATATGACTACTACCACACCACGGACTTTGTTTTATTTTAATAAGTGCCAGGTATTTTCAATTTAACACTTTCTGATTTACAAAGTTATATGTATGATTCATATGTTTGCCTAAAGTTTTTGAAAGAATACGTTTCTGAATCTCCAGGATAAGCCATCACGCCTTGCAACATTGGTTACTGATAATGAGCCTTAACATTTTGAATGTGGTTTTTAGTTATTGTTTACTTTCATATTAGAAACGTCTTGCATACTTCCATTGTTAGAAACCAAATGCTTATAGTCATTTGGTAAATATATAATTATAATTTATGGTAAATAAAATATTTTCTGACATTTGTATGCGTTTATTTTTTTTTCCAAAATTTGTGAATAACTATTATATGTAGTACTCAAAATTTCACAAATGTATAACTATTTTGCAAATGTAGTTTGAAGAAACATATTGATTTCCATGTACTCAAAAATTCCGGTTTAGGAGTTATAAGTAATTCAAGTAAACGGTACAATAATATTGGACTTTCATCTTTGACACAAACTACTTGTTACCAAAAACGTTAGTTCAGCAGTTTTCGATCGAAAAGTGAAATGCACCATGGACTCATCCATGGTTTTTGTCTGAAAAAAATATTTAAATAAGGCTTAAACTTGCTTTGCATGTATCCTCAGCATGTATTGTATTTGATTAAAATGTAGTTTTTAATGATGGTGGTCCAATGTCATTTTATTTTAATTATGCCTGAACCGTAATTAGATTTTTACTTATAATTTTGCATACATACTGTATTTTATTTATTTATATTTTTTTACTAATACTTCACAAGCTTGTATTTTGTAGGGATGGAGACCATGTTTTGTTTGCGTTCAAAAGATTACGCTAGAGTCAATTTTGAGAAAATCATAATTTTGTATTTACCAAATTTATTATAATTTGGTCTACATGTTGGGGCTGTAGATAACAGACAGATATCATTTTTTTAAAACACTTTATACTCAAACGGATTTATCAGTGATAAAATTTGACATCAATGTTTTTACTTATCACATACTCTTATATATTACATAATATATGTAAGAAAGTAAAACCTAAATTGAACTATTTGCTGTTTATAATGTGAAATAAATACTTAATGGTAAAATGTGAAGATTTTAAAATTCTAAACACACATGTTAAACTAATTGTGTAACAAGATTATTGTTATTGGGAAATATAAAAATGAATATTGATAGCCGTTGTGTTTATTTACTTGCTGTTAATCAAATCATTACAGCAAATTCTATTAAGTCGTCAATCTTGACATTGCATTGAACCTCTTTAACTCCCGAACTGTTGTTTATAATTATTTCAATTTGTTAATGAATGTGTCTGAACTAGTTCTTACATAAAATTGTTAAAACTTTTTCAGCTATTTTGGACCAGTTGCGCGTAGTATTTACCAGATTGGAAACAGGTTTGTTACTCTGGTCTCTGTTTACTGCAGGATTTGCTATCATAACACTTCAAGGCAAGACCAGCACTCCTGCCATTACACCAAAACCCAAGAAATAAGCATAACTCTCTTTTATTTACTAATCATGTAAATATAAGTAACTTTTAACTTAAGTTCAAATTACTTTAAACAGTTTCAGATTGCTCCTTTGGGGTAATGTTGAACTATTGCGCACAAAATTAATAAACTTTTAATTATATTAATTGTGTGTTCAAATAAGTAAAGAGACAAGCGGCTGTTTCAATAAATTTAACAATTTATCTATAATCTCTATATATTTTTTTCTGTGTCTATAACATTTGTTATTTTAATCTATTTTTACCTCTTTATCATTCCATAGTTGTACTCTCTATGAATGGTATTCTGATTTTTTTCATATTTGAATAAGTGATTGATTATAATAATGAACTAATTCATGGCAGAGTTGAAGGTATCTTAGTTCTCATTTACATATTTTTAAGTCACCTTTTTTCTCTTTACTTACGGTATTATGCTGCTTTATATAATAAAGTAACCAATATTGTTAGATCACATTATTTTCTTTGAGGATTAAGAAATTATTAACATGTTATACAGCTAATAAGGATTGTTATTGTTTATTAACTACAAGTTAATGACTTGGATATTTGTATAAACTGATATAAATTTTATATTTTGAGTACTAATATTTTTCGCTATTTCAATTTTTGAAGTATTATTTTTAATTTCTTATCCCTTAACTTGTATACTTACATTTATATATTTTGATTCCCAATTATGCTTGACTCAATTTATTTTGATTATTTTCTATTTTTGATTTATGTAAAATGTTGATAATCTATGCTTAAATTCATAGGTATACATAACATGTTCTTTGTTTTGTATCAATAATTTTTTTATTATAGTTATAAGCTTTAATAATAGATTTAAGTTCATCACAAATTATTTCTCCATTTATAGAAAAAAGACGAGGTTTTTCATCTTTGTTGATAATTAGTTTAACATTAAATAATGGATAAAAACCATATTGTAGTTTATTTGTCCTGCAGAATTTTGTAAAATGTTATGTTTCCCTTTGCATGTTGTGTTACTTATAAAATGATTAATTTAGTCTGAAACTGTTTAAAACCTCATATTATTAACATCATCTCATTTGTTATTCTATTAAAATATTTTTAATACTGTTTGTTAAATGATTATAGTAAGTAGATTGATGTAGGTTTAAGCTATTGTGGATTTATATTGTGACTAAAGAATTATATTATGTTGGTATATACAAAATAAAATAAGATTTGTCTCATAGAATTTATCTTAGCCATTAATTTTATCATAGTTTGTTTTATCATTAACACCTCCTCACTGTAAGTCTATCAAAACTGGGGCTTGATCTTGAGTATAAAAAGTATAATTGTGCATCAATTTGACCATCACATGTTTAAGCTAATATTTAAGTTAATATTATAGTCACAACACAAGGAAATGTGTCAAAAAGATAACCGAAACTTAATCTTATGAACTCAAATCATTAACTATATAGGGGAGAGGGAATTTGAATTTCTGTTGAATAATTATTTAGGAGTTGGTCCCGTCTCTAGTCCGTGAAGTGAGCTATAGCTTGACTGATTTTGATATAATTTTCATAGTATCTAAGAAGCAGTTAAAAAATTTGCAACCTTCAAAATTGGGATTAATTGTGAAAACATACAATTTATATTTTCTCAAAATCTGTCCTAGCAATTTTTGTTCAATTTTTCTAAAACTTGTGTTCTAAGAATCCCAACAAAAATGTTGTTTCAAGAGTTATTGGTAAAAAAAAAATCTGTGTAGTTATAAATGGCTTCAAAAATCAGCTCTGCTGATTTCGGTTATATTTGAAGAATAATGTAATAACACAAACTTGCGATTAAGAAATAATTAGCAAAGAAGTTACCCTCAGGGTCTATTTAAAATATTAATATTTAATAAGACAATAAGCAACAATATTTACATTTTAAATATATAAATATTTTGTTGAAAGAGGCGGAGGAACCATTCTATAAACCAACTTATCTCTCAAGAAATACACACACACACACACACACTCAGTAATGAAGGTACATTTTATACTTTTTCAGATAAGGGGAGGGGGAGAGTTACCATCTCTTCAAAAACATCTTGTTATGAAAAGATGGCGAATTTTTAGTTGTTTACTTTGGTTTTTGTGACTGGATGTGTGAGAAAATTATTGCTTATTATTTGTTTCCATTACTTTTAAACTAATTGGATTTCCAAAAACAAATCATTTCTCACATTAAAAAGAACGTGTAATCTAATTAGGAGAAAAAAAATTTTAAATCAATTCCCATATTTTTATAATATAATTTAATATTTATTTTTATAAGTTTTTTTAGATCATCGTTTTTAATTCCTTTATTTTCTTTTATAATGTATATTGTAATTAGATTATAATTATTTTGCATAACATTATATATTGCAAATAAATGTTCTATAGAGATTAGAGATTTCAAGGCTTTGTATCACTTAATTTTAGGAAGAGAAAAAAAATAGATAAAATCCTCAAAATTGTTTTATATTTATTTATATTTTTACCTGTTCTCTTCAGTTTTTTTACAGCACCATTGTAATCACGTTTAATTTCTAGTTGAATAATAAGTTCATTTAATTTAAATAATCTAAAAAATTGTGTAATTATTCCTAAATAAAATAAATGTTAAGGTAAGGTGTATTTAATGTAATTTTTTCTATCAAATATTCACAAGCAATTTTAACTCTTTATACTGTATAGGAAGATATAGATTATATTAGTATATGTTATGTGTATAAAATGACATTATATTTATGATATAATCCTGTTGTTTTTAAACTGCGTAAATAGTAAGTTTTTCTTATGTCAGGGTTTTTAGTAAATTAAAATAATTTGATTGTTAAAAGACACTGCTGAAACAACAGTAAAGCCTCACTAGTTGGTATAGGTTTACAAAATGTTTATTTTGCTTTTTCAACCGAACTTGTTTTTAGCATATTCAAGATTTTACTGATTCTGTATGTATCCCTTGTCCATGATCTTCATAGTTTAGGTACAGTACACATTGTTGTTTTATTCTCCATCTCTAACAAATCAGAGAATTTGTCTTCTGTCTACAAGTGTAATGTAACTCACTAGCCAACTAAGATTTCACAACTTTAGAAATGTTGAGCCCCAGAATATAAAATTCACTACACTTACCCACTTGGTAAGTGTAACAAGCCAATGAAAGTATTACTTAGCATTGTAAGTATTACTTAGCCAATGAAAATATTTGGACTATTTATAGAGGTTTCTAGATTGTGTCAATATTTCATTCTTGGTTAATTTTGAATTCAATCACTTGTTCAGTTTGCTTTTAAACCCAATCAACACCTTGTCTTGAATCATAGAGGGATATTCCATAATATTATAATGTAACCTGAGCTATTCAAAGCTAGGCATCAAGAAATTCCTTCTATAAATGTTCAAGCATTTATAAATGCTTTCAAACTTTGTCTGATTTTTATGAAATTTAGTACATAGGCTCATTTATAAAAAAAATCTCCAAGGAATTCATTAACCACGTTAATTAAGCCATTTAAAAATGTCAACAATTCATTTTCACGTGTTTAATACCGGATATTACCAATGTTGATATGAACATTACAATACATGTTTTATTTTAGAAAATGCATATTTTAGCCAATTTGTACTTTTAAAAGAAAGTTTTAAAGGCTTGATTTAAAAAAGCAATTGAAATTTGGTTTTAACAGAACATTAATGAACATGTTTACATAATTCCTAAGATTTGTTTTTGTAACAAAATTTTAAAATGAAAACTGGTATTGTATATTATTTGTACTAGAAATTTTCATTAAACTATACAATTTTATAATTTTGAAATGTAGAAGCTATATTACTGAAACATGACGGTAAAGTTTGCATAAATCTTTAATACTGTAACTCAACAGCTCACTGGACCTCAACCAAAGTCAAACTTTACTTGGGTCATAACAAAAAGCAAACTGCTTATTTTCATATGAACAATGAATAATTAGTTTAAAGTCTATTTTTAAATAAACGGTGAATGCTTTTATTATTATTAAAATATAGAAACATAACCTTTACTTTTTTTTTTTTTCTTCCGATGACAATACACCATTTTACAGGTTTTATATATATATCTAGTAAACATTTAATATTATGTACAAGGAAATGGAGATTTGAAATAAAATTATATTTTTAATTTAATTTATCGATTACAAATTGAAAAAATAACTATCCAAAATTAATTATAATTTCGAAAGACTAGACTTATGTATGATAATCAATTTATGTTTTAAAAAAATATATTTGTTTTATTTTTAAATAAGTTTTGTATAAAATACGCACATTTTGAATTATTTTGGTTATTTTAGACTTGTTTCCTAGACATTTGGAAAATTTATTCTAATGTGTGATCTGATATGTTTGTAATTAAAAGTGATTGTGAAATAAAATTTGAGTGTTTTGTTTTAATCCTAGCTGATTTTTGATCCTGCCGAGTTATAGATTTCTCAGATTCATAATGGTATGTTTAAAGTATCAGTTGCTTTAATTATTACCTCTGCCTCTTATCCTCCACTGGAAATGGTAAAACTAATTGTCTTCTTCCTGAATAGAGAGTGAGGTAAAGCAAAGCCCCTCTCTCTTCCACATATACACAAATAATAAATCCTATTAAAATAAAAACATCATTTTATTTTTATAGATATTTTAAAATTATTCATCTACACCAACTCATAGAACTGCTACTTTTTCATGGGTAGATCTGTTTATCTACTTCAGAACTGTTTATCTGTTCAGACTTCAGAACTAACTGTGGTTTGTTGTTGTTTTTTCTATAGTGATTGTCTTCTAGCTTGAAAACCTACAGCGGTGAATCCATAAGTCAACAATTTTAAATTTATAAATTTTGTTGGTTTTAAGGTGAAAAACCATTTTGGTCATCATTATCTACACAAAATAAGCATACAATGCTCCATGATATAAAAAATAAAATAGTAAATAAAAGGAAAATAATAACATAACATGAAAAACTACCAATCTAAACAATTGTAAATAAATGACAACATAACATATTACAAGGCTGTAATGAAGCCCTGCAACAAGTTAAAATCATAAATACAATTAATAAAAAATGATTTTTATACCCGGATCAAGGGTCTCGGCATTATCTGCCAATATTGCCTCAATGGAATTGGGTAAGGCAAATGTCATGCATACTTCTCAGAACAACATAGTCAATAAGGGATGAACTTAATTGACAAAATGGGCATTGTGGTGAATACCCATGTTCTACAAGTGCTCATGGAGTCACCAATAGGAAAATGAGTAATCACCACTTTCTCTTGACGACTAGTGTGTATAGATGTTAGTGTTGGGCGTTAATGCTAACAATGGTCAATGTCAACACCAGGTAACGTTGAGTGTGATTAACTGTTGAAAAAAACTGCTACCGTTAACCTGCCAAACAGAACAGAAGACCAAGCGCCTTTGTTCAGTGAGAAGGCTCTAGTCATCAATCGACTGTCGCCCGTTTCTTAGAATTGCCTATTTTATCACGCATTGGAATTATTTATAGAGGAATAAGTTTTGGAGTTATTTGTATTACTATTTACTACCATAAACTATATTCTAATATTTCTGTTACAACAATAAGTTTAAAATTTAGTATATGATCGTTTCAAAGGATAGCAAAAAACCCATACAAATAAATATGAAAAATATTTTTATCAATAGATGGTTAGTACAGTTGGTAGTAAAAAATATCAGCTAAAATTAAAGTTATTTACACCACACTATTTTAATATTATCCAGTTGTCGGTGTATACAGTTTTAGATTTAGTAAATAACAAACAGTAGGCTACAGCGGAAACACGTTGATTCATTGATGAATAAACGTTGAAGTTAATTGATTCGCTTTAGTTACTAAACTAACAGACGACTGAGAGGCTTTCGTGTAGCTGAGTGGGCCGCTGTCGCTAACAAACAACCACTGATGTGTCACCTGCAAGCACTAAGCAAACGATCAATGTTAGCAGGTAATGCACTTCATCAACTGCGTTGATCGTTGACGGGCACAGCCCTAATAGATCTATCCCACGGACAGAGAATATCTTTTACTTCTCTCAGCTTATAAGACTATATATTTTGTCCATTCTTCCTCCCATTGTCTATTAATAACTATTTTAACAGTCGATACAAGGTCAGATCCCATCATACAATGGGTAAACCAGATAAAGGATTAATAAAAATAACATCATATGCTGAATGATACAGTTTGGAATGCATATGATATATATTTGTAGTAGCTGTCTTCGTCGAGAAAGAGATTAGTTCTCTAGTCTCAGGAAGTAGGCTAGAGACTTGTCTCAAATGAAAGGCAGAATTGTGAAACTAATCAAGTTTTCTAATTATTGCTGATGGTCTTGTGAATCAGTAGACTGTTGAGAATAGTCAATTTGTGATCGTATAAAAAAAGTTAAGCTTGATTTGTAAGATAATATTAGATAGAATAAAAATCGAACACAATTTCTCACAAAAATTATGTTTACCTATGAAACACGTTTCAGTTATAGTTTAGTTATTGTAGCTCATCTATCACTAAGGATGGTGACTTTGTCATTGAAACGTGTTTAATTAAGTAAACATGATTTTTTGTGAAAACTTGTGTTCTTGTTTTTTTCCTATCTAATCTGTGATCAAACAACAGCATGGTAAAGGCATATAAATTCTTTGAGCTCTCTACTGAAAACACATACATGTCAAGTGTTTTATTATACCGGTTTTCAGATTAGATAAATGTGGAATCCAAGAGCGTCTTTGATCAAGTAATAAGGGGTAAACATTTAGTAGTTCGGGTAATTTAAAGTTGTGTTACGCTGAGAAAAAATAAAGGCTACAAAAAAAAAAGATGGTTCAGTGACTAAAAGCAATACATTGCGTTTTAGAAGAAGAGAACTTAAATCCTTGTAAATTTGACCAAGATTGCAGTCTATTTATAACGAGATAAAGGGCTCTTTCAACAGTTGCTATACCTCGAGAAGCCATATATGTGCAGGTGGCTATTGTAAAAGATTTAAGGTTTTATGTTGTAATCCAGAATAAGTTATTGATGTGAAATTGGAGCATTTTGCTGCAATGTCCACCCACACTGTGACCACAACACATCTTAAAACCTTTAGCTTAGAACAATTAGATCATCCCCCCCCATTGTAACATGTGAAATCTTCCCTTGCTACAGTGTAATCTGTCTACAATGAAGAAATTCCACACCTGGTGTCTGAAACTGAGTATGTGTAATCAAAAAGCAATAAAGATGGTTTTGAAGTATACTAGGGACACGATTATTCAGTAAACATTTATCTGAAGTTGCTTTTCCAAAATTATTTGTTTAGTCATTTAAAAATAAGTGGAAAATTTACAGCCTACAAATGAAATATGCTAATTTAAAAATGTAAAAGTTATTTTAAAATGTAAAGAAAATTAATTTTATTAAGCCCAAAATCGTTTGTTGCATTGTGTGAATTATAATCGATGATCAATAGCGGGCTCATTTGAGTAAGGCATGCCCTTAATGTTGTTCACTTAGTTGTAAAAAGCAAGTTTATTTCATACGTTAATTTTGCACATTATTTAGCAAGTGAAATTGTGTGTTAATTTTCTGACATTGTAAATTGTCAAATCTCATCTAAAAGAAAGAATGTAGTGGTTGAATACAGAAGTGACTAGAAGCAATTTTTCAGCTTGATAAAGGTGAGCTACTTAAAAACATTGCTTCTACAGTTTCAGATTGGGAAAAAATCAAAGATTTTTGTGAAAAGATGGTTTTGTAAACAGTTTAGGTGAATGAGCCATGGCAAAAGTAGCAAACAATGAGACAGTTGATGAGGCATTGTATGCCACAGTGTTTTCTTTCAGGACCTTTTTTTTTTTAGAAAAAAGCTTTATTTTTAAATAAAAACACTTGGGGTGATCCAACTTTAGTAACTGGAAGGATCAACACACGATTCGTCAACTCACTGTAACAGGGAAACTTTTATCAGGAGATGCAGTCTAAAGTGTAAATTTGAGGGGGAAATCTGACATTATCTCACATTTATAATGTAGATGAAATGGGTCTTTTCTACAGAATGTTACCCACAAAATCACTAGAATCAACAATAAACTTGATTATCTACCTTTAACAATAAAGTAAAGGGAAACAAGAAAACCAAACATAGAGTAACCTTTCTTGTTTGCTCAAATGCTTATTGAACATACAAGTAGAAACCTGTTGCAAATCAGCTAACCACAGGACATTATGTTGCTTCTCGTAATTTACAGATACCAAAAAAGGGCTTGGATTACAGCAAAAATATTTAAAAACTGGTTCTTCAATCACTTTGTTCTTTCCATTAGACAAGAATTTTAAAAATGGACTGAAAAAGCTGTACAAATAGATAAATGAGGTCCACGCATAGATACTAGTGTTATCAAAAGCAGCTTGATAACACTAGTATCCATCCATAAAGTGTGGAGATATTTTTGTTAAATTTTTACCTCCCAAAGTTACAAACGATGAACCAGGGAATCATTGAGTCCTTAAAAACCAAGTTTGTTAAGACAAATTGTAGAAGAAAGTTATGAAAACGATAAACAAACAAAGAAAGACATACTGACTATGTTAAAGAACACATTACATTAGGCATGTCAGCAACTGCATAGGAATAAAGGATCATGGGGGAAAAAACTAGCCAAATAATACATGTAAGTTATTCTAAAGCAGGAACCAGTGCAGAAAATAAAAAACGAATTCTTTGAACTACTGTAATAAACTGAAGGAAGTGTACAGAAATGAGACCTGAATGATTAACTTTCATAAACATCATCCTTTAACTTTGGGCACAAATTTCAAACATTAACTGATGATGAAATTGTTGAACAATGTTTATAGCAGCATGGAGAAAGTTCTGATGACGATGAAGGAGAGCCATTTTGGCAGTTAACCAACCATTCAGAAACCACATCTATGTTTGAAAAACTATTGTCATATCTTGAGGAACAAAATAACACTTAGTCTGCCGAAATTCTTGTTATGATATTCTCAGAGATCGAACAGAAAAATAACGAATTTTAATACTGAAGCAGAAATGTGAAACTGATTTTTTTTTTAAAGACACTAAATTTTGTGTTATATAAGTTATGAAATTTTCTTTGTAATATTGTTGACATTAAATTTTAGTAATTATTTCTTCTTTTTATGTTCTGCCTTTTTTAAAAAATTGATAACCTAAGTTTTGATGGAAACATTTTAAAATTAATGTACATTTTTGATAAATTTCATATTGCTGAACAGTTGACCACCACGTTGGAAAGATGTGGCTATATTATCTAAACTTTATTTTATATTATTTTCGACTTGTACTGCAGTACCAAACATTTTATGTTTATTTATTTTTGTGAAATGTGTATCAGTGTGTTGTGTAAACGTGTTGTTTCATCTGATGATGGTATATGTTATACCGAAACAGCTGTAATGAAATATTAATAAATAAATACTAAACACAAGATTGCTAAGACGTAAGTAATTTAGTAATAAACTTACATTTTTGATTCGTACTTTTCAATTTTTGTCTTTTAAACTTTACCCTTCTACATCTTGTTTATTAAAAATTTAAAAGTTTTGATGTGAACATTTTAAATATACTATTACCTTTTAATATTTGTAACATATTTACCTGAAACCCTTACTGATATATTTTAAATGATAACATCGAGCAGCCTTTGACTTTGTTACGTTCCATATTAAATGAAACACATTTGGTTCTATCAAGTTTGAATAATTGCATGCCTAGTGAAAACTCTTGTTTATCCTTATTTATTTTCTAGGTGCCATTGGATCTTGTGAGATAAAACACTAAATATCCCATGTCATTTCTGTCCTGCATTTCCACCTGTTAAAACATTATTGAGAAGACAAATACAACAGTTTGTACTTATTTTATTTATTTTGTTATCTTCCAAATACATAAACATAACCTCATTCATACAAATTGAAAAGATCCATCTGGATAAATACAAAAGTATACAGAAACTGTAACTGTCAGTGTTTTAAATTAAACCTTTTCATTACTACTTATTAATCTTTGTTATTAAGTTTTTCTGATACTCTTATTTTCATACATTACAAGTCAAATTCAGGTTGCCTTTTGTAGCATAATCATATCATTTCAATTAGAGCTATGTTTATATAATTATGTTATTTCCAAAATTTTAGCTTCAAATTCATTTTTCTTACCCTATTCATATTCTTTTTTATGTCCCTTACCTTGAAGTAAAGTTACAATAAATTTAACATCACATAAAATAAGATTGAATGAGATTTCTTTGTAACAACTATAAATAATTCGTGTAATATTTTATCACAACTTCTTATATGTTGAGTTATATTTCATTAAAGCAAAGCAGGTCTTTACTTCAAATGTTGACTTAAAATATGTTTTAATGTAAAATCTTGTTTTATCAAAATGATTATGTTTTACAACATTAGCTAATGTGTAGACAAACTGTATCTTCCAGTATTTGTATATTCATTAATAATCTCCAAGATGGATAAAGATGTAAAACATTTTCCCTTTTTTAAAAGCTTATATGAAAACATCTGTGGACTGATAGAGAACACGTACTAGTCTACTAACATTGCCTCTATCTAAATGTTATACATTTAAAAGCACTTAAAATAAACCTTTCAGCTGGTATCAAATAAATTGCATTGCCTGTAATGAAAAATGATAAATTACAGCCATTTCTGAAATACACATAATATTTATTTACACAGAGTTTGTTCAAAAATGCTCAAGTATATTAGTATAACTACTACAGCACATTTACACAAAAAACAAAATATCATTCTCTAACAATGTTAACTAATAATAGATTTTATTCTAACAATATCTATAAAGTATTTTTAAATATATATTTTTGTAATAATATTAATAAAATGATGTAACTGGTGATAGTACAGAGACAAACTGAGCATGAACAAAGTATAACTAAACTAACAAGAATCATAACAAACAATATAGTAAATTAAATGTATAATCAAATATTACTTCACACACTGAAACATTCACAAAGTTTATGAATGAATGTTACAAGGAAACCAGATAGTTCTGTATTTCATATTATTGTAACTTTATACACATGTGATGTAAGTCTGTGAATTGTTTAAGTTTAAAGAAACATTAAATAAATATAAAAATTAATCAATTAAATTTGTATATATACATGTTACTCCGATAGATTAATGTAATATTATTATTGATTTTTGCAATAGTTATTTTCCTACATATTCTGAAAATTTTTAATATTCATTTTACTTGTGTTTATTATCATACGATGCAGAGGTCCCATGATGCAAAAATATTTAAGATTCTCCCTCCGATCGAAGGTTTTAATGTTGTACAAGTATTCAGATGTTTGTCATCCTAGTTTTATATGGATAAAGCATAAACAAGAGAGAAAAAATATAATCAAATGAATGATTGAACTAGGGTGGAAAGTTCTGGCAGATAAATTGGGAGTATGTGGGACTAGGTGGTCTGACATGAATTTTTGTAAATATAGTGATAATATTTAGGTAATTTGTAGTAAGTTTTTTTCAGTTTGACGCATTTTATTTCTGCCCAAGTAGTTCTCAGTTTCTACTAAATGTAAAATGATAACAAATGGATATTGATTCTCTGGTCCCAAGATAAAACAAAATAATGTGTAAAATTACTTTGTATACTGTTCAAATGAGTAAACTAAAAGTGACGAAAACATTCCAGTGATAATATCAAGTTAACATCTACAACTTTGGTAGTTTTCAATCAATACAATGATGTGATATAAACTTAAACATTTGTTTCAAAGCCTGACGAAGTTATTGACTCGAATATAGTTATGACAAACTTACTTCAGTTAATTGTCTTTCGTACTAACACAGAACTTATTGAAATTCTTATTTATATTTAATTTTGTTTAAAACTGTCATTTAAAAACAATAAAATATTTCAAAGGAAATATTTAAAATGTTGATATATATATAATATAATAACAACTCACATCTAATGAGTATAAGTGCTACAACATAATAAGTGTATCTATATTATTAAAATATAATATGTTAATAATTGTAAACAAAATTACAACTGCCCTTAAATTTATATCCATACAATGAATTCACCTTAAAACTTTTAAAATAATGTTAGTTTAAAATTGGACTACTTTTGTATAGTAAGAAGAATGCATTTATTAAGGAAAAAGCGGACGGTTATGATTTTATAAGTTATAATTATTAACATGAAAAGTGAAATTTGGAATGTTTAGTTTTCAAAATGGGTTTGAAAACTATTTACAGAACTCAAACTAAATCATAATAATTAATACTGTTTGAATGAAATATCATTTTACTAATATACAATAAAGACGATATCACTTCAAAGAATGAAGCTTTAAAATAAGTACAAGTAACATATACAGCCTAAACATACAATCATTATGTTAAACAACCAAACTTTACAATTACCAACACTAATTATTTGTATATTATCTTTTTTTTTCCAAGTGCAAAACTTTTTTTGTTTTTTATATATTTTTTGAGAGATTCTATACGATGAGTTTTGTTTTGTGAAGAAGTGAACAGGATATTTGGTGACAGTTTAGAACTTGTGTTGTTTTTTAACCTATAATATGTTTTAACCTACAAAGCGACCATTTTATTCATTGCACAGATGAGACTGTCTCCTTCACTTACTGTTACATTGTAGTGACTTTGTGCAAGGAATTATAATTTGTGTATGACAAGACATTACATTAAAATTAAATTTTTATTTATTTTAAAAAGTAAAAAAATATAATAATATTGAAGAACTGAATGCATTGGTGTTGAATTTATTTTAAGGCTTTGAACTTCTCTCTTTTTGGTGTCACATCTTGATGATACGTTATTTTATAATATATAAAGCCTTTAATGTATCATAACTGTAACTAATTGTATGAAACGAAACATAGACCCTCAACTATACTGTGATATACTGGAAAATTAATGGATCTGCACACTCGTATACTGTCATATATTTCACAACAGTTGATATTTCTCAACGTAAATATATTGTTAGACATATGACTAACAAATACTGCTTGGGGATGTTTTATTGAATGAGAAATGTTTTTCCATTTAATTAGAAATGTTGAAATTTAAATCTTAATCTAAAAAAACACAAGTACATACCAACCGTTTCATTATTGCTTTCTAAAATTGCTCTGATCTACCATAGCACAGTTGGTTGATATAAAATAACCAACATGACAATGTAACAACTACATTAAGTGCAACATAGCACGACTAATGAAGACAAAACACCTTACAATAACATGACACTGCCTGCTTGCGATGATTGAATCTATTTATTGATTATACATAACAATATTCATTTTAGAAAAAGGTAGAACATGACAGTATGATTTTATGGTCTATTTTGAGAAAAAATAACATCATTAATATAATTTTTGGATGCATTCAAGAAATAAAATGTGTAATTTAGGAAAGTTAAGCAAAAACTATGAAAGCATGAGAAAATCTGCATCAATCTCTATTGATAACCAATAAAATAAATAATTGTAAATAATATAAACCTCCATTGGTACAGTAATTTACAATAGAATGGGTAGGCTAGGCAAATGACTATCACCTGTTGATGAAGGTAGAGAAGTAATTCTCTCCTCTGATTATATGTGCATCTCACTATAAGTTGTAATATATATAGTAGTCAAGTATAATCAGACAGCCTTGTGTGCATCCAGAATTACGGATAATTGAATTACTGTATCACAAAAAGTTGTTGATACTCGCTTAGGGGTTTTATCATTTATACTGTAGACAGTATGGAAAAGTTTTCCACATGTTCCATGTTTACCATATAAATTCTGACAACATATAATGTGGACTATACATGACAAGTCTAGAATCAAGCAACCTGTAATTCTCGTAATGCTAGGGATTTAATACAATTGTATGTGTGACTACGTTGTTCTGTTGTTTAAAGAATCACAATAATGTTTAATGTACAGTTAAAAAAAAACAAAAAATTAGATCCTACAATGTTATAAATTCATAAAACTGTTTGTTTAACTTTTCGAATATATACTGTACTCCATACACTGCCGTGTTAAAACGTTAAGATTGAGTTTCAAAGTTATTTAAAATATTGACAGAGACTAATGATGATATTATATAGACAGTAATTACTAATTTTGTTAAATTGTTCCACATATAGATTTGATTAGATGAGTTAATTTTTTTTTTTTTAGATAATGTTTTGCAAGTCCCTATGTCAAAATTGCCTTGAACAGATTTGCACCCCTTACGTACTCCTTTATCAATTATTTTCACAATCCAATAATTTTAGATATTGAAATATCGTTGTCAAAATTTATAACATGAATCAAGATCGTGGATTTATAATTGCTGTTTACATTAGGCCTATAATGTTGTGTAATGTATAAAACATTTATAATTAAATCTATTTGGAAGTGTTTGTTCCTTTATTTAGTAAAATGCAATGTGTAGGTTTCATACACATGTTTGTTACTTAGCCTATATACCTTAACAAATTATGATTATTAACAAACAAAAACACACTTAAATATTCTACTTAACTTATTACACTTATTTATAATTATGTATTGCTGTATATAAATTAAAAACTGAAAGGTACTGAAGACATATTTTGACGTAACAGTAAGTGATGGCTCACGCAAAATGCAGTAGAATTAGGCTTGCACCTTCCTGTCCTCGTCAAGGCCTATCACTTCTTTATAGGCCTGCAAAATAAAATATTTTAGAATTTATTCTATAAAATCACAAATGGGAGGTGATACAAGTCTCAGTCACACAACTACCCTGAATACTGTATGCTAAATCTGTTAAGTGTAAATGTGTTGTACCTTATCTAGCTTTCATGTTATCTACTGAGCAATCAAAGTCAGTAGTTTAGACTTCAAGTCTGACTATGGAATCTCCTATTATCACTAATCACAATTATATATATATATATATATATATATATATATATATATATATATATATATATATATATATCATCATATTAATAAAACGCTAAGTCTGTCCGTTTGATTTTTCAACTCAAAAACTGTATAGGCTAGGAACTTGAAATTTTGTACAATCATAGACCTTAGTGAGAAACTGCTAAAACCGAAGTTTCAAGTATATAAGTCAAGTGGTTCCTGAGATATAGGTTCCTGAAGTTTCAGAAATCTCCATATTGAAACTATTTCGATATATAAAAAGTAAACCAATAATTGTAAATAAAAAACAAATCTATCAGCTGTTGGAAATTAAATACATTTAAGTGTGTTTAAACTCAGCCATTTTAAGATGATTATTTTATTCTTACACTGTACATGTTAGCAAGATTTACTTAATTTTACGTTATATTTCTTTTTTGTTTTGTGCAAGATCTTATTTTACGGGGTTGTCTTGAGATTGTTTACATATTGTTTGATGCCTTTACATCCCAGTCTTACAGTAATAGGTTATGCCCCGTCGAAAACTTACTGCTCGAGAAAGAGCAGAAGGCTGATGATCGCAACAGATTGAATACACGTGAACGCATGAGGCAACGGCGTCAAAGTCAAGATTACAGAAATAATGAACAGGGACGAAATACATCAGGAGGCGAGACGAGATTTGGAATATCGCCAACATGAACAAGAAATAGACAGATCTAAGAAAATGTTCATCACCAACCGCAGATTTTAAAATTGCGGTAGACTTTAATGGCCAAATTTAACCTAATTATTTAGGGAAAATGGAAGAAGAATGCTCTGAATGTTCCGCACTGTTATTTTCATGTGAAAGAAGGGGAGTTGGAGATGACTTTAGTCTTTGTTGCTCGCATGGTAAAGTCAAATTACCTTCAATTCGTACATAGAAATTTGGATGCAAGTCATGGACTTATTAATGGAACGCGTTTGAGAGTTGAGATCATGCGTCAGAGCCTTATTGATTGTACGATTTTAACTGGAGCTTCAGCAGGTGAACGAGTTCTTATTCCAAGAATAAAACTTTCTCCCTCAGACTCTTCTATACCAATAAGTTTTTCACGTACTCAGTTTCCACTGATTTTGGCTTTTTCCTTGACCATCAACAAATCACAAATTTGAACATTTTTATAAATCAATTTCGCTTTAAGATTAATGAACTTTTTTAAATTTTTTACCCGTGCTAACACGGGTACGCGGGTCACTTGTAAAGAATAATTCAAAGTTATTGATGCTCTTCTACTTGCTTTCCTGATTCCAAAATTAATAGTTTCGATATTTTGATGACATATTTGTTATTTAGTCACATAGTTCCTAGAATTTACAACAAATCTTGGAAAGTTTGAATGCCCAGCTCACAAACATCAATATAAATATGAGATGTAACATGATAGAGAGTTATTGTTTCTATAACATAGCAAAGACGGTACTTTTAAGCCACTCAGCCCATTAAAAACCAACACACGCAGATCATTATCTCAAAGCTGCTTTATACAACCATGCATTACAGAAAAATTTCATGATAACTGGTGCATAGACCAAAAACTATTTCCGGATCCTAAAATTTGCCCTTAAAAATTAAATACCTGAAAAAAGGCTTCTCGAAGAAAGGTTATATAATACATGTATAGGGGGAATAGATGTATGAAAAAATGTGGAAGGACAAGTGAACATAAGGAAAAGCTTAGAGTTATGGTTCAATTTCCTTAAGTGAAGCATCATATTTATGAAACATAGAAAACACAAAGTTTCAGTACAGTTAAAAATATTAGACAGAATGTGAAATCCATAAAATCAAATATTAAACAAGAAGATTAAACAATGTGTTTACATGGTAACTTCTAACTGTGGAAAGGCATATGAGGAAGAGATGACCCATGGTACCTTGTAACTGTGAAAAGGCATATGTAAAGAGACAGACCATGATTCCTAAATGGTGTGGAAAGGTATATGTGAAAGGGATGGCACATAATATAAAAACTAGCCTTTAGAAAACACATTCAAACTGTCAAATATAAAAATGTGAAACAATCAGCAGTGGTAGAACATGTAATGTCAACCAAGCATTCGGTTAATTTCAATCAATCAAAAACTAGATCATTACTGGGCTAGAAAATTATGAGAATATGTACTATGATTAAACAAAATCATATTTAACGTAAACATGACCCATTTTGATCAGTTTATATGGTGCCCTGGATGATAGTCTATTTATAAGACTGAATTAGGTATCCTTTAAAAAGTTAGGTTTGTTAAGCAGATAACTCTGTCATTTTTCATTGTAGATATTTTATTTACTTTCCCTCAAAAGAAATAATTAAAAATGCTTCTGTTTTGCAATTTATAAACCTATTTATTCAGTTAACAAAGTTGTCCAAGCTATTGTAAAAAAAAAAAGTATATTTCTGCTGTTTAAAAAAAAAAAAACAGAAAAAAAATTGTGACAACATATATTTATAAATTTACACAAACTCTAAACAGATTTCGAGAGTCAGTGTTCTGGGTGATGTATAACAGACGTGTAGCTTATTAAAATAACTACAATTTTACAAAATTCTTACAAACCAAAAATCAGAATAACTTTAATTCTACATTTAACTTGCAATAAATTACATTTAAGTCAAAGAAAACTAAAGAAGTGCTACTCAAATAATATTATGTCTTACCTGATAACTGCAGAGTTAGTGTTCTAAAAGTCAAGAGGCTGGTCTGCACTGCCTTCTAAATCTTGATCTGAATCATCGTCATCTTCATCATCATCATTGTCATCATCTACAGGAGACAGTTTTGTAGGCTTACTCTTGGTGCCTACTATAAGATCTGCAAGCATAATGAAATAAGACAGAAGCGTAGTTTACGAAAATAACAATATTTTTCCAAGGCCTTAATAATAACAGAAAATCAAAATTGATTAAATTACCTCTTACTTTTGAAAAATGTTTTTTTTGCATTTATATTTTTTTAAAGTTTAAAAAACTAAAACAAACTTAATTATGGTTATTAGTGCACAATTAGACCACCTAGTAAAAATTCTTGAAAATGGTTTACACAATTGAACTATAAAGACAATTATCTGATATTTTTTTTGGATTTGTTCTTAGACAAAGGATAAAACTAAGGCTCCCAAGGTAGGGCTTCAGCTTGTGTAAAAACCAGTCATTCACGCGAGATTCCAAATCTGAATTGGCCAAAGATGATCCAACAAAGTCCGCCAAGCTATTTTGAAACTTCCCGTTGTTGTTCACGGGAGATTCCAAATCTCGTTTGGCCGAATATGACCCAACGAAGTCCGCCAAGCTATTTTGAAATTTCCCGTTGATGTTCACGGGAGATTTCAAATCTGAATTGGCGGAAGATGACCCAACAAAGTCCGCCAAACTATTTTGAAATTTCCCGTTGATGTTCACGGGAGATTCCAAATCTCATATGGCTGAATAAAACCCAACAAAGTCCGCCAAGCTATTTTGAAATTTCTCGGTGACATTCACGAGAAATACCAAATTTGTTACTTTCAATAGGAGATACAAGTTTTTATTTTGAGACATACGTGTTTTCAAAACTAAAATTCTAGTTCTAATACCACGTATGTCCTAACAAGTATACCACTTTCTTCTAATAACAGGTATCTCAATTTTAGCTCAATAAAATACTGTACAGTATTTTTTTAAAATTTTTGAACAAACATCAATTAAAAAGGTGTTTTGTTTGTAATAATATTACTTATTTTTATTTTGTTAAATCTACGGTATAAGAAAGTTTTTTCCTTCTCCTGAAAAGTAGCATGTTTTGAGATTTGTGGTATTAGAATGAAGCCTTCGATATACAAACTTAAATAATTGTAAACTATAAAACATGATCCTCCAAGACATACTATATTTGTTACTTCTAATTTAGTATTAAAATAACGTTTGCTATAAGTCCATGTTTTGTAGAGACAAACTCTGTCAGTGTCCATATCATTCAAATAAAAAATAAACAAATTATTTATACTTTTATATTTAACATGCGATGAACTGCTAAGAAGATCTACAGACACAAAATTATGCAGCTAAAAGAAATGTTACCAGCAAGAACTAGTTTCTAAGAGCACAGGTACCACTGATATTTTTGACCACAGCATTGTAAAACTGTTAATTTAAAAAAAATATTACAGCTGTTTAACCCTTCATAATTTATAGTTATTGTATTTTATAGCTATAGTCTACTAGGCCAAGAAATGGAAATTGTATTTTATGTAATGGTTTCCTAGGATCGCTGTAGTACAAAAAATATTCACTATATCACAAATATTTTAACACCAATTGATAGGGGAAGAATCAATCTTTTAATATTAGTCCACATCATTGGTTATGGCTTAATTTTATTCAACAGTGAAACGTTTTCCTATCGTTATATAAGTTTAACTGATATGATTCACAACTGAGTGTGCGTACAGTTTGACTTTCTTATACTGTAGTTCCATATTTCATTGTTTATTTTTATTTACGGTGTATTTTTATACAATTAATTTACCTAATTATAATTAGTGATGTCCAACTTGAATTAAAGTAACCTTCATGAACTACTAGAAAAATAAGCGAGACAACAATGACCTCACAAGTTGACATATCCACGTAACAACAGGCCTAATAATAACCTGTTGGACGATGAAACTTTTTATTTTAACTCTTTATTAGACTATGTTATGTTGACAAAATAATTTGTATAAACAAATACTTATTTTGTAGATAAAGAATATCTTTTTTTATGTACATAAAATTGTGCTTAAATTTTTGACTAAATACATTTGACTAAATGTATTACAAAAAATAGCTGGTACTACTGGTTAAACTGATCAACCGTTACATTTTAATATTGTAATTTATATATACGTTTTTACTTTACATCATTTTTGTATTTAACATGACTTTAATTCAGTTGATTTAAAAATCCAAAATCACCAACTGTACAGCTTATTGTTAATTTTGTTTAAATTTTATTCCTTTTTTTCAGGAGAAAAATACAGACTTGAAACAAATATTTTAAACTGAAATTTGAACATTTTATGAACCCCTTCCATATCTCATTGGTGTGTAATATATATTTCTCAGTAAGCAATCGCAACTCTATATTTTACTTCCGAATATTATAGGATCCATTACAATGTGTCTTGAAATCCAAAAGTTTGTTTAATGATGTTTATTTCTTATAATTAAATATTTCACCCACACATTGATAATGTACTCACCACAGTTGGGTTTTCCTCTAGTTCTAGAATTGGGAACTTCTACACCATGCTTATCAACACACCAACACATGCCCACAGCAGAGTGACATTGCGTAGGATGATAGTAACCCTCAGCGTCACACTCAGGAATATATACACCTGTACAAACATAACAACTTACTATTTATAGGCCTTATTCTCTAACAACAAAATCGATGTTCAGTTTTTCATAGATATATTCATTTTTATTGGTTTTGGGAATAATCACTCTGTCAATAGGTTAAAGAATAACTTAAAGTTTGAATGTATCTGCAAATATACCAATATAACAAATTTTGATTTTATGAAAATTGGATCTAACAATTTTTCTCAAGTGCATAACATATTAGTCATTATATTGTCACCATTCTAAACAATATTTTGCTCCATATCTTTTAACTTAAAACTCACTAAATTTTACACGTAAAGGTGTCAGCTTTACATGATGATAAAAATTTGAAGTTATTTTTAAAATAGAAATTTAGATTTCTGATCTCCTAAGACAATTTTATTACATAGCTTGTGGCTTACTAAAGTCAAGTTATCGACACGATATCATAGTTTAAAAATACAACCTGATTGGAGACTTTTATACAACTTCAAATAGACAATGATATGAGCAAAATTAATAGAGGCTTTTTATACATACACATATACAAAAACTGTCATGACTTCTTTATTTGGTCGGTCATCATCACCCTAACAAAACAGCACAAAATGTTACTTAGTGTAATAATAATAAATCAATCTAAAAACTAAATAACAACACCATACTAAATTAACAACACTAAAAATAGTTAACAATGATAAAACTCAATAAGATGACAAAATAGCATATAATAGGGCTGTAAAAGGGTTCTGTATCAACTAAATTAGTTAAAATTTGGTTAATATCTTACAGGCCTCACAAGATGGACAACATCCGATGAAGGATCTCAGCACCATGTCCTCTCAATATTAACTAAATCAAATTTGTTAAGACAAAACAGTACACATCTCAGCACAACAGAATTAACCAGAATGTGCTTGACCATGAATATAGCTTCAAAGAATCAACATTCCCACAGGTTATTGTACTCCATTAGAAATCCATAGGTAATCATGGAAAAACCGATACGAAAATGTGTAATCACCACTGCCATTCATTGACTGATATGAATTAATGATCACTATATAGGATATAGGGACACTATTTTTTTACTTCCATCAATTTATTAGATGCTAAGTTTTCCTTTCTTCTTCAAGTTGGCAATGAAGTATGTGTTTTATTACAGATAAAATGTTGCTTCCCCTAAACACACTGTGTGTCTGGTAACTAACTTGTAGATTTTGTTTTTACATTGTAGCTTTTAACAATGTCTGCTTTTGTATTTACAATTATTTTTCAATTCCAAGATACCCAGCAAAATGTTATCCTAACCAGGGCTGGATTTACCACTAGGCAGACTTGCCAAGAATGCCAAATTTTCAGGGGCGGAAAAAAGGTGGCATTATTTTACGAATTTTTAAAGTTTGAACAGCTGTCTTAAAAATATTTATAATGGCAGAAAAAGGTGACAGATAATTTTTTTATGAATAACGTATGACAAATTGTTCCTTGCTTTTAAAGTTTTAACGGCGGCTTTAAAAATATATGACAACTATTCAATGCAACAGCGGAAGGCGCTCGCTTACACTCTTCCACACAGTGCGGTGCTGTGGTAGTGATGCATCAAAGTAAGCTTTGTGCTTTGCATGGGAGTATTTTGAGATTGTGGTACGACTCCACTCCTGATATTTCACATATTGACCAAATAACGTTTGTGCTATGGTATGTAACCAGGGATGGAGTGCCAGTAAAAAGGTTTTTGACTTTTTTGCATTATGTTGGACACAAAAGTGAAGAGATTGTAAATGCCGTTTTAGGTGTTTTTGATGAATTTGATTTGCATGTCACAAAATGTCGTTGTCAGTCATTTGACAACGCTAGTAGTATAGTAGGTGTGTATACAGGTGTTCAAGCCAGAATCAAAATGTTATGTCCTCGGGCTGAATATGTCCCGTGTGCCGCTCATTCTCTAAATCTTGTTGGATCTTTGGCTGTAAGTTCATGAGTGTTTGCTGTTTCTTTTTTTTTGGCCTACTTCAAGAATTATATAAGTTTTTCACAGGTTCAAACATAGATGTTAGCTGTACTTAAGCTATAAGTGTTCTGTCGCTCTTCAGAGCTTATCTAAAACATGGTGGTCAGCAAGAAATGGTGCTTGTCGAGCTCTCAAAAAAATTGGTTGGCCATTATAGAAACTTTAGACTTAATAGAGAACCATAAAAATGAAAAGCCCTCTAACCGAAATGAAGCATCAGTACTCGGAGTAAATCTTGAGTCCTTAGAAAACACATTTTTGTCCATATTTTTGAGTTCTGTTTTAGAAAGATTTCAGAAAGTCAGTGCTAAACTTCAGTACAAAACTACAACTATGAGTAAACAAAGAGGCTATTTTCAATCATTGGCTGATTTTCTGGTAGAACTTAGAAAGGATTTTTGACGTTTGGAAGCGTTGGCACAAGAAAAGTCTGGTTTCACCGAATACAAATCTGAACGACAAAAAAAGAAGATGAATATGAATATGAATATTAGCACCTTATGACTATGATGAAAAACAGTTACAGTGAAGCTAAAATCTTGACAGCATCTGACCACTTCTGCATAAAATCTTTCTATTTTGTGAAAGATTCCGTGGTATGAGATTAAGGTCCGTGCAGAAAAATACAACAATCTGCAGAACACTATTGGGTTTTTGGAAGAGATGAAGCAGCTTACAGCTTCCATGATTTCTGAGAAATCCATAGAATTGTGGAGAGTCTGCATGAGCAATCTTGAGAATCAGTGGTTGAAGAATGTTTACATCTAAAATCTTTTTTTAGTTGGGCAAAATGACTTAGATCAAACTGATATTAGTCTTCTTAAATTGAGCAAACTTTTGAGAAAATAAGATGTAATTCACATCTATACAAATGTTGAAATAACCTTAAGGATGGTTCACAGTACACCAACTATAAACTGTACAGGGGAATGTAAAAAACTACCTAAGGTTAGAAACAAATATAAATGCAATTTTTCTTGTTAATTTATTTACTTAATGTTGGTTTTATATCTCTTCTGCATCCCATTATTAGTGCTTTTTTTATAGACTCAAAATCTAATATGAGGTTTTTTTTTATAGATCAACCATGGGAGCCGAGAAGTTTTTTCTGCTATCACCATTCTTGCTATTGAAGCAGATGTTTCAAAAAAGGTGGATTATGAGAATATCATTAATGATTTTGCTGCTGTAAAAGCTAGAGAAAAGCCATTGGCTGATGTGATATCACAGTCAGTGATTTGAATATTGATGTATTAATGTATTAAGTATCCTATAATCTAGTAAATATATTGTGTATAAAATAATATGTAATGTTGAGTTGTAGTTTTTTTCTCATTTCATAGACTTAATAATAATTTATCATTCTATTGAGTTATCTTTGTATCAAACATTTAATGGTTACAATATTATATAAACATTTTATTTCATTATAAGTAAGAAATTAATAAAAGTAAGAATTGCAAGTAGGACTTAGACTTATAAATTCATTTATTATTACTACATACATAAAAAACTAATGGTTCCTGCGTTTGTTATTTTGTACAAAAATAATAACAATTATTGTAATGGCGACAAAGGAAACTATAAGGGGCCGCAACTATTAGTGCCTAGTCGGCTTCAACATGTAAATCCAGCCATGATCCTAACACCCTGCAACTGTGTATGGAACACAGAATGTTCTCAATCAAGTGCTTCATAGAATATATATCCTGTAGAGCACTTTTAGAATGAAACAACAACATAGTGATGGGAACCATATAAAACAGTATTAAGAGCATTCAAAATAGTAAAGAGTTCAACAGTAAAAATCATAAAAAACTGTGTGATAAGTAATAGAAAGAATCACCAAACATACAAGTATAGTAATGTTTTGTTATTGCTAGTCTAGCAACAGTATTATACTGACCAAGGTTGGTTGTGATTCTCCTCTTCACCGCAGCACAAGGTCTGTCTGTCTTATCAAAACACTTGCACCACTCGTGTGGACTCACAAAAATATCCCTGTAACATGCACCACATTCAACTCTTTAATAGATTGTAGTACAATCATATTATATAATGTATAAAGATTTAAACAAATAAATGAATTGAATATGATAATAGTATATATACTTATAGCAATACAATACTTGAGTGTATTTGCTAGAGAGGAAATTAACAATTTTTATGTTACTGTTACGAAAACTTATTTTAATTTTATAATTTCTATTTGAAAAATTGCTAAAATGAGATTTTTCTTGACTTTATTGTTATTATTTATTAACACACTTAAAAAGTTACGATTGTTAATCAAGTGGGAGGTGTAAAGTAATTCAAGAATTACTAATGAAGCTTTATTGTTGTGCCAATGTTGTTCAGAGTGACAATGAAAACAGATATTTTTATTTTTTATGAAAATAATAATTTTAATTTGTTTTTATTTCGATTTTCTCCACAAGATGGGTTTCCCTAGCCAACTTTTGCAAAATTGTCCAATCGTTTTTTAAAAACTTTTTTCAGGAAAAATTTTGATTTCATCATTAACAATTTACTGTACACGATGAATAGTGTTCATTATACTCGACAACATGTAATATTAGAGCCTACTTGTAATTAAAAAAAATTATAATAACTTTTCATTTCAGACTTATCTAATACCAAATCCAAAAAAAAACTTGAATGACGTCTGGATGTATCATATCTATATTCTAAGCTGCTGAACTGATTCCGATAAAGTTTTCATTAGTATTTCCCCTAGGTTATCTAATTGACCCCGATGAAGACCATTTTCAAAACCTAATAAAATGTTTTTGAAACATTTTTTGAGACTTTTTCATACAACTTTCCCCCAATTAGAAATACTTGGAGATAAACTCAGAAATTTAAAACATAATTATTGTTTTTATTGATAAAAGTCACTAATACAATAACTATTAACATATAACTATTTGTCGTTAACTTTATTGACTTTTCTATTTCTACTGGAAAATATTGCCATGTCAATGACTCTTGAATTACATTACAACTGTTTAGTTTGATATTGCACTTGTTTTTATATATTTTGTCTCCAATAATTATCTCGATAATATATGTTTACACTCAGTTTCTCCATTATTAGTTATACTCCCCCCCCATCTCATATTTGATCAAAATCCACATCTATTGGATAACCTCTTATTCCTGAGAAGGAAGACAACTACAATACAAGTTCAAATTATTTAAATATAAGGACTGTTAATTTCACGAGGGTTCTAGAAATTAGTGAATATATAAAAAAAAAATGATCTAAAATGTTTGGTATTAAAAGGTGATGTCTAGTTTAGTTTTTATGTTACAGAAATAAAAAAAAGAAAGAAGAAATTGCAGGTAATTGTGCATTCTACAAAATAAGATTTTTTCAATTGTCATTTAAATACATCTTTTTTTAATTATTTGCAAGAAATGCAAGTAATTTTTTCTTGAATTTTAAACCTTCAAAGCATTATTATTTTTCAGTATGTGTTTTTAAATTTTATCAGTGGAAAACCTAAAGAACTACGGAAAATAATGAATTTTGTCATTTAATTTTCAATATCTAAAATGTATTATTTATTCAATATTACTTTTTATGAAAGTCAATTAATTAATTATAAACAAAAATTGTTAAACAAAATGTATATGTTTTCTACCAATGTCACTGTCCTCCCCAGCCAGTCACAACTTCGGAGCAATTTACCATAATTAAAGTTCCAATTTTTAAATAATGTAACAGGGTAAATGGAGGTAGTAAATAAAAACAATATTCAAGAAATAGTATACATAATTTTATGCCCTACAAAAATTATGTTGAGAATTAAGAATTGTATTTAAGAATGTATATAATTTTATGCTCTACAAAAATTATGTTGAGAATTAAGAATTGTATTTAAGAATGTATATAATTTTATGCTCTACAAAAATTATGTAGACAATTTTTGAATCTTATTTAGCAAAAGTTTGCCGAGGGGATAAAGTGGGTTCAGAAACAGGTTTATAGTTTTCTTAAACAGTATGTTTCAGACAATAGCTATAGGAAATTTAGTCTGCCTGACAAATTATTTATTATTTTTAAACCTATTTCGTCCATACTAGAACATACAGCTGTATGGATCATCTGTCCTGATATTGTGCACTAACACTCAAAACATTTCAATCGTCCTACCTGTCACTATCACATGCATCAAGGAAAGGTTTAATGCAATGCTCATTCTCATCATGCTCAAGATCATACAGCTCTTGTAGTGAGAGTTGTCCATCGGAATCAATGTCCAAGTGTTGAAACATCCAACGCACTTCACCTTTACAACTGAAGGGAAATCTTCCACCTGAAAGTCAGAAATTATGTCTTCAATCTATTCTACATATGTCTTGGCTTATTAAAGTTCAAGTCAATTAAAAAATTTCATTACTGTTGAGACCGAAGGTTCCTGGTGGAATTCCATGTTTAAAGAAAAAATAATAAAACAAAAATTTTCATTTTGTAACTTCTACTTTTTATTAGTCTAGCTGACCAATGGTTTCGCCTGTTACTATCATAACAGTCACTATCATGTGATAAAATACTTGAAAACAAAAAAGAAAAACTTACAGAAGTTTAAAAAATGTTGACCATTGGGCATCCTTTGTCTTAGTAAAATGAAAACATTTCATTGAAATTTCATTAAAATCAATTTTGGGAAATTGATGAGCAACTTCAACAACCTATAATTTTGAAGCATACTTAACCACATTAAAATAATTTTTATTAACCCAGTATTTCTAGTACAGTAAAAAAAAAAAAATAATAATAAAAAAAAATAAATAAATAAAAAAAAACCTTCATCTTTCACTAATTTTTATGTCTAAAGAATTAAATCAAGGAATTTCGTCATGCTGTATATCTGATGTCATCTATTCAAAAATAGCTATAAAAAACAAAACATAGATAATTGAAATTTGGTATCTACGACTTAAGTTTAATCATATTCAGGTTCATAACAATAGAAGGAAAAAATGTTAAAATGGATGCCCTTTTAAACAGTTTCTTGTCTATATCTATTGAGTAATTCACCCTAAGGAAAAAAAAAATCAAAAGCAAATTGTACATTACAAATTCTTCAGATGAAAAAAAAGTTTTTTTTCTTGTTGTTTAACCCCTTAAGTGTTTTATTTTTTTTGCCTAAATCAACCCAAAAATGCCTATTTTTTTATTTGATTATTTTAATGTTTGTTAACTTGGAAGTTAAAATATAGGCATTAAAAGAAAATAAAAGCAACATCAAAAGTATAAATGTCATGTTTAATATAATTTAAAAATTTTCTGCAAATACATTAAAAACACATTTACCTAACAATTAAAAAAAAGTAAAATGTATAAAACCATTGTTAAAAATAAAAGTACACACAATAAAGATTGTTTACAGTTTCTTACTAATGTTTAGTAATTTTTTTGGGTGTGATATATTTTAAAACATGGGGCAGCACACAGCCCAACATCACATTCGCTGCACTGGTATCGCGACACCTTGTAAATATAATTTCACGGCGGATCCAAAGAGAACAAAAATAAAGCGGTAGTTTTATAAGTTATGCTCTAGAGAGCATGCCAACACTATCTAGCGGCAATACTAGCAACTACAACGTAATATTTCGACAGAGAACGAAATAGAATAGGGCAAGTTAAGAGAGTCGGCTTTAGCCGACAGCGGCACTTTTTATCGATATTTGTAGCGTCGGCTTAAACCGACATAAACACTTAAGGGGTTAAAGGCAAAAAAGTCTCGGATATTACTGTCTTATTAAAAAAAAAAGAAGAGGAAAAGTTTTTGAAATAAAGACCCCTAGCCATCGAATAATCAAATATCATCAGAGTATGAAGAGAACAAGAGTTTGTAAAGAGGAACACGATAGGGAAGATGAAAGAAGAATCTAACTATGTGAAAAATAAAATAATAATAATATTTTCCCTGAGGGACAATGAAAAAAAAAAGGTTTCTAAACACATCTGGGCCTAGAAAATGAAATAAACAATATGAACGGTGGTTTATTAATGAGGCTCGGAGGCCTCTCAGTACATAGTTCCAACACAAGAATAATGAAATGTGTAATTAGTAACACTTCAGGGACTGGGCGAGTGGATACGCAAAATAAATAGACATGTCCTAAGCATTTTAAAATAAATGTTCAAGTCCGAACAATTTACCTAAACAAATTAATTCAGTGTTATTTCCCCTTAAAAACTATGTATGTTTTAGAAGAAATAAACTGTAAAATCATTACTATTATTTTTTAAATGACTAAGGAGATCGAGTGTACTTTTCACTAGGCTTCCCGTTTCCAACAACAAATCATTCCACTTAAATTATTGAGTGAGTAGTTGGTGGATCAACACCTGAGAAGCCAACTTGAAATTGTCTAATTGATTCTGCAACGTTATTAAAAACAACAGCCCATGTACAACACCTTACTTTTTGCTCAACGTTAAAAACCATTTTGCAACTATAAACGACAATAAAATTGTACTCAAAGGAATTAGGTTATAAGTTATTGTTTTAGTGTAATTATTGTTTAATTTGAATGACACAGCTGTTTAACAAATAATCTGCAAGAGTAAAAGGCATAAAATTATAGAAGCATGGAAGTTGTTTTTGTGTTGCCGCTATTTTTTTCTAATAAACATCAGTGTGTTGAAATTTTCACATATTTTTGGTAACTTACTAAAAAGTATGACATGTAGAGTTTAAAAAGTTGAGGAATAAGCAATTGATAGAAAATCAAAAGCATGTACCTCTTTGTGGGACACACTGTATATACTATGAATGGAGGGGTTGTTAGCAAAATATTTTAAAATTTAAGTTGTATAGTCAATTACCTTTGCCTTTGTTATGTGTACGTCTACGTTTAGCATCTGCCATAATAACAGAAAACCAATCCAACAATCTATCTCCCATAGCCTGAAGAGCTGCAGGACTACAATCCTTGTTCCAAGTACTAGCAGCTAATCCACCTGAAGTTGGTTTTGTATCAAAAACTTCATTATCACCTCTCTGCCTTTCTTTGTCTTCGTAGTAAGGAGGGTTGGTTACAAACAATATATCCTGCTAAACATAAAAAACATTTATTAAGTTGATTTGGCTGAGCAAGAGAGTTTAAAAAAATAGTTTTATTTGCTCCCTTCTATGGCAACTCATTCCCCTACTAATTCTGAGACATATGATCAATTAACTAGAGTAATACTGGATAATTTTGTTAGTAATTTATAGATATACGAGGTGCATTTTTTAAAGTATATTCCATTTTGAAATTACCGCTAACTGTGGCAATGAAGCGAGACCATACATGCCCTGTGTTTTATTATAACTAACAATTAGCAATTTTCTCAGCACTTGCTACATGGTTGTTGTAATGTGTGAGAGATTTAAAATGAATACTACGATAAATAATTCTGCCAACTATGAGATTGTGCTAAGATACATTTTTTATTAGCAAAAAACAATATTACTGATGAAATAGAAAACTTATTGAGGGTTATGTTAGAAATTAAGAGTAACAGTAAAATATTGTATTGTTTATTTAAGGACATGAATATTCATGATGAAGGTAATAGCAATCGCCCAACCGTAATGATAGATGGTTTAGATGAAATCAGTGATTTATGGTTTTAGATTTTTTTAAAATTATTTTATTCTTTCATTTTCTTAACATTTCACAATCAGTAACTTACAACACTTTGAAAATCAAACCGACACACAGAAAACAGAAACACGTGTGGTTTTGAACATTATAGCAAACAAATAGGATGAAAAATTTGAATACATCATCACTAGAGATGAATCTGGGTTTCGTAGACAAATGATGAGTGAATACAATGGTGACACTAATCATTTTAATTAAAAACCAAAGATGTTTAAGCAAGCACGTTCTACCTCAAAAATCATGGCTACTATTTTTTTAATTAAGAATGTCACTTTATTTATTGATTTTATCAAAAGTAGAATAATTATAAATACTAACACGTACTGTAAAACACTGCGGAATCTTAAATGAGCCTTACAAAACAAAAGAAGTAGTTTGCTAATCAGTGGGATCATGTTTTTGCACAATAATGCTCAACCACATGCAGCAGGTCAAACTGTTCAGTTGTCAAAATTTGGCCAAGAAATTTTTTAGCATCCACCTTATAATTCTGATCTTGCACCAACTGAATATCACTTACTTTTAAAGAAATATCTTACATTGCAGGAATTTAAAATGGTGATGAATTGATGAAGGATGGAATTACTAAATGGTTCAAGTTATTGGCAGCCGACTTTCACAAAGTTATAATTTGAAGCTGTTGAAACAATATAAAAAATGTGTGTAAGTAATAGTAATTATGTTAAAAAATAAAAAAGATATATAGATGTTTTTTATCTTTTAACCTTTTTTTTTAAGAACATCAGGAGGGAAGTGTCTCTTGATAGGTGCTTAACACATTTCTCCTAACTCCTCAGTAGAAAAAAAATTATAATAAAATATTATCAATAATTGAAATGGTGATAGTAAAAATTACAACAAAATCATTTTACCTACATTACCCCAATGAACTGTTATGTATAGCCTATATAGTGATAATATCCATCATGAGTATACAATTTTCAGTTTTCTCCGATTTTCTAGGTTTGAGGTTCAAATTTAAGTAATTAGCCGATCTTTATTTATAAAATAACACGAGAAAAATAGACTTAAATTGGGAATGATCTGAGAGAAGTAAAAACAGTGATTTCAATAACATTACAAGGTACTCGTCTAATTTGTATTTTAACTTGCAGATCAGCCTTCTTTAAGGATGAGTCTTCCCCCTGTGATTTATAGTGTTTACAACAACATTGGAGAACGAGTATTTTTATTCTTGAACAAGCTTTACATCATGAAACAGTAGGAGATTTGACAAAGATTTCAACAAGATGGAGCTAGAAAGCACACTTCTCAGATCTAATTGCCGCTACTTTAAAATGTCTTTGGAGAATGGATCATTTCAAAGGATATGTTTCCATCAAGATCATCTGAAATGACACGCCCAGTATTCTTTTCTAGGGAGGAGCTAAAAAATTAATACATAAGAAACACCGCTAAAACAATCAACGAAATGAAAGAAGCGATCACTGTCCATAATACAGAAAATTCTCAATGATGTGTATAAAAACAAGTGTACAAGAATTTATGCGCTGAAAATGAAGGCCAACACTTTGAACACAAGTAAAGGTACCAACTACTAAATACTGTAATACATTTTTATTTGCAAATATTGCAGTTTTATTTCAGTAGAACGGAAAGACTTTTTGAACGCCCTGTCTATGAATGCCAAGGTACAGAAACTTACCTTAGAGATTTTGTTGTCATGCTTTGTGTATTTGATGTACTTGTAATGCTTGTTCTCATACTTGAAGTCTTGTGGTGTGAATGTATACTTGTCTGCTATTGTCTGTGAAGCCTTCTGTTTGTCTCCAGCTCCTCCGTTAGTTTCAAGTATTGTTGCCTTGTACTTGTTCATTAAATTGTTCATTCGCTCGGCTTGTTTTTGTTTCTTTCGCATATGAACGTCTCCATCTATGAAGAGAAATCATGATAATTTAAATTGTAAAAAAATATACTATTATCTTAGTCTGTATTATAAAATTTAATTTATTTACAGTAATTAATGAATTTATAAAATTATGGCATGAAATAAAAAATCACTGTTTTAAATTATATTTTTCTTTCACAGATATACTTTATTACCGTGTATAGAAAGTATTGAGGATAAAAGAGATTTTTTTGAAAAATATAGATATATTCCCTTATGATAACCCCTCTCAATTCCAAAGAAGTTACTTGTAATTGGAACTCCTAAGATCAAAACACACAATTTTAGATTCTCTCAAAACTGACACTAACAATCGTTTAAATTTTGCTTTTTTGTATGTGTGTTTCTTACATCTATATTTTAGGCCTATTAGACTAATGAAGTTGTGGGAGTAGTGTAACACACAGAATCACAATGCCATTAATGTTTAAACCAGTATAATCTTTGAATTGTAAAGAGTTAGTCCCACAATGGAGCAACATTGCTCCTCCAGATCTCCTAAATAATGGAAGCCAATGGTTCAAAAGTAAAAATGGACCATGAACACTATTCTAAAAGATCAAATATCACAAAATTGAGTTAAACAATTTCTATTAATTTTTATGATGTATAGAGGTTGTACTAAAACATTAACTTAAAGAATTTCTATTACATGTTTTTGATGAATACATGTTGTAATAAAACCAATGTGCTAAACTGCAGATAAATGAAACTTAAGGCTAGTAAATTGTAAAATAAAACTGACCTCTGTTGAGTTGTATAATTATTTTTTAAAATTATTTGTGAATTGTAATTTCTTTTTATGTTTTGATATGGCACTTTAGTTTATGTAAAAAAACCTTCAAATTTCATTCAAACTTGGTTGAAATTGCCTGAACCAATTTTGAAATATTTGACTTTTTAGGACAGTAAATATTTTCCATTTTGACTTTTTGGCTAAAATCTTTTGACTTAAGAAGAATAGACAGTGAAGACTACCTATAGTTTGTTAAAAGTTGTTCAAAAAGTTATTGAATTGTTTAATCAGTGTATGACATATGACAACGAATTTAAAAAAAAATAGCTGTGTACTGGTTAAATGGACAAGTACACCTCTAATAAGGACAAGTTCATCTCTATGATGAAGGAATACACTCTTCTGGCACCTATCAGTAACGTTAGATCTCCATGGAGATTACATAGAAAAATAAAGAAATATTATAGTTTTTATTACCAGATGAAATTTTGCTTGTTAACAAAGTTGTCTGTGATCAACAAAATGGTTCTTTATTTTAAAAATGACTCTCATACACTAACTTGGTAGTTTATTTCCTAACAAAGTTGTCTGTGATCAACAAAATGGTTCTTTATTTTAAAAAATACTCTCATACACAAACTTGGTAGTTTATTTGCTAACAAAGTTGTCTGTGATCAACAAAATGGTTCTTTATTTTAAAAATGAATCTCATACACTAACTTGGTAGTTTATTTCCTAACAAAGTTGTCTGTGATCAACAAAATGGTTCTTTATTTTAAAAATGACTCTCATACACTAACTTGGTAGTTTATTTCCTAACAAAGTTGTCTGTGATCAACAAAATGGTTCTTTATTTTAAAAATGACTCTCATACACTAACTTGGTAGTTTATTTCCTAACAAAGTTGTGTGTGATCAACAAAATGGTTCTTTATTTTAAAAATGACTCTCATACACTAACTTGGTAGTTTATTTGCTAACAAAGTTGTCTGTGATCAACAAAATGGTTCTTTATTTTAAAAATGACTCTCATACACTAACTTGGTAGTTTATTTCCTAACAAAGTTGTCTGTGATCAACAAAATGGTTCTTTATTTTAAAAATGACTCTCATACACTAACTTGGTAGTTTATTTCCTAACAAAGTTGTCTGTGATCAACAAAATGGTTCTTTATTTTAAAAATGACTCTCATACACTAACTTGGTAGTTTATTTGCTAACAAAGTTGTCTGTGATCAACAAAATGGTTCTTTATTTTAAAAATGAATCTCATACACTAACTTGGTAGTTTATTTCCTAACAAAGTTGTCTGTGATCAACAAAATGGTTCTTTATTTTAAAAATGACTCTCATACACTAACTTGGTAGTTTATTTCCTAACAAAGTTGTCTGTGATCAACAAAATGGTTCTTTATTTTAAAAATGACTCTCATACACTAACTTGGTAGTTTATTTGCTAACAAAGTTGTCTGTGATCAACAAAATGGTTCTTTATTTTAAAAATGACTCTCATACACTAACTTGGTAGTTTATTTGCTAACAAAGTTGTCTGTGATCAACAAAATGGTTCTTTATTTTAAAAATGACTCTCATACACTAACTTGGTAGTTTATTTGTTAACAAAGTTGTCTGTGATCAACAAAATGGTTCTTTATTTTAAAAATGACTCTCATACACTAACTTGGTAGTTTATTTCCTAACAAAGTTGTCTGTGATCAACAAAATGGTTCTTTATTTTAAAAATGACTCTCATACACTAACTTGGTAGTTTATTTGTTAACAAAGTTGTCTATGATCAACAAAATGGTTCTTTATTTTAAAAATGACTCTCATACACTAACTTGGTAGTTTATTTGTTAACAAAGTTGTCTGTGATCAACAAAATGGTTCTTTATTTTAAAAATGACTCTCATACACTAACTTGGTAGTTTATTTCCTAACAAAGTTGTCTGTGATCAACAAAATGGTTCTTTATTTTAAAAATGACTCTCATACACTAACTTGGTAGTTTATTTCCTAACAAAGTTGTCTGTGATCAACAAAATGGTTCTTTATTTTAAAAATGACTCTCATACACTAACTTGGTAGTTTATTTCCTAACAAAGTTGTCTGTGATCAACAAAATGGTTCTTTATTTTAAAAATGACTCTCATACACTAACTTGGTAGTTTATTTCCTAACAAAGTTGTCTGTGATCAACAAAATGGTTCTTTATTTTAAAAATGACTCTCATACACTAACTTGGTAGTTTATTTCCTAACAAAGTTGTCTGTGATCAACAAAATGGTTCTTTATTTTAAAAATGACTCTCATACACTAACTTGGTAGTTTATTTCCTAACAAAGTTGTCTGTGATCAACAAAATGGTTCTTTATTTTAAAAATGACTCTCATACACTAACTTGGTAGTTTATTTCCTAACAAAGTTGTCTGTGATCAACAAAATGGTTCTTTATTTTAAAAATGCCTCTCATACACTAACTTGGTAGTTTATTTCCTAACAAAGTTGTCTGTGATCAACAAAATGGTTCTTTATTTTAAAAATGACTCTCATACACTAACTTGGTAGTTTATTTCCTAACAAAGTTGTCTGTGATCAACAAAATGGTTCTTTATTTTAAAAATGCCTCTCATACACTAACTTGGTAGTTTATTTGCTAACAAAGTTGTCTGTGATCAACAAAATGGTTCTTTATTTTAAAAATGACTCTCATACACTAACTTGGTAGTTTATTTCCTAACAAAGTTGTCTGTGATCAACAAAATGGTTCTTTATTTTAAAAAATACTCTCATACACAAACTTGGTAGTTTATTTGCTAACATAGTTGTCTGTGATCAACAAAATGGTTCTTTATTTTAAAAATGAATCTCATACACTAACTTGGTAGTTTATTTCCTAACAAAGTTGTCTGTGATCAACAAAATGGTTCTTTATTTTAAAAATGACTCTCATACACTAACTTGGTAGTTTATTTCCTAACAAAGTTGTCTGTGATCAACAAAATGGTTCTTTATTTTAAAAATGACTCTCATACACTAACTTGGTAGTTTATTTCCTAACAAAGTTGTCTGTGATCAACAAAATGGTTCTTTATTTTAAAAATGACTCTCATACACTAACTTGGTAGTTTATTTGTTAACAAAGTTGTCTGTGATCAACAAAATGGTTCTTTATTTTAAAAATGACTCTCATACACTAACTTGGTAGTTTATTTCCTAACAAAGTTGTCTGTGATCAACAAAATGGTTCTTTATTTTAAAAATGACTCTCATACACTAACTTGGTAGTTTATTTGTTAACAAAGTTGTCTGTGATCAACAAAATGGTTCTTTATTTTAAAAATGACTCTCATACACTAACTTGGTAGTTTATTTCCTAACAAAGTTGTCTGTGATCAACAAAATGGTTCTTTATTTTAAAAATGACTCTCATACACTAACTTGGTAGTTTATTTCCTAACAAAGTTGTCTGTGATCAACAAAATGGTTCTTTATTTTAAAAATGACTCTCATACACTAACTTGGTAGTTTATTTCCTAACAAAGTTGTCTGTGATCAACAAAATGGTTCTTTATTTTAAAAATGACTCTCATACACTAACTTGGTAGTTTATTTCCTAACAAAGTTGTCTGTGATCAACAAAATGGTTCTTTATTTTAAAAATGACTCTCATACACTAACTTGGTAGTTTATTTCCTAACAAAGTTGTCTGTGATCAACAAAATGGTTCTTTATTTTAAAAATGACTCTCATACACTAACTTGGTAGTTTATTTCCTAACAAAGTTGTCTGTGATCAACAAAATGGTTCTTTATTTTAAAAATGACTCTCATACACTAACTTGGTAGTTTATTTCCAAACAAAGTTGTCTGTGATCAACAAAATGGTTCTTTATTTTAAAAATGACTCTCATACACTAACTTGGTAGTTTATTTCCTAACAAAGTTGTCTGTGATCAACAAAATGGTTCTTTACTTTAAAAATGACTCTCATACACTAACTTGGTAGTTTATTTCCTAACAAAGTTGTCTGTGATCAACAAAATGGTTCTTTATTTTAAAAATGCCTCTCATACACTAACTTGGTAGTTTATTTCCTAACAAAGTTGTCTGTGATCAACAAAATGGTTCTTTATTTTAAAAATGACTCTCATACACTAACTTGGTAGTTTATTTCCTAACAAAGTTGTCTGTGATCAACAAAATGGTTCTTTATTTTAAAAATGACTCTCATACACTAACTTGGTAGTTTATTTCCTAACAAAGTTGTCTGTGATCAACAAAATGGTTCTTTATTTTAAAAATGACTCTCATACACTAACTTGGTAGTTTATTTCCTAACAAAGTTGTCTGTGATCAACAAAATGGTTCTTTATTTTAAAAATGACTCTCATACACTAACTTGGTAGTTTATTTCCTAACAAAGTTGTCTGTGATCAACAAAATGGTTCTTTATTTTAAAAATGACTCTCATACACTAACTTGGTAGTTTATTTCCTAACAAAGTTGTCTGTGATCAACAAAATGGTTCTTTATTTTAAAAATGCCTCTCATACACTAACTTGGTAGTTTATTTCCTAACAAAGTTGTCTGTGATCAACAAAATGGTTCTTTATTTTAAAAATGACTCTCATACACTAACTTGGTAGTTTATTTGCTAACAAAGTTGTCTGTGATCAACAAAATGGTTCTTTATTTTAAAAATGACTCTCATACACTAACTTGGTAGTTTATTTCCTAACAAAGTTGTCTGTGATCAACAAAATGGTTCTTTATTTTAAAAATGCCTCTCATACACTAACTTGGTAGTTTATTTCCTAACAAAGTTGTCTGTGATCAACAAAATGGTTCTTTATTTTAAAAATGACTCTCATACACTAACTTGGTAGTTTATTTCCTAACAAAGTTGTCTGTGATCAACAAAATGGTTCTTTATTTTAAAAATGACTCTCATACACTAACTTGGTAGTTTATTTGCTAACAAAGTTGTCTGTGATCAACAAAATGGTTCTTTATTTTAAAAATGACTCTCATACACTAACTTGGTAGTTTATTTCCTAACAAAGTTGTCTGTGATCAACAAAATGGTTCTTTATTTTAAAAATGACTCTCATACACTAACTTGGTAGTTTATTTGCTAACAAAGTTGTCTGTGATCAACAAAATGGTTCTTTATTTTAAAAATGACTCTCATACACTAACTTGGTAGTTTATTTGCTAACAAAGTTGTCTGTGATCAACAAAATGGTTCTTTATTTTAAAAATGACTCTCATACACTAACTTGGTAGTTTATTTGCTAACAAAGTTGTCTGTGATCAACAAAATGGTTCTTTATTTTAAAAATGACTCTCATACACTAACTTGGTAGTTTATTTGCTAACAAAGTTGTCTGTGATCAACAAAATGGTTCTTTATTTTAAAAATGACTCTCATACACTAACTTGGTAGTTTATTTGCTAACAAAGTTGTCTGTGATCAACAAAATGGTTCTTTATTTTAAAAATGACTCTCATACACTAACTTGGTAGTTTATTTGCTAACAAAGTTGTCTGTGATCAACAAAATGGTTCTTTATTTTAAAAATGACTCTCATACACTAACTTGGTAGTTTATTTGCTAACAAAGTTGTCTGTGATCAACAAAATGGTTCTTTATTTTAAAAATGACTCTCATACACTAACTTGGTAGTTTATTTGCTAACAAAGTTGTCTGTGATCAACAAAATGGTTCTTTATTTTAAAAATGACTCTCATACACTAACTTGGTAGTTTATTTCCTAACAAAGTTGTCTGTGATCAACAAAATGGTTCTTTATTTTAAAAATGACTCTCATACACTAACTTGGTAGTTTATTTCCTAACAAAGTTGTCTGTGATCAACAAAATGGTTCTTTATTTTAAAAATGACTCTCATACACTAACTTGGTAGTTTATTTGCTAACAAAGTTGTCTGTGATCAACAAAATGGTTCTTTATTTTAAAAATGACTCTCATACACTAACTTGGTAGTTTATTTCCTAACAAAGTTGTCTGTGATCAACAAAATGGTTCTTTATTTTAAAAATGCCTCTCATACATTAACTTGGTAGTTTATTTCCTAACAAAGTTGTCTGTGATCAACAAAATGGTTCTTTATTTTAAAAATGACTCTCATACACTAACTTGGTAGTTTATTTCCTAACAAAGTTGTCTGTGATCAACAAAATGGTTCTTTATTTTAAAAATGCCTCTCATACACTAACTTGGTAGTTTATTTGCTAACAAAGTTGTCTGTGATCAACAAAATGGTTCTTTATTTTAAAAATGACTCTCATACACTAACTTGGTAGTTTATTTGCTAACAAAGTTGTCTGTGATCAACAAAATGGTTCTTTATTTTAAAAATGACCCTCATACACTAACTTGGTAGTTTATTTCCTAACAAAGTTGTCTGTGATCAACAAAATGGTTCTTTATTTTAAAAATGACTCTCATACACTAACTTGGTAGTTTATTTGCTAACAAAGTTGTCTGTGATCAACAAAATGGTTCTTTATTTTAAAAATGCCTCTCATACACTAACTTGGTAGTTTATTTCCTAACAAAGTTGTCTGTGATCAACAAAATGGTTCTTTATTTTAAAAATGACTCTCATACACTAACTTGGTAGTTTATTTCCTAACAAAGTTGTCTGTGATCAACAAAATGGTTCTTTATTTTAAAAATGACTCTCATACACTAACTTGGTAGTTTATTTGCTAACAAAGTTGTCTGTGATCAACAAAATGGTTCTTTATTTTAAAAATGACTCTCATACACTAACTTGGTAGTTTATTTGCTAACAAAGTTGTCTGTGATCAACAAAATGGTTCTTTATTTTAAAAATGACTCTCATACACTAACTTGGTAGTTTATTTGCTAACAAAGTTGTCTGTGATCAACAAAATGGTTCTTTATTTAAAAAATGACCCTCATACACTAACTTGGTAGTTTATTTGCAACTGTTCAATTCTTAAAATCACTTTAAACATTTATTCCTTTTGAAATGAAATTAACTTAACAATTGTACTTTATAAGAGCTGTAGTATCATCTTTAATGAATGAGGACAAGTCATTAACATAAAATAAATATAAAAAGAGTCCAAAAACAAACCCATGAGGCATTCCAGACTGTATTTCATGTGATTTAATTTTCTTGATAATTCCATTTATTATCTCTCAATAATTGAATGACTGATCTTTAGAGCTAAATGTTAACAATTATAGTTTTTTAATAAACAAATTTTACAATAGTGTGGTTATAACAAATTTTTTAATGTTTTCCTTATTTTTGCTTCACATTCTGTCAGTGCTAGGAATACAATGTTTCCTGTATCAGTCAGAATTTCTTGTCTGAATAGACCTTCATCACATTTAAGAATAATAAAGTGACTTTAAAACCAATGTAGACTAAAAAAAAAAAAAATAATAATAATCATCAACATTACATAATGACAATGTCCAACTACCTATCTGTGACAGACAAAAATGAATATGTGTACCTTTGCATGGGCAGAAACCTTTGCAGAGAACCTTGATGTTAGAATGATGTATACAATTGTGGTAATCTAATCTGCATAGAGAGCTGTATGTACGGTTGTCTATACCACACAAGAATGTAGGCTTAACCACTGGGCAAGGGTTGCATTGCCTGTAACAACAGAAAATATTATAACTTTACTCTAATAAAACTATCCTAATATAGGTACCAAACAACCACATAATTATTGTAGCCCTCAAAAGGAATATCAACTATACTATGAATGTTGATATCTAAAACTAAAAAAATATGAGTCATGCATCCATTATAGTTCACTTATAGATTTGCTTCTGCCATCTTGAATTTTCTAATATGTTTTTGAGAGCCCACTAATTTTTAATTATCCAAAATCTGATTATATAATTTTATATCAAAAGAGTCAACCAATAGAAATGTATAATAATGCAAACCACCAATACTATTTATTACTATAGATTTTATCCACCTATCTAAAATAACACCTGATAGAAATTTTTATAACACATGATAGCAATTCTATTTTATTTATATTTTGTTTTTCGTTTTTACTATAGCTCAAAAGACTTTTATTACAATGGAAGGGATCTAAATTACAGAAAAATCCTTAACAATGTCATATTTATCGTTTGTTTCCACAAACATCATTGTTTGAGAATAGAGACAATGAATTTCAAGTGTTGGTCACGAAAGGCTTTGTGTGAAAGAATAAAGAATCTAAGACTAGATGAAGAAAGGTGTAAATCCTGCTAGGATACCTTAAGATTAACACATCCGACCTCGCATTAAGTGAGCTCATGAGGGGTACAACGATTAAATAGCTGGGAGAGGAGGGTTCAATGTGAAGCTCGCCTTATTCAAAATGGCAACTTATAATATAAATTCAACATTACTAGTTTAATACTCACTAATCAGGTTCACAATACTGTTTTCTTTGTTAAAACAACTTTCCAATAAGGTGCAAACGCAACTTTATTTCCTAAAAAATCCTTTAAGCCTCCAACAATAGTTACTGTATTTTATTGTGAATAACACACCCCAACAGGGTTTTGCAGCCAAAGACTACATTGTAAATTATTGTTCTATAGTTTAGCAGCCTTCTTTATAATCAAACTCATTTCAAGCTAAAGTGAAATAAGGTGCCATCATAGTACTTACTCAGCCACATCATACAATGTAATAGAAGAAGATGCTCTAAATATAATGCCCAAAGTTAGGTTTTCGGGCTTTCTAGGAAATGTTAAATTATAAAATCATATCCCCTCCAAACCACAGTAAAACAGTTGTTACACAGGTTTTCTGAACTTCGTAATTCTATATATCACTACTTTCTAGACGTCAGCTAGGCTCTGACGTGCCTCATATATGTGTATATATTGAAGAGTCTCCACTGGCTTCGCTAGTGTCTGTGTTTTGGTGGTAGCGAGCCTCAAAGCTGTACATATATATGGGAGCCTACACTCGCTCCGGTTGGTGAGCCTGCTATGCCAGATCTCTTAACTATTCGAATATCACATGTTTCTGAGATATGATGGTTTCAAATTACATTTTTTACAATAACTCCGTTATCTGTCATCGTGATACCATTACATGCAGAATTGAAAAATTAATTTTTATCTATTCAGTGTATTATAAATTCTTTAATATACGGAGATATGAACAAAAAAATGTTTAAAATGGTCACCATTTTCACATTTTTACTAAATTTTACTGAATATCAATAGTGTTCTACATAAGTAGATTAAAAATTCAATCACATAAAAATCTTTGTTAAGTTTGTTAATCAGAAAATTTCATTAGTATATAAATTTCAAAATAGGGACATTAACAAAAATAAATAATATCTCATTTATTTTTATGTTGAAAAAAAGTTGATATCATTATTGAAATGATAAAAAGAAGCACATAAAAATACATTTTGATCTGAACTTATATCATTTAGTTTTAGACAAAATTAAATTAATAATAATTGCAGTACAATTGTTTTTGTTTCCACTCATAAACAGTAGGAAATCACATTACAGCTGTGGAAGCTTTACAATGACACTCTATCCCGCAGCAAATAATAATTACAAAAGATATTTGTATTGTTATATTTTATGCAACTTTCAAGAATTTTTTTAATTACAATAATTTTATTAATTTTTAATTTATTGATTTTAACACTAATACGTTTTCCCAACAAGTATTGAAAATACAATAATATTTCAAGTGAAAAATATATTGGGTTCAATTCCCAGTCTAGGTCTTATTTTTTCACTTGAAATATTATTGTACAATAATTTTGTATATTTCAAGTCAGATTTATATAGATTTATATCTTTTCATAAATATATAAATTATATTCTATATTTTACAATAAATTAAAAGTCAGTTAGTATTACCACAGTGTTGAAATATAAAATAATACTAACAAAACTAGCATTTGATTTACCAATTATGTTTAAAACAAGTTGGTAGGTGACATCATGGTACTTACACAACCCAATCATCAACAAAATACAAACAGATCCTTTAAATGTAATACCAAAAATTTTGTTTCCTGAACCTTTGAAAATTTAAACTATACTGTCAAATCAAGATCACCCAGTAGGGTAAGTTTGTTTAAAACAGTTGTTACTCAGGTTTCTCAACCTTGCAAGTGTATATATCACTACTTTTGATGTTGACTGCCTAGCGATGTATATTTATTTATATATTAAAACCTTTCCACTCACTTTGGCCGTGTTAGTGTCAAACATATGTGAAGGAGCCTCCACTTGCAACGCTTATGTTGGTCCTGGCGGATCTCGTAACTATAGAAATATCACATTTTCTCGTGACGTCAGTGTTTGAAATTACTTTTTAGACAATAACTTCACTATTTGTCATTATAGCAAGATGTGGGGATGGTATCATTACACGCAGAATTGTAATTTGTATCTAATTTAGTGTGTTATAATCTGAATAACACATGAAATATGAACAAAAAATTTAGTAAAATGACCGCCAATTTGTCATTTTCAATTCCATTTTTCTGAATTTTTAAAGGGTTCTATATAAGCACACTGTAGTCGCCTATAAGAATTATATATTCCTAGCTAAATAATTGTGGTCGTTATTGTATAAACATACTATCAAAAATCACTGTCGGTTTACTGATACAATAAAATGTGTGAATCGGTCAAAAAAACAGAGGTCGAAATTTTTAATGACTATTAAACTTAGCCTATACTTCATTTACAGAGTAAGTAAATTGTCAAAAAGATTTATTGACGAATCATTGGACATTGGAGTGAATACAAATAATTTTAATTCTAATTCTATTTGGTTCATATAATGAATCATAGTACTAATTTCGATGACTGATACGATTTAAAATACAACAACAAAAATAAAGTTAAAATCCCAACAGTTTGAAATGAATACATTTGAAATTGCACATAAAAAAACTATTAAAATGTTAACTTTAATTTAAGATTTGGATGATTTATAAAATATTCTATAATTTTACAACCTAGACAGTTTAATTATTAATAGATTTCTAATTAAATACTACATTTTAAAACATTAAAAAAATACATATTTACTTTATTTTTATTTTTATAACTTTATTCCAAATAAAGATGTTTATATTTAATTTTTTCTTTGTATATTACCGTCAATAAACAAATATATATCAACTGTAAGCTACACTTGTAAAAACATTTATTTGTATTTCACAAATTTTTTTGTGAAAAAATGTGTTTTTATTCTTTTGGTTAAATCTTTTTTTTCCCCTAAATTTCAAAATTGTGTAATAATGGTTCAGAAAACAAGGATTCCCTGAACCACAAAAACAGGAAATAAACTAAGATTATAATAAACCTAGTATGTTTATTAGAATACACTTAAGTACATTTCTATGAGTCATCATCCTCAGTGGTTTACAGCTAAAAACTGATGACTGTGTCATTGAAATTTACATAAGTGAATTCTAATAAACATAATAGGTTTGTTATAATCTTAGTTTATTTCCTGTTTTTGTGGTTCGGGGAATCCTTGTTTTCCTTATTATAAATATCGCCACAGTGCTCCGTGGAAATTTGATTTAATTTTTGAACTTACAAGCATTTTGATAATTTATTTTAAATATTTTTAACCCATGAGAAGAGATAAGCATGTTTTCTATAAGTTAAATAGAAAATATGACATTGTTAGAAAGTGTTTAAACTTTCATTGAGACTAAATATAATGCTAGTTAAAGCCTTACTATAATGATCATATACAAAAAACTAACATAGACTAACTTTAAAAAAAAGACAATTTCTGTCATTGACACAAACACACTATTGTGCTATAAGAATAATTATAAAGAAATTTGGCAATTTCATTTTACAGCTAATCCTGACCTTAAAAACCTTAGCCCACTACACAGAATCGTATTCTACATATAAAAATAAATTTTAAAAATTCAGCAACTTTTTTTTCGAAATCACCTTGTTTAGTCGTAATTCGCCATTTTGGTTTTTTACAAAACTCACTGTAACTCCAGAAATAGATAAGATATTGAGTTCAAATTTCGGATAAGCATTATGTATGTTACGATTTACAAGTGTGCCAAATACAATTACTTTATTTTTATAATTTTCAAAATATAATTTATAATTTTCAACATTTTTTATTTAACTTTTTTAGAGATATTCTACGTTAAAAGTTTTAAACGACCTCTATTTTGAAAATTATAAAAATAAAATTGAGAGTTTTTGAAATATTTACGTGACTGTAACTCCTAAAGGGTTAGATATCGAAGAATACCAAAGAATAAAAATAAAAATTATTAAAATAACGTTTTTTATACAAATTGGCATAAAAAAATAGGGGTGTTCCTATAGGAAAATAGATCTAACTGCCATATTCTAAACCTCTAGTTTTACCTCAAAAAAATTCTGGGTTTACCATTTAAAGTTTTTTTTGTAAGTTTTGTAGTTATCAAATAAAATACTGATTACACCTGTTTCAATCATCCTGAATAACCTTCTCAAATACACTTTCACAAAACAACATGAATTATATACATTTTAATAGTTTGGAATTTTTAGACGAGTTTTTTAAAATGGTTAAGATATTTGTATTGTTAAAATAAGTTATCTAGTGGCCTCTTGAACAACAAATACTGTACTCATGTTGAACAGTAGTTCACGAGATTATTCACTGTTTCAGGCGGAAGTTATGCAATATGACTACACATCTGCTTTGACAGTAGTAGACTGTCTACATACTGTAGAACAGGAGTTATGTGGGATTATAAGAAATCCAACCCATATTTATTTAAATTTAATTTTTTTTAGTCTTTGTGGTAAAATTAACCTAATTCTTAAGTTAAACAGTGAAACATTATTTCTCTTTAAGAAATAAAAAATCGTAAAATGTTATCCTTTTTTAAAATTTTAATTTACTTTGGTTTTCTCATTTTTATCAAAAACTATTACTAATTAAATGTGAAACTTTCGTATTCGTGTGTTCTTGAAATTGAGACATAAATAAAAATGAATGAAAAATGACATTAGAGCAACATTTGAAATTTAACATTATTCTTTTAAACAAATTTGTGGAAGAAAACTAGCTCAAATACACTGTGATTATAACTCAGAAACTAAATAGCCAGAGAAATTAATATCTTATACGTTTAAATCTGGCTTAAATAATGTTTATAAATAATAGATTTTTAGCTTGTTTTTATCTGTAACACAAATTATTTATTTTAATTTTAGTTCTCTGTTGGTATTTACACTTCTTAGATTATGCATAATTAAATTAAAATTAAAATTTTAATTTTAATTTAAAACAAATTCAATTTTGGTTGAAAATAAGGAAAATTGCCTACCAAAAATGCAGCAAGCATCAAATTATCGAAAGTTAATAACTCTATTAAAAGGCTGCCATTTTAAAAATGGATTATTGAAACAAGTATTTTTTTTCTCAACTAGGCTATTATATTGTTAAGTACCATGCAAAATATCAACTCAATCGGTTAAGCTGTTCTAGAGATACAAATTATTTAATCAAAAAAAAGTGGGGAATAGCTGCTAAGAAGAACTTTTTTCTTTATTTTGAGCCATATAACATCCCCCTGAGTTATCTCCACGCATTACAGACACACCCTGTATATTATGTAAGTATACACATACATACAACACATATATTACTAACAGATTTTGCTGGGTAACAAAAACAAACCTAATGAACAATTACTATAAACACACTTTAGATCTTCACCCACACATAAATTATTATGTATACAATATACAGGTTGATTCACGAATATATGCGTAGACTTTGTGAGCTCATTTTACTTGCAAAAATACAGAAAACATTGCATATAAACATAGGTCCGAAAACACGTAGTGTGCCGTCTATGCTATTTTATTTTTTTTACAATATATATATATATATATAATTTTTGAAATAAACAAGATATTACTTTCAAATTACACGAATTCTGTATGTTAAGTTCTATTATATCAAAAAGAAAGACTTTATTTTATATTATTTTCAATAAGGTGAACGTTTAAAATGTTTAACGTCATATATCTCGAAAACAGTTAACTTAACAAAAATGTACACACACACACGCGCGCGCGCAGGCAAACACGCACACACGCACACGCACACACACACGCACACACACACGCACACACGCACACACACGCACAAAATCTTTGTTTTCTAATGACGAAAAAAATGGTGTTTATACAAAATTGTATTTAGATTTAACGGTAAAACAATTACAATTTGCATTAAGTTCTTAAGTGTTGGCAATTTCATGAAGTACATTGAAATTGCTAAGTTGATGGGCGACTTCTTGGCACTTGCTCAGCTCCATCATGCTGACATTAATGTCTCTACTTGTCATCGTAGAGGGATGAGATTGGTAACGTTAAATGCATAATTGAAATCTGCATATTTTTATCTAATTTATTGTGTTGTAAGTTGTAGAACACGCAAGATATGAACAACGAACTGTTTTAAAATGGCTGCTATTTTGACGTTTTCAATTAGATTTTTCTGAATTTCAATAAGGTTCAGCACTCTATAGTCCGCTGTAACAAATTTCATGTTACTATCTTTATTTTTGTAGCAACTTTCGTGCCTAAATACAAACGACAACGACGACGGACGGACAACATCTTGACAATCAAGTTTTTTGGTTTCCTTAAAACCATGAAACGCGATGATCAATCAAAAAACAAAAATGGAATTATCTGACGATTTCCAAACTTACCCTGCTACTTCGTAAAGAAATATTCTATAAATGCGGTAGAGAAAGCGTCAATGATAATCGATTTAATAAACTATCCTTTTATATTAAACTTCTGTAAAGTACAGAGGGATTGTACGTCTTCAAAGGTAACTAAAGCTACAATGCATCCTAGTTTTAGTCTTTGAACCATATCCCTTTATACAGACATGGCTTTACAAGTGGTTTTTAGTTGCCAAGGAGATATTGATTTAGATTAATTCAGAGCATGCATTATCTCTCTCTCTCTCTCTCCTTCACACACACTCTATCTCTCTCCCTGTTTATCTCTCAAACATATTGGAATTAATCATTTCGCGAAAATAAAATTAACATACACTTCTGCCAAGGAATGACTTCTTAACTATTTTACTACAATCTAGTTTTTGACCATCCTTTTGGTTTGGATAATAATAATTTCATTTTTTTAAACGTCGTTTGTCTCCTTTCACCAATACTTTTAAAATGATGCAATACATGACCATATTTTCATTTTTAAAATCTAAAGGTACGATTTCAAAAATAATAATTCTTTGTTAATTGTCTAGAACATCCACTAGCTTATTACTCTTTATTACTAGTAAACGTATTTCACTTTGTGAGTTAAAGACAATTGTATTATTAAGCACTGTTAATATATTTGTTTTGGCTGTAATATCTTTATTACGAGGTCTAATAGTTACAAACGGTGTTCTAGACAATTGTCAGAAAAGTTCAATAAATGGAAGTCGGTAGAATCGCACCATCGAACATGCCAACATAACTTTGCATGGAAAATTTACATAACAGATTTATTGGGTAATAAACAGTATGAATTGATTATATTTATAAAGTGAATTGCCAACATTATTTTTATCCAGAAAAAATTATTATTTTCTCAAAAATGTTGCCTTTTTTTTAGTCCTGCCATTTGAAAAAACAAAACTAAATGTTGCTTTTTAAACTTTTAATATTTTTTATATAAAGTACAGTCTACCCAGGTTTCTTTTTTGAATTCAATTCATTTCAACTGTTTAAGGTACGGAAAATGGCCTTCTGAAAACGCATTAAACCTTGTATTTTTCTAACTTTGAGAGATTATTGCACCTAAACTGTTAAAGATAATGAAAAATACTGAAAACGTGTTAAAACCATAAAACAATTTCCTGTAAGACAATACGTTTTGTAGTCTTCTGAAAAACAAATTTTGTTTTATTCCGAATGGTTTATACAGTATTTGTAGCCTGTACTGTACTTTACCATCAAATGGAGAAATTTTTAACAAAGTGGATGTAATTTGATGCAGGTAATTTTTCTCTCTCTTTCATTTTAAATTTAGGAGTAAGAAAAAAATCGGATTTTGATGAAATGTTTTCGAATTTTAGCCTCTAGTTTGAAAAAAAAAAGTATTATTTATGTCGCTATCTCCCAAAAATAAATGTTATCAATATGTAACTAAAAAAACCGTGTGTAATGTTCTTATAATTTCTTAATATCGTTATACACTAATTTCAAACAAATTTTGGTGAGATAGGAGGATTACAGTGTGAAAAGTTTAGACATTTGTTTTAAAAAATCAAAAAATGATCTTGACCTATTTAAGTTAAATACCATTAACAAATAGAAAGAGTTTCCGTGTAACCGAAGCGACTATAGACTGTATTTCTACAAACAGATAAGAGGGGAATCCTTCCTTGTCCATGTACAACAATATATTATTCATTTTTGTTATTACAGTACGAAGGGTTCATACAATTACGGAAATGTTCCAAAAAAATTGAGAAGCTACAATTGACCTTACCAGCGAATGTTGGGCGAGGGGAATTCCTATGTAATCACATTAGCCGACTACCACATCCAGCCTCTTCACGGGCTGTTATGTTATTCAGTTAATTTACTAAATATTTTAACGTTTTGTTTTCATTACAAATAAACTAATTGACAACGCGCAAAAAGTTTTTTAAACCATAAACTATAAACTTCTAACCATAACCTCAAAATTAATATAACAATATATTCAGAACATCTGTTCAGGAAAAAAAAAATGGTGAGTATAATTGCTCTGTGTAAATCGAATAAAATAAAACTAATCTTTAAGACTTTAAATTGCTTTCTAATTTTATGTTCCAAATTCCACTCTTCTAATTCAATCGCCTTTCTTATCTCACACCCGACAGGTTTTATCAGCAGCGAAAGTGATGTTACTCTTTTTCCCGACAATCAAGATGTAGTACGTACTGAGTTCATGCCAAAAGGAACAACAATTAATGCAACAGCTTACTGTGAAATCTTGAACAGATTAAGAAAGACAATTAAAGACTGCTGCACAGGAAAACTGTGAAAAGGTGTTGTGCTTCTCCATGACAATGCTTGTGTAACAAGAGGTCTCATAAGGTAGAAGTTCAAATGAGAAAACTGGGAACACCCTACGTATAGTCCAGACCTTAAGCCTTGTGATTTCCACGTTTTAGTTCCAATGAAAACGATTCGGAAATAATGCAAAACTGAAAAATTCAGTAGAGAATGTTGTCAGAAGTTGGGATGCAAATTTTTTAATAAGAGTTGAACAATTTTTACTTGACATAATAAATGTCTAAATCGATATTATTTGTAGTTTCAAAATAAATAAAGAAATCTTTTAATTTCTAAAACTTTTAATCTTTTATGCAAGTGCAATTTACTTTTTGACTACCCCTGGTGTATCTAGCATTAAAAACCTAGACATAACGCCTTCCAGAACGCTATTGACATATATTGGTCCTGCTTGAGCCGAATGCACGCCAATGTCTTAAGTACTCAGATTTCTCTTAACTCTTCTTTTCTTTAAGATTTCCTCTGCATCCAGTCTTCTCCTTGACAATTATTCCCGGAGGACTGACCGAACCCTGTTTGCTTCGCAGACGATGGCAAGCATCAATCATACTGACAGTCACCGGATAGTCTAAAGGCAAACACACCTTTTTCATTATTTCTACAACATTCTCATTGGTCGATGATTTAACATTCGGATACATTCAAATTCAAGAACAAATGTTTTGAGCTATATACATTAGGTACATACAGAGTAAACTCAACTCCTTTGTAAGATTTCATTTTTTAAATTCTTCGAAACACTTTACAGCCTTTTGAATATGTTGTGTTTCATTATTTTTTATTATCATTATTGTGTTAGTTTCGTTTTTATTTTATGTTTCCTTTTAATCGATGGGGGAGCTATTTATTTATTTAGCTTCTCTTTGATTATAATTTGACATTGCCATGATAACATAGGAACTGTCATAGAAATTATTACAATACATACAAACAAACTAACACTAAACAAGTACAACAAACTACAAATCGTCAAATACACAAGTAAATTATAATATAAACAGTGATTGTGACTCATTCACCTCTAAACTCCAAAAACTCTTCCACTACATAAAATCACTGCTCTGTTTATTTATTTATTTTTTCAATTTCTTCGATTTAATCTATTACATCGGACTGCAATTTATTTTACAATCTGATTCCCATGTAAAATGTATCTCCCTCATACACAGACAGACAATGCCTGAGATACTGGAAGACATGTTTGCTTTGAGTTTAATTATCACGTTGTTAAATTCTATCTTGGTATATTTGGATAAACTAAACTCAGCAACTCATAAACATAAATACAAGGCATTGGTGTAATGCACATTCCTTTAAAGAAAGGTTTACATGATTCCCTACGCCCTACTCCTATCATAATTATAATTATCAGTTTTTGAATTTTAAATATAATGCTTGGCTCAGGACATTATGCCATAATTTAAAAGAGAATGGAAAAATCTATAATAGGCAGATTTTAAGATTTTAGTGTTTCTTTTGGCACTCGGTCAGAGACTATCTGTATGGGACAACAGGCCACTATTAACTTTCTACTGTTTTTATATGGTCTCCTCATCTTACATTTTTATTTCATTTTAGTCGCAGAAAATTTACATTAGCGGAGACAATATTACTGGTTTCTAAAACTGTGTCAAGAGAGATCTCTTAGATCATTTGGTTTAAAAATCTAAAACACAGGATTTGTTTATATTCATTTGTACGCCATTGAATCTAATGGACCCCGAGACATTCTGTAAAAAGTACAATTAAAAACACAAATTTGATTCCCGTATCAATGCTGATGTATCAACAGCGAAGAAAACCATTTCTCAAGTTTTTACAGCAATGGGTAAGTCATTAACGTACAATAAAAAATATAATAGGACCAAGAACTGAGCCTTGAGGCCCTCCTACGTGGTTTATACTTGGCTCTAAAAAGTATTTCAAGTTATTTTTAATTTCAACAATTTGATAACGATTTTTTCAAATAGGATCTACACCATTTTAAAAATATTCTTCGTATACCATAAAATCATATCTTTTTAGAAGTATAACATGATTCACAAAATCAAAGACTTTAGACAAGTCACAGGACAGTCCAAGAGGATATTGTGAGACATCCACAGCTCTGAGAACTTGTTCAGAAAAGTTAAATATTCCAGAGGATGTGAATCGACCTTTTCTAAACCCAAACTGAGGCTCAGATAAGCGATGTTATACTACGCTAAAGGATAAGGTTTTAGTAATAATAAGAAATTAATCACACTCACACTCACACACATAAACACTAATAGAATCATCGGCTTGGCTAAAAAAGTCTTTTTAGAATGAACTCAATAAGACTGTCAAAGTGACATGTTTACGAACGTTAGGATGGTAACCCAGACACTCTGTCTTCGACTGGCAAAAAAGACCCATTTTTCCTTCTTTAGTTCCTCAACTTTCGATTAAAAAATTGCAGTTTTAAAACAAATATAAACGTTGTTTTATATTGATAATATTAATATATAAACTGACTGAGTGATGATGTCTTGTTGAGAATCCGCTTCCTCATCTTCGGAATCGTCGTCCTCACTATCGTAGAAGATATCATCAGGGTCTTCTTGAAGTTTAGATCTAGGCACCACAATGTCACCACTCTTATGCAGTTCCTTTTTACTCACACAAACAGCTGTGAAAGCATCTTCTAACAGACAAAGTTCTTTCTTCTTGCAGTTCAGTGGATGACAGAGGTCACCTGAAACAAAATTATACAATCAATAACAAGATAACACATTAACAAGACGTTTCAATTAGCACCCAAGTCTGGGTGTTGTAATTATTTTTATACACAAATACGAACTCCCAGATAAACTGAAAAATCGCGCATCTACAAATCACCTACTAAAGTAGCTCAGTCGAGAGACACTTACAAACACAAAAACTTGAACAAACATAAGAGGGTATTTTATTTTAAAGTAAAAGCCGTTTAGGCACCACAACCGCTCAAACTGCAGATCAGAGAGTTTGTCAGAAACTTTCTACAGATCCTCCTCTACGTCGCCAGTGCGTTTCAAGTTACTGAACGTGTTAGTAGTTTGTTTGAAAACAACAAGAGAAACGAATTGTAAAATGTTTTCATTTTTGTAACACCTTTACGAATATTCAGTTAGACGCAAATAACGGGTTTGAATTATATTAACAAAAATGTTCTCATCCACCTGCCCCCCTCCATAAAACTAGTAAATATATGGTTTACCATGGATTAACATACGTAAATAATAATTTATCTTTTTTCTATGTACTTGATTTTTGTTTAAATATTATTAGGTCTTTACTGTTTTCTTATTTAACATATACAAAACATTTTTGTTTGATAAGGAATATGACATGAAATACTTGATTTTTTTAAATTGAAGTTAATGTAATTATAGACGGCCTTGCATGTACTAAGCCTTGAATGGTACCAAACCTAGAATGGTACCAAGCCTTGTATCGTACCAAAAGCCTTGTATGGTAGACTACCAAAAGCTTTGTATCGTACCAAGCCTAGTATGGTAGTAAGCCTTGTATGGTACTCAAAGCCTTGTATGGTACCAAAAGCTTTGTATCGTACCAAGCCTAGTATGGTAGCAAGCCTTGTATGGTACCAAAAGCCTTGTATGGTACCAAAAACTTTTTATGGTACCAAGCCTTGTATCGTACCAAAAGCTTTGTATGGTAACAAAAGCCTTGTATGGTACTAAAATCCTTGTATGGTACCAAAACCCTTGTATCGTACCAAAAGCTTTGTATGGTACCAAAAGCCTTGTATGATACAAAAAGCCTTGTATGGTACCGAAAGCTTTGTATGGTACCAAGCCTAGGTATAGTAGCAAGTCTTGTATGGTACCAAGTCTTTTATGGTACCAAAAGCTTTGTATGGTACCAAAAGCCCTGTATGTTATCTAAAATTGTATTGATTGTGTAATTTAAGTAGTCTTTATATAAAAATGATGAGTATTACTGTACTAGTTTTAAAAGAAAACACTTGTTCATGTGTTACAAAATTTAAAATGAGAAGTAATTGATTCTTCTAAAATGAAAAACTATGTCATAACAACCATTGACTGTATATACTAAATATTACTGTTTGAAGCTCAGAAATGATGCTAACGGACCCACTTCAAGTAACTTAAGGACATGCTCCAACTGCTCCTACACTAGAGCATTCTGAACGTTAACTCACAAAACTACAAATATTCAACCCACATAAAAAACATTACATTATCGTATGATAGGAGTTCTTAAATATATAAACTGTTCAATGGTACAACGTTCGTTTAACAATATACTTATGAATGATAAATCCAATATGGCGGAGGTGGAACAGATAAGTATTTGTCTAAGCCTAAAAAAAAAAACAAAAAAAAACAAAGTGTATTAACAAATTATATGAAAATCAGACGCAAAGTTACGTAGATCAGAAAATTATTAAAAATAACTAAATGAAGTAGTTAAACTAAATTATATTAATTTTATAACCTACCTTGACACGATTTATCATTACAATATCCTATGGACAATGTTAACATATCGATAGGTTTGATTAAACGATCCTGTGCTACAAGAGAATCGATTCTGAACGTAGCTTTCGATATCTCATGGAAACGATAGCGTAGGGAATTGTTATCTCTTGGGTACAGTTCAAGTAAAATACGAAGGTGGAATACTTTCTATTATTTTCCAGGCACAAAAATAATGTTTTGGACTGCTACTTATACAGTGATTTCTAGTTAAAATAATTATGTACGAGTAGACCTACTATAAAATTTAATTAATTTTAATAGTACTGTATTTGCGGATTATTTATTTTATCTACTGTTGTTAATAAAATTATTATTATTATTTTTTTGTATGACAAGAGTCAACTTAACTTCATACTTTAAATACAATAAATATACAATTTTAAATAACATATATAAATATATTTATGTAAAAATTTAGTATCTGAACAGGATTATCGCAACTGCTCCATATCTAAATTCACCACTTTTGGCTGAAAAAAATCCCCCCTTCATTGGAGAAGGAAGCGTTTATAAAATTAATGGGATTATTAAAGCAAATTTTATTGTATAAAATCTAATATATAGGTAATACAAGACGAGAAAAGAAGGTGAAATTAATTTACATGAATTTCTTTATTGTTACAATTATTTAATAAACAGAACATAGTAAATATTAGAAATTACAAACTTTTTTATTATTAGGATCCGTAGGTAAATCCAAGGACCCTTATAATTTCATGCACGTGTCTGTCCATCTGCCCAAAAAAAAATAATTTTTTTCTTGTCACACATATAGGAAAAATATAGCAAAAACATTTCCTTGTGGTAGTTACTGAACTTAGGGGCAAAAACTTTCGAGTTGAATTTTGTTTGTTTTTTTTTTGAAATATTTTGTGTGCGGTATCAAATAAAACTAGAAATAAACCACAGTGTGGAATCTATCTTAAGAAATTAAAACACCAACCGCGACAAATTTCAGGATAGTGGTATAAAGCTCAATTGTGGAGAAAAGTTTTATATAGGACAAACATTCCGCTTATTCAAAGACATCTATGAACCAAGCATCAACATGCTGAACAAACACTTGATAGACTCCAAGCACGCAATTAGGCATAATGCAAGATCTACAAATATTAAAAAAAGATGTAGAAAGAACAAAAGAATGGATGTTTTAGAGAGTTTTTCATTTATAAAACACTAAAAACGGAAGCCGGCAATATTCTTAACGATCAAATACAATTTGGTTCCCACGTCTAATACGACAGCATAACGATGTTAGAAGCACCTACAAGATATACAACCAACAACACCGATTGTCCAAGTGTTGAATCCACAGTTCACATTCGAGTCAGCCCGACAGATGTCGTTTTAATGACACACAAATGTTGATTATTTCATAGTTTTGTACATGAAATGTTATGTGGTTTTGTTTAAGTTAATGTGATTTAATTGTGTAATGTACAAAAATAAAAATAAAACTTCTTGTCTTCGACAATGACAGTGTGATGTCGAAACAGCAGTCAGACGTATCTGAAAATAAGTGATTGTTTGAAGGTTAGTTTATAATACAAATATTAAAAACTAAAAGTTATTCTGATTACGAATATGTATATGTATTTGAAGAAAAAACATATGTTGGCGTTAGAACAAAATTTAAAGCGACAAACATCATACCCCCCCCCCCCCTAACTTGAACACGATATGACCTACAAATCTGTAAAAATTATTTAGATTTGAAAGTACGAAATCGTATTTTATAGTATTTTGTATTGCGAATACAATTTAATTTATTTAAACATTTAATGAGATACCGTATGGGTAGCGTGTTTTAAAAGCAGTTTTTGTGAGATGTAAAACAAACATTCAATTACGAATAAAATATGGCATTTTCATTGATTTCTCTTTATTAGGGTCCGTAGGTAAAACCAAGGATAATTAAAATTTCACGCGCGTGTCTGTCTGTCTGTATAATACAAATTGCCGCTTCAAAGATTTCAATTTTATAGAAATAACTGTCCCTAAGTCTTGTGGTTTAGCATACGTTTGACTCTTTTATTCATTAATAGTTTTTGTCTTTCAACAATTCAAATTTATCAGCGAGAAATGTTTATTTATTATCAGTAGCTTCTCCCCTTTCAGGGACACAGTTACTTTTTCACAAATAAACTAGTGTCAGATCATGTCAGGGTATGAAATACAGCCCAGTTTCAATTTGCTTTCCATTATTTAATCAATATTTCAACCGTGACACTAAACAGTGTGCTCATTAATAATGACCTTCAAGAGTAAAGTAAACCAATAAATCCAACCTAAACTGCTGTCTGCCTTCAGTCAATATTGTCCCTGCCCAGAGGCATACACAAGTGTTTATGTCTTGTTACATTGCAACGTCACAATGGCAGTACTTTCTCTACATTTCAATCTGAAACTTTTCTGTTACAGTATTTTTGCTTGTATTTTATAAGTCTAGAGACTAATTGAATGGAATAAAAAGTACAATTGTCCACTGTAAACGACGATTCAAGATTCAAGAGACATGTAGCAAAACTTCTTGGCTCATCTCCAACATCCTTCTTGTACAAGTAACAACTAAAGATGATGACATACTCGTTGAAACGTCGTCTTGTTATAAACAAAGTCAAGGTTGTGAAAAATTGAGTGCTTTCTATTATTTAGTTTCCACAAGTCTTGTTTTTTTTCAAATGACTACAGGCTAAGCTCAATTTATTTACAAAGAAACAATTTTAGGTTTTATGAAATGCAGGTTCTATTTTGAAAACAAATATTAGTCAATTTTTAATATAAAATGTCCAGTTATTACGACATCCCTCAAAATTTAAAATTTAAAATTTTGAAATTTGAAATACCAGATCTTTCTGGTAACGTAAAACTGGTTGTGGTTTAGCTAATCGTCGTCCAATCCCTCAGAAAAACTCTTTACTGTATGCAGATATAATTGGGATTTATTAAATCATCAGCTGTTATTTTCGTTGTTATTTATTTGTTGCCATAGCAACGATTTTTATCATCATTTACTAAATTTCAAACACAGGAATCTAGCAGGTGGTAAACTTGTAGTAGTTTACAATTAATTAATTGTTTTTTTTACTCCATCATGACTTTACCTTTACAAACATCCATCGCATTGATTCATTGTTATTATGAATTTGAACGGAGTTTTTTAGCTTAGTTGAGAAAGTTTTGTACTCGCAACGGTTTGAGGGACGGACCGTGAAATGTAGTCGCGTATAAAATGTTTAAAACCATCGGGTTCGTTGGAGACATCAAGAGGCCAGGACGACCTTCAATCGTAAGGGACGTTGAAGAACTGAAAGAAGCAATTATTCAAAACGTAGCAAAGATAAAAGTCAAAACACTAAGAAATGCCGCGCATAGAGGAAACACTACTGCTTCTCCAGAAAGAAAAGAGAAGCCAGTTCGAGCACCTGTATTAATAACCCTACAAGTAATAATTTTACTCAATTTGAAGATTTTTTATTAAATCCCGTTTTATTCCAAAGGAATTTATGTACTTTACTTTGTTCTATGTTAAAAAGAAATAAATTATAGTTAATTAAATAATTAAAGTTCTAACTAACTTTAATTCAGTTAGTTCTAACTAACTTTTAAAAGACCCGGTATTTTCGGTGGTTATCGCCACCACAATGTAGTTGTGTTAAAAAAAAAAAAAAAAAAATGGGCGTCATAATGTTAGTTTTACCCATTCATTAGAATACAAACAGATCCTCTAAATGGAAACCTCAAAAATTCGTCTCTTGGGCTTAGTGGAAAATATTAAATTATATTGGTAGATCAAGAGGTCTAACCCAGGGCCGGATTTCCCAATAGGCCCTGAAGGCCCGGGCCTATGGGCGCAAGCTCCCAGGGGGCGCACGGCCGAGAAAAAATATTTTTAAAAAATATCTAGAAATAAAAATAAATATAGCCATAACAACATATTTTTTGAATTGATTACAAAAAAAAAAATCATTCTGATTTTGAAGTTCATTGGAACAAATAATTGTTGGTAAAGTTAAACTATTTTTCAACATTATGCATCAACTTCGTTACAACATAGGCTTGATATAATTTTTTAATAAAGGTTTTTGGGGAAGTAACTTTAACCAGACTAGGGGGCGGAAAAAATTATTGGGCCTAGGGGCGCCAAAATGCTAAATCCGGCCCTGGTCTTACCTAGTATTAGTTTAAACTTGTAACACAGGCTTTCAAAATATTGTAATTGTATACATCACTAGTTTCTTGACGTCGGCGTCTGCTAGATGTGTCCGCATTAAACAAATAATACTCGCTTCGCTCGTGTCAGTGTCTTTCGGCTTGAAGGCCTTCGAAGCCTTCGTTCGCTACGCTCGTGCCTGTAATTCTGCCCTGTCGGATCTTGTAAATATACGAATACCACATTTTCTTAAAAGGTCAGGTTTCGTAAATACATTTTAGACGATAACTTCGTTAACTGTCGTCGTAGAGAAGCGTGGGAGGTACCATCACATGTAGGGTTGAAATTTTCAAAAGTTTTATCTAATTTAGTGTGTTAAAAGGTGAATAATACACGTGATATAAACAGAAATTGTTTAAAATGGCGCTGTTTAAAAAAAAAAAATTCGATTTTTCTGAATTTCTATACAAACCCATTATGACAAATTTCATGTTAGTATCTTAATTTTTGTGACCGCGATCGGTACGTACGTACAAACACAGCATAACTACAAACGATAATAATTACGTCGATGAAAAATCGAAAATAACTTTTTTGTTACCTAAGGCCTTGAAAAGTCAAACCGGGGACTTACTTTGTAAATAAGATTGTGCACAAATTCAGGAATATTATAGAAAACAAAATTTTAAATAGAAATATAGAAAAGGTTTGACAGAGATGTTATAATTTGACATATTGTATGGGCAAAGTCTCATTAGAAAGTTTGTTAATTGTCCTACACGATTTTCATTTAGTTGTGCATACGAAGCTAATTAGAAAGTTATGTTCCAACGTTAGCCACAGGTTGATATGCAGTGGTTTTAATATGGTGAATGCAAACATTTAGTCGGATGACTAAATAATTGGCAATCAAATTGACAGCCTCTGTTAGTTGTTATTATCGCAGCAACTGCAGGCCGTGATGAAGTGGGTCATTATGGACAAACTACATCAAAACACTTCACAACTACAAAGTATAAAGTCTGAATAAAACTTGATTTGTTTAATATTAAGAGCATATAAATTCTTTTAGTTGAGTAATACAATAATATTTTTAATCTAAAAATTAAAACTTTTTTTAAAAGTAAAAATATATACCGGTGTCTCTACTCATCCACAAGTGGGCACCGATCCTAGCCATAAGCGTGAGTCTTTTTTCATTGGAAATATAAAGTATTAGATCTAACTAGTTTTGTTCGTTGCGTATAGATTTTTCTTCTCAAGGTCATCATGGCTTTATAAATAAGAGGACAAAAAACAATATAAAATAATGACCCACTCACTGACCGCGAATACTCTAATAGCTTCAGGATTAGAAAGAAGACATAAATTCTATACTTTTCTCTATACTAAGTATACGTGACGTAGTAAAATTGTATACAACGTATAATCTACACAATTTGTAATAAGCTGTTGATAATTTGTTATACTTCGATACAAAGAATCTCTACTAGTGATGTACGAGTTCGAATTAAAATACTCGGTGAATCCGAGTATCAAAATCCTCGGAGCATTCCGAGTATTAAAATCCTCGGTTTCGTATTAAAATATTCGGACGAAATCCTCATAACTAGGAACAACGAGGTGGTAATGTGCGAGTATGAATTCGAAATAAAATCCTCGGACAACGATATTCGTTAGTGTTGTGTCGATTCCAAAAAAAAATGCTCGGTGTTTCTACTTTGGTTATACAGTATTAGTTTCTAAGCTGATTTTTCACTACACATTAATTAAACATTACGATTTTGAGTTAAAATGATTTAGTTTGGATAACAAGTTCAATTTAAAATAATAATATTAATTTATTTCCACATTAACAAAAAGTAAATTAAATTATTATTTAATTGTTATTATTTATATTTAAGTAAATATTAATAGGTTACCGTCTTTTTAAAAAATCTAGTAAATTAACTTATTTTAAATAACAACTAAATTATTAATGTTGGTAATAATTGTACTAACGTTAAATTACTGAATTTGTGTCGAGGCAGGATAACATTTAATTACATATTACAAGTGTCAATCACATATTATTTTAAAAAATAAATACTTGGTGGATCAGTCTAACAGATAGAACGCAAAAGTGTAGGTTTATCTAAAACGATCTGATTGGTAAAGCTGAGTTCGAATCCGATGCGCAAAATCATTCTACGCAGATACTCGATTTCGAAATAATAATACGAGTATTGAAATCATTTGTAACCGAGTAATGCGAGTATCCATTTCACCCGAGTATCAACATCGCTAATCTGTACCTGAGATTATCACTTTCTGTCAAATTGTCATTTTTTCCCCCGTTACTTCAAGTTAACTATAAACTTAAATGCCTACTTAGAATAAGAAATCAAGCAGTTGGCACTCAAAACCAAATCGGTTCATCGATCCCAGACGATGACACAACAGGTACCGACCGGATACTACTGCCGGCTCTTTTAAGAACACCTGACTATGGGCAAACTCCTCAGCAACTACGACGGTGCAGTAAAACAACCCTCATTGTTTTACCTTCCTATCAGAAAAGGTATAATCTAATTTATTCAATAAATTATAAACTTAATAAACTATAAATTATTCAGAATCTCACTTTAACTTTTACAACAAAGTATTTTCAAAATAAAATCTCTCATCCTTTCGTGTATCAAAATAGCGGAAATGGGAGTTGTTCCAGAAGACGAGTACAGTACTTAAAATGTTAAAAAACACTTGTCCTTCTATATACTGTGAACCTGGCTTTATATAAACTGAAATACTAAATAAATCAACATCCTGTTTAGAAGAGTGACGAAAGATTGCGATGAGTCACCAAACCAGACTAAACTGTCTATTCTAAGCTGTACTGGTCAGCAATTACTTCCTACACAAACACTCCATTATTAGCCATGACTACAAATGCGTGGTCTGCATCGTAAATTTCCACGTAAACACACGAATTCCGTGTAATTTCAGTTCTGCTATCTTAACAAGATGAAAATGACTTCGCTTTGTTTTGTTGTTCTTTTTAATTTTAACGTTATTTTATTTCATAAAAACACGGAAAGCCATCTGAATACTGATATTAAAACTTCGCATAATTAAATTCTATAGGACAACAATGATACAGATAGGATGTATTTTTTCTAATAGACGTAGAACAGACAAAGTTGTGTGATCGATCTATGTCGAGGTTTTTGAAGATAGATCCGTGTTGAAGTCAACTGTGACTATAAAATTTGTTTTTGGAAAGATGTCTGCCGTCTGTTACCAGTGCTCTACAGCCCAAAAGCGTGGTCTGATCAAATTTGCAATAATAATTCGAATTTGCCTCTAACCACAATCACTAGAAACTTAATAAAAGCCTCTACCTTACTGGTCAACTGATCTGTGGAGTGGGAGGGATTTTAACTTGCACTCAGGTTATCATAGTTTTAGGTTTAATTTATTTCATTAGTAGATATGTATGGTTAGATTTAGTTTATAAGCAAGACCCTCCGATGATGATAACCATGTTATCGAAATGTACATCGGGGCATTAAGTGGAAATAATTAATCAGATAATTGTGTTTTATTAAGTTTCTAGTGATTGTGGTTAGGGGCAAATTCGAATTATTATTGTAAATTTCACCACAGTGCTCAACAAGATTGTATCTGATCAAATTTGGTATGAGGATATATTTTGGAAATATCTCACTACTTTTTTTCGTTAACTTAAATGTGAGTGTGGTTGCCATAAGGAAAACCACAAAATAAGTATTTTTCTCAAAATCGACTCTAACGAATTTGATCAAATTTCAATGGAGGAATCTTAACTATACGACGTATTAGTCACAAAAAGGCCATTTCGTGCGTTATCGTAAATCGTTCATGATGTTGTTATAATCATTCTGTTTCGTTTAAATTTTAGAGACATGTGGAGATTCCAAACACCGTGACAAAATCGGAAGGTCAAATATAAAAAATACTGTTCAAGAATAATTAAAAAGAAGAACTTTGATAGGCGACGTTAAAAGATCGATTTCAATCAATACGATTCACTCTGAGGTCGTGTTTCAGCACGAGCGAAGCAAGTTTAGCTGTATTTGTCGTCGTTAAAAGATCGATTTCAATCAATACGATTCACTCTGAGGTCGTGTTTCAGCACGAGCGAAGCAAGTTTAGCTGTATTTGTCGTCGTTAAAAGATCGATTTCAATCAATACGATTCACTCTGAGGTCGTGTTTCAGCACGAACGAAGCAAGTTTAGCTGTATTTGTCGTCGTTAAAAGATCGATTTCAATCAATACGATTCACTCTGAGGTCGTGTTTCAGAACGAGCGAATCAAGTTTAGCTGTATATGTCGTCGTTAAAAGATCGATTTCAATCAATACGATTCACTCTGAGGTCGTGTTTCAGAACGAGCGAAGCAAGTTTAGCTGTATTTGTCGTCGTTAAAAGATCGATTTTAATCAATACGATTCACTTTGAGGTCGTGTTTCAGCACGAGCGAAGCAAGTTTAGCTGTATTTGTCGTCGTTAAAAGATCGATTTCAATCAATACGATTCACTCTGAGGTCGTGTTTCAGCACGAGCGAAGCAAGTTTAGCTGTATTTGTCGTCGTTAAAAGATCGATTTCAATCAATACGATTCACTCTGAGGTCGTGTTTCAGCACGAGCGAAGCAAGTTTCAAAAGTGGAGTCCCCATGGTTTACTTATACTTTTTGATTTAAAAATACCGAATTGATATCTTGGTGGGTTTTTAATTGGTTGTTAGGTTGGGTGAGTCAAAACGTTTGTACCATTTATCTAATTACAAATCCTGAACTTGATGTTGTATACAGTGTGACCGAGGCACTAACAAAATGACTATACAAACAGTCTATCTCTCTTTACAAGCTTAGAGAATACACAATTCCTACTTTGAAATATTTCTCGTGGCAACAAATTTACTTCAGACCATTTGTCACTCTTGTTAATCACTGAATATCTCTTGTAGAACACTTAGTGCATTTATCAAAATCTAAATAGGAGTGGATAAATGAGAAAGATTGTGCGATTTGTTGCCACCGTTTATTTTAAGTAATAAAGTTTTTACTTTATATCGTAGAATAAACTTTTTGGTGTCATTAGTTATATATTTTGAATCTGAACAAAATAAACTATCACGGAAACATTACAAGACCTGTGAAATAAGCGAAACGAAATTTTTTGGCGTTTTAAAATCGGCCGCTATTTCGAAATTTAACCAGATTTTTATGTTTTAAGCAAACGTACGAAATATTAAATTTCAGCAAAGTATAACAAAATTATGATCACTATAGCGCCAGGGTTTCCGACGTTCAGAAATTTAAGAGATTTGTCCTGAGTCCAGGAAATCATTGATCCGTAACACAGTTTGTTCCGTATTTTATAGACAAGTATAAAAACATCAGAAGAGCTATTTTCTTGTCTAATAAGAGTAATAAATACAGCGGGTATTGAAAAGTCGTGCTAAGATTAATAACTTGAAAAGGTAGAAAGTTGAAAATTTAGAAATTGTTTTGGTGTAAAAAAAAAACAATATATATATTATTTGGTAGACTATTATAAGATAAATTCACCCCTTCCGTAAAATGGGTTTTTTGGGCCACATCGAGTCATTCAAAGTTCTTTTTTAGAATAACTGAATAGCTGTCTAACTTAAATACAAAATGGGGGTCGGGAAAATACTTTTTTTAGTCCTAATTTTCAGTGTTTAAAAAAATTAATGTTGAAGTAAAAATTAAAATTTTAAGGTAATGGAACTTCCTGATTAACCTTGAATATAAAAAAAAAGTACAGTTTTTTCTGTAATAATTAATTGTCTCCTTATTATTTTCCTTAGAAAAGATTATGAAGTAAATTGGATATTTTTAACATTTGACAAGCAGCCATTTAGGCTCTAGTCAGGGCAATTATTTTCTATTTTAAGACCTTTAAAATGAAGTATTTGTCGATGGTTCTTAATATTTGAAAATGTTGAGTTGCCCTCCAAACCCCATTTTCGGTGTGTGGATTAATTCCTTTGTAAAGTTTTTAAGTTTAAAAATATCCCGAGACCATTTTACACTCTCTATAATTTTCCTAGAGCCACTCTTATTAATTAAAGACACCAACATTTTGATATTGTGCTATGTGATACCATGAAATACATTTTCAAATTTTGGTTTACTCGTTCATACTTTATGAAATATAACGGAATTATAAAAAATACCGAATAATTTTAAAAGTGCCTATATTTACGAAATATGCAAATTTAAAATTATAAAATTCGAAGGCAATGAAAGGTACCTTTCAAAATATTCTTCTTAATTTTAATAATATAAATAAATCAAGATCTAATAATTAACTTGTTGACGATTAAATTATCTAATCAGTTTGTTTCTTTATTTTTCAATTAGGGCTAATATAATTTGATTGTACTTACAACGGTCAAAATGTGTTTACGGTTTCATAATATACCTTTGTATAGAGGAATTTTCTAGATGGAACGACCAAATTATTATTTTGTGCGTGTGGGGGGAGGATCAAAACAGAAATTGTCGTGAGTATCTCTTATTTTGACGTCAACGATTTGACTATTCCGGGTCTGTTCAAGGAGAGGACCACCATTCGTAAACAAATTTCTATTGACATAACTAGATCAGACAGAACAGCTGAAACGTTGTTGGCGTGTATTAAGGACAGTAATTTACCAGGAGCAGAAAGAATGTGGAACCAGTAGAGATTTGTTAGATTCCTGCTTATGTGAATCATGTGGCGCCGTAGAAACAAGAATGAATATCTATTTCACAGCTTCTAAGAAGGACATCAATTTATATTGGGCACCAGAACAACAAAATGTGTATTTATATATTATGTATAAAGTTGATTAGGTTAGGTTAGGAAATATTCTGGGTGCCACTGTTTGAGTAGCGGTCTTCTTCTTGAACAAACCCCGGTTACTAACCTAACCTACAAATACCGGAACTTTCAAAAGCAAGAAAAACTTTATTGACTATATTTATTTATTTTTAACACAAAACATAACAAAGTATATAAATTTCGTTAGTATTAACAATTTGTAAGGTGCAGTATGCTACGCATGCTATTTTTAAGCTCATCTACGTTTTGAATAACTGCTTCTCTCAGTACTTCAAATCCTACGATCAAAGGCCTTCATGATCTCTTGATGTCTCAACGGAATCGGTGGCTTCAAACTTACTAACAAGGTTTTATACGCAACTTAACTGCACGGTCCGTCCGTTAATAGTACGAAATTGTCTTAACCTGGCTGATAAACTGCGTTCACATTCGCTGAATCAAGGATAGGAAGCACAAACAACGCATCATTCAACATGAACACCATGAGGTACAGGGACTGTTGGATGTCACTCGGGTGGAGAGAAGAATGAAGATGACAAAGCCTTCAGATCTGATGGACTAGAGTGATAGGGAATAACCATTGGGTCATATCCCTTACAAGTGTAAAGTATGAAGTATAAATTGCTAGATGGGTACATACTCAGTTGTAATATTGAATTAATAAAAAAATAATAAATTCGCTGAATCAATGTGATACGTGTTTGTAAAGGTAAAGTCATGATGGAATAAAAGGATTTTAATTAATTGTAAACTACTACAAGTTTACCACCTACTAGATTCCTCTTTGAAATTAATTAGTCAACAATGAGAAAACTCGTTGCTATGGTAACAAATAAAAACAATATATTATATTATGTAATTATATAGAATTAACTTGTTTTTTGTCCGTCCAACAATCCTCATGAACTAATCACAAATTACCGTTTCGGCGGTCTAAACCACCATCTTCAGAACCACTCAAATAAAGTCTTACACAAAGTAATGAATTTTTAAGTTTCTCACTTTGGGATTGTTAGAATCGTAAATTGTTTTTACTTGTCATGATAAATAAACAGAAACATATATGTACACTACACTAATACACTTAGAACTTATATAAATATTGTTATTGCACAATCCTGATAGGCAATACCATAAAAATGTATAAAATAAATAACAATTAAAATAACAGCTGGTGTTTTGATAAATTCGGGGATTGGAGAACAAATCACAACCTTTTAAAGTTTTAATTTACTCTGTACATATATCCTGAACAACGAATGATTATGATCTGTGGCCATTAAAAGCTAATGTTACGGCGATTCCACGAGGAAGAGACAGTTCCGCTCATACACCCTTGACAAACGTAACAACATAGGCAAGGTTGAGGTAATGAAATGATCAACGTGTCAACTAAGAATAATTCCAGTCTCGTAAACTTCCTGGCGACAGTAAAGTGATTGCAAACACTGCGCAGGATGAACTTTCTGATACATCCAGTCACAACCAAACTAATTCCTCACCAAAACTGTCAGTTCGGTTGTTTGCAAGTAAATTGAACCAGGGTTTTTTTTTGAAATATTTAAATAAAGGCCTAAACTTGCTTCACTCAACACGTCCTCAAGGTAAATAGTATTTGATGAGTTTCTAATGGACAGTGATTAAGGTTTATTTATGTTTTTAGTCAAATTATTCATGAACTGTAATGTTGTTTTGGATTTTTACATTCCTCTAAAATTTGAATAAAAACTGTAGAATCGATTTTGAGATATTGTCTTTTATAAGACCAAATTTATTTTCCAGTTTTTACCGAACTCAGCAACATAGTGTTTTTAGAAAATTGCGTTCTATTTGGGTCCTTAGACGCTAAACTTGTGCAAAATGTAATCAAAATTGTTACAGCCGATTTTGGGGAAATCATAATTTTGAGTTATCGAACAAATGAAAAACCTTCCTAGATATATTTAACAAAATAACACTAGAACACAAATAGTACTTTTCATCATTGAAACGCGTTTCAACAACAAAGTCACCATCTTCAATATACGAGCTACAATAAGTAAACTATAACCACAGTTTAGTTCAGTTATAGTTTAGTTATTGTAACTCGTGTATCACTGAAGATTACGATTTTGACGTTGAAACGTAATATTTGTGAGACTTTGTGATCAAGTTTTATTCTATCAAGTATACCATCTCAAAAGTCAAGCTCAATATTTAATTCCTAGATACGCCAAAACTATACTCACATACCAAATTTGATTATAATCTGTCTACCTGTGTGGGTCTGTCCTATATTGGACAGACAGCTTACCAAAAACCACTTTTTTGGACTCGAAAAACCTTAAAACGAATATAACCTAAAAAACTTGACATCGATTAGTTCATTCATTACACAGCTTCCTCTATAGTACGCGTGGCATTGTCTCAGGGTACATTGCCGATATGAAAGAAACTAATGTAAACAGTAAATTCAATGGGGGTAAAATTCTCTTCAACATTATTCATAATTCACCCCACGAATAACTCTTTGTTATCTTTTTACTTCTAATTTTCCGTTTCTTTTCACCCTGTCGAGACATCTTTCAAGCTAATTTTGTGCCTCCGTCACTTTCAATTCATCTTCCTCGTCCATTGAAAGTTGAGGACACTTATTTCACTGACTATTTCATGAAGTTTTTCCTTTCCTCCCTCATTCTCTCTATATAGGAGACGATGTAAGAAAAAATCGTTAGGCAAACTTTAAAATGACCGCCGCAATTTACCTCGATAACAGGAGGACTGTTTGATACGAGTTAAGCAATGGATGCTCTCTTTAAATATAAACAGTATGTCACTAGGTAGCAGTGTAACGAGTAACACCTCAGCATTCTTCTTTACCAAAATATACTGTAATGTGTTTTCTTTATAAAATTGTCTCGCGCAATAGAAGCAAATGCTATACGTATCCGTAAGTAACTCAAACTTATCCGTAGATTATGGAAAACACAACGCCTTTAACTTGGCTCAAAAACCCCCCTTTTAATGAAGTCAAACAAAAACTCAAATTACATAAAATTTTAGTAGATAGTGAAAAAGTTACACTTACAAGAGTTTTTAACTTTCTTTGATCAACAACTGGCCTTTTTGTACATTTTAGAAAGCTTCGCTTTTGAGCAAGTCCACGCAATAACGAAGTAAAATTACACGCAAGTTAACAGAGATTAAGAAAAAAGCAACGCTTATACTCCTTTTCATAAAACATTACTAATTTTGGAAATCCGTGGTTTGAACCAATATATATTCAAATAACTTAGAGAATAGGTTGAGATGTATTTTTACAGCAAAAGAAATAAAGTTTAACATTAAACAGTCATTTGGGTTAAATGTGTGACAACAGACATTATACTCGACATCGGGGGCGGCCACTGTGCTCAAGAAGTTAAAGGTAGAACATTCACTTCCAGACGACTAATCTACTAATCTGGGAATCGTTTATTAGAGAATTCCAAGAGAAAAGCTTGGTCGGAAGGAATCCATTGGTTATCTTCGTCTAGCTGTGGAATGAGTCAATTTTCGACCATATACGGTTCAACATGCTCCAGAGATCTTCGCTATCCCCGATTCTGCAGTTGTGGTAAGTTACACTTCCCACTGATGTGAAACTTTAACTCATCACTAATAATTATGTTGTCCAGGAAGGGCTCTTATCAGCAACAGTAATTTGTTGAACCATGTTAACGTCAAAAATCTTTTTATGATACTTCAGTTTCGTTAGATGGTATGAGGAGTTGATTTCTTAGGGCTAGGCTACGGGGAAAACTCTGCCTGACTTGTTCCACGACAACATCAGGAAGTCGCGGCGACCTGCTGGGATGTACAGAACAACCAGTCTCTACAAAATATTGGTCACAAGTGTAAAATGTAGGTCTACTTCGACGATCTTTACCAAAATGTGTACAAAAATTGCGTAGAACTGCAGTCAATGAACACAAAACCATAGCGCCTTTAACAACAATGGGAACGCTTCTCGTGACTGCAGCACAATGTGAGAAAACTTGTGTTTTGTATAAAATCACACTTCAACAGATTCTATAAGTTATACATCTTTTTAAAATTGTAAAGTTCTTTTTGAAGCTCTGTATTTCCAACTAGTCATTGGTTGTAGGGATACTCGTACATAATCCACGTCTCCTGCTGAACAGGTGAAAGTCACGTATCCTTACTCAAGAGTCTGATAGTTTAGATGTCTTTCATATGTAAATTTCCCTTCCCAACCACATCATCGAAATCTTCTAATTTTGGTTTATAAATTTCTTTGTTGTTGATTAAAACGATAAAGCAGAATTGAAAAATAGAAATTGTTTAGGATTTTGTAAAACCGATGAACAGAATTTATCGTCCGTTTTCTATATTGTACAAGTTGTGGACATAGCTTTTTTGACTTATACCATAACATTGTGTAGCTATGAAGAGCGAAACTGTCTTATTCAGCCTCAAAACATAAATAACAATAAACACAAACTATTCGTCATCGAAAATGTCAATTTGTTATCATTCGAAAACTGTAAATACACCAGGGACACAGTCTTAAACAAACACTTGAAATGTACATAAGGAAATAAATCTTGTTTTATTGAATTGTGGTATTGAGTGTTTGATTTTAATCTTTAAGTTCGTCACAATGTGCTCAAAAGTAAAAGTATAAGTAAAACATTTGGCCAAATTACTCCAGTGGATAGGATCGGTGGACATTTCATGATCTCGGGTATCGGTGTTTCCGTGGCTAATGACATAACTAATAAAACCATGACTATTTTAGTTGAGATATTACCATAGAGCAATGTATGGTGTATATATATATATATATGGCACTCTAGGCATCCAAAAGGTTCGTCGACGTTTTCGCTTTATACAGAGGGCACAAAAGGTAGTTTTAGTGTATGAAAACAGACCTTTTGAATGCCTGAGTTCAAGCACTCCAGGCCTCCAATAGGTCGTCGCCCGTACCATTAGGCACTCGAAAGGTCTTATACATAAATCTATATATATATATATATATATATATATATATATATATATATATATGACGATTTCTTGGTGTAAAGCAGCCCCAAGAGGTTTAAGACAGTGGCGTCATTTGAATACTAATATCATATTATAAATAAATAGGCTACATGAAACAAATGCTATCTTAGCAATGAGCACAAATATATTAACATCCGTACGATTACCTCCTCTCCCCCCCCCCTACGAAATATTGAAAGGGATCTCGATAAAATGTTGAAGAGTGGTTAAAAAAAACTCTAATTATGGGCGGAATGAAAACTTATGTCAAGGGTCTGAAATAATACGTTTATTAGTTTTAAAAGCGCAATGGGAATTTAACATATTCATAATAATGTTATTCAATTATTACAGTATTGTGTTTGGTGCATACCCCCATATGGCCACTAATACTGTAAAAATAGACATTTTGATGAGAGCTATCATGTTTCATTATACATTCTAAAACAAGCAGATCGTATTATTGTAGATGTGTATTGTACATATTATAAAGTCTGCACTCGCTACGCTCGTGTCTATAACTCGGCCCTGCCGGATCTCGTAACTATACGAATATGATATTTTATTGAGAGGGTTTGAAATTTGAATGTTTGACAATAAGTTCCCTATTTATCATCGTAGACACATAGAGATGAGGAGGGGGGGAATTATCTGCAAAATTTTATATAATTTAGTGTGTTAAAAGATGAATGGCCGCCATTTTGAAATTTTTAATTGAAACTATACCAAATTTCATGTTTCTATCTTAATTTTTGTAGTCACTATCGTATACAGACGACAATGAAGCATATCGAAAATCACTTCTTTGTTTTCCTGATATCATTAATCGGGAAGATCAAACAAAAACGGATGTTTTTGTGTGATACTTTGTATACTGGGCGACTAATAATCATACCGGCTAAGAAAAATAAAAATAAAAATAAAAATAAAATAAAAACTTTAAAACGTAAACAAAGGTAAAGAAACCAGTGAGGTTAAAAACACCTCCCTACAAATTTATTATTCATTAAGATACCGAAACACTGTTTGCGGCAATATTCTTTGTAGCAAGGGACTCTTTTATGAGGTGATGTTTTTCAACTTTGTATTTTAAAGGATGGAAGGCAGGGAGAAATCAAACATTTCAAACTGGACATTCGGTCATGTGATACATAAATTTAAAGGCTCGATGTGACATGAAAACATTTTTATTTGGATTCCTTAATTAAAAATGGCGTTAACACGATTATATTAACCTAACTAACACAATTGGATCTCTCTGCCTTAACAGGATTGTTATTTGAGAATTTCTCATGTAAGATGGTTTATATAAGACCTAAATTTGTATTTTTAATCTCTCAATGATTCTCAATTTTTTATAGGTCTTGGGATGTGAAACGAATGACATAAAAAAAAAGAAGAAGAAATTATCATTATTCAAATCAAATGGTGTCCACAAAAATGAATGTATTAAGGGCCGTTTTTTACCCCCAAATAAAATGTCCAATGTTTCAAATGAGTATGAACTGTAGTTGTACATAGAAACGTATAAAGATTTGATTTGAAGTAAAACATTAGCTATTATTTTATTTGAATCATGAAAGTTTAGGAAGGAATAATTAGTAATTTTGTACCATGTATCACACCACTACAAAATGTTTTGATATTTGTTGCTTGTCAGCCACAACACCCCCAAATTAGGACTTATTCAGGTTCTCTTATCTAAGAAGACTCTCAAAGGATGAGACGAAATGTTCTTTTTCGCTGTCTTAATATAATCTATAATTTTAATGTAACTAACCCTCTGCAATATTCTACTTTCAACGTTCAACGACGGACGTTTCGGCTATTCAGCCATTCTAAGGTTAGTAAGTATTATTTTGTCAATTAACATTTACAGTACATAACATTAAAATAACATTGTATACAATAAATACACGTACAGAAATAATAAATAAATGAGCATTCAAAAACAGTTTATTACCTAACCTAACAACCATAACCTAACCTAACCTTCTTGAGTTAGGGCGTTAAACGGCGAAGAAAAAGATTGAAGACAGTAAGTCCCATTAATTATCGATTAAAATCAATAATCGGAATGGCGACGACTAAATGGTATAACTTACTATAATCACTTCAATTATTACACCAAAACTCAAATAACTTATAATCGAATTCTACTTCATTATCCGTCCATCGACATTTTGTGCTTTTTTCTAGCAAACTTAAAACTCCAGAAATAGATACGACATTGAGTTGAGATATGATATAAGCACTTTATACGTTACGTTTTACAAGGTTACAAACCAAAGACTATAGTTTTATAATTTTCAAAATGACGGGCGTTTAAAATTTTTAATGTCGAATATCTCTAAAACAGCTTTAAACAAACATGAATGGGCGACATTTTGAAAAATAAAGTCTTGGTGTTTGGTACACTTGTAAAACGTAACGTACAAAATAGTTATACTAAATTCAAACTCAATATCAATCTATTTTTAGAGTTATAATGTTTTTTGTAAAAGAACAAAATGGCGGATAGACGGATAATGAAGTGGAATTCAATTATATTTTATTTGTAATTTTTTGTTCGTTTTGATGCATATAATCCGAAAATTCATAGCCAGTCTATCTTTTACGGGACACCCTGTATAAATATTCTGGCTAATGTAATCTCTCTCATGGAAACATCAATGAGAAACAGTTACATCAGCCAGTTCTATTAAACGGAGTTGTTTCTTTTCAATGTTAAAAATAAACCTTTCATCATTAAAAACAGCATAAAAGTTATATTGGTTTTATTATCATAATTTCTGTTTAATTTAAGTCAATTTTAGCATACAAGCTTTACAATGCATTATAAAGTAATGTAAAAGAGTTGTAAAATTTCAAAATGGTGACCATTTGAAAACTATAATATTCTGTAACATAAAGATCTTGGTCAACAAACTCGTTACATAGGATTATTTTAGGAAAGTTTGTTAACCAGCTATATCGACGTGAATAGTTTCAAAATGGCAGTCTTTTGTTCAGAGTGTGTCAATAATTCAACAAAAAAAAATCTTAAATCAAGTCAAACGCTAATTTTACACAATTCGAAATAGAAAAGTGATACCCAACATTGAAATTTCGGAGCAACTAAATTTTAAACTTGAACAGTAATTGTTGTAAAATACTTGTTAGTAAATCGTAAAGAATGATTTAATGCGCGGTTGTCAGTTTCAGGCTGAAGTTATGCAATATGAGTACACGTCTGATTTGGAGTAGGCGAACTGTGTACCCTTGAAATCAAGTAAGGCTGTTGAATCTTGATCTGTCTAGCTCTGCAGACCTCTCTTACGGCCATCTTGGAATCGATGCTTACAAAGACATTGTTAAAAATTTGAACTCGAATAATAATCTCAAAATTATGTAGTTAAAAAACATCAATTTAAACATTACAGCAATACGAATGTTGCAATTTGCTAAGATTTTGAAAAATATATTTTACAATACTGTAGTTTTAAAATGCAGCTGACAAGCTCGCATCAAAACACGTGAATTTTATTTGGGTAACCACCTGTTTGTCGACCTCAATCTTAACATTCATGTATACAGATAGTATATTGCACAAAATGAGAAAACCCGCTTCTAACGGTCGTCAAGTTGAAATATTTAGTTTTTTTTTCTCTTTTAAGAACAAATATTACTCAATGAATAGTGAACATAGTTTATATATTAAATTTGCCTGAAATTCTGATTCCTAGAACAAGACAGTATAGTTGATTTTTTTATAATTTTGAAGCAATATTTCTAACAATGTTTTAAATATTTTTCTTTTTAATTTTTATTAAAATTATTTACCCTAATATGAGATCCATAAAGACAAACTCGGTTTGAAAAAAATACAACTTCACGTGCATGTTGGAGTTGGAGAGACATGAACCATCCAAGAGCCATCAATCCATCTCATTATCACGTAACCTGTAAAACCTTTATAGCCAAATAAATGATCCTAAACCCTCCAAAACAGATCAGATTATAATTAATTGAAAAAAATAATATTAGATATTCCAATTATTCAAAATCAGAAACATTTCAGTTAGGGCGCTCAAGTATTTATATTGTTTAAACAATAAAAACAATCTATTAAACAATTTCTTGGATGAATTTCAAGTAGAACTATTTAAAAAAAAAATTAGTATTCAAAATAATTTCTGAAATACATCAAAATCAATAACAATAAATATTTTCCCTAAAATGTTTATTTTTCAATCTAGAAAGCATCTTTAAAAAAAAATTTAACGGTAAATGATATGGAGTTAAAATTTTAGATACTACTTAGTGTTATGAATACTCAATTTAACATATTGAAAAATAATCAACCCATTTCCTTTACTCATTTCAAAATGTCAACTGTTTAAATTGATTAACGTTGAATATCTGAAAAACCGTTAATTTTACAAAACATTTACAAGAGACAAGATAGTTTTCATTTTAATAACATCTTTTCTTTCTTGTAGACTAAAAGATAACCGAGTCATCGACAAAAAAATTGAAAATACGAATTCTTGGTAATTATATACAACATCCAAGATTCTTAAACCAAAATTCTTGTTTGAATCGTGCAAATTTGTATCTCCAAATCTTTCTGCAGGTTAAAGGACAAAGGTTAGTGAGCAGAGTTAGCCTCACACTCAATAGTTACAAGTAATATCATAAACTTGTGTGTTTTGTAGTAATACTTAATAAAACCTTACTTGCAAGCCTATTTACTGTAATAATACGTATGATTTTCCATAGGAAGGGTCAACATCAATTTATGAACTTTTTTAACGATAATAAGTTGCAGCAATTTTATGACTATAAATCAAGATGAAGAACGACCCGTTATGAAACATATTCTGGAAATCTTCGGCCCAAAGATAGCAATAATTTAATGAATTAAACGATTCATCAGCTCAGTCTCTATAAATAAGTGAGCAGAACTCTGCTCACTATCGCCAACAACAGGCGGACAAACAACATTTCAAACGAGTGTAGGCTATTAGCAATTTCAGCAGTGTAAAAGTAATTCGTCAATATCCGTTAGCAATGTGGATGGAAGAAAGATAATTTTGTATTATCAATTAGCATGATATAGTCCGCAGCTCCAGACAAATCTTGAAATCGCTGGATGCAGTCATGTATGTGATTGTGTAAAGAGTGGTTTTATTGTTTGCAGTGGAAACGACAGCACCGATTGTTCACCAACAGACGGCAATGAAAACTTTTAAATCACAAATTTAAATGAAATTTAAAACCTATTTGTTTTCTGTTCTGTATAGTTTTTAAAGTATATTTCTACGTAAAAAAATATGATAATTCACACATTTTTTTTCAGTGACCCGAAAAATTCTCTAGATTTTATTTTCTTCTAAAAGTTTTAATCAAAAAAGACTTTCTCATTTCTCCATATGTTTCGGAGAAATTATCAATACAATCTCAATTCTTATAGAAAATTCATAATCAGCGACCTTCAAAAGTCACCAGACTTAATTTTCTCGGGAAAAAACATTATTACTCGTAATTTTGAAATTTCAGTAATAATTTTAACATTTATATTAAAAAATTTAACAAATATAGAAGTAATATAAAAAGCATCTACAATACATAAAATGTTTGAAAAATTTCGAGAAAAAGCGAAAATAGCAGCAGGTAAGAGATGCTTTTCACGGAACAGAATGCTTTAAGCTTTAGATTGGAGGAGACGAAAATAATTCATTCAAAAGACGTATTCATACATCCAACAGTTACGTATGTCACTGGCGAAGAAATAAGATTAGCGAGTACTGAATATCAAGGGAGAGGGGAAGTCTGGAGGAAAGTATATGGCCAGTGTTTAGAAGAGTACAAAAGAGATTCTGAAGAAATGAAGAATATTACATCCTGTATGAAAGATCAGATTTGATCTCAAATATAATAAAACAGGATAGAATCAGATCTAGGACATGTGAAAAGGTAAAAAATTGGGAATCTGGTCATGTATAGAGTTAACTTATGTACCGGAAAAGGTTGAGGGAGCTACCACATCTGTAATGGTTAGGAGATGTAAGAGTGAGAATGTGGCGGTTAATTACGATGGGAAGGACATCTCTGAGGAGACCAGTGTCGTAGCGGTAAGAGTATGTATTCTACATAGCAGGAAACATCTTTAACTATTATTTTGATGTTTATTGTGTAACCATTCATTTCCCGATGTTCGTTGTTATGTTTATAAATATTGTCGTCAAAACGTATATACCTGTATTGGTGTCCCAGAAAAAGATGGACTGGCTATTCATTTTCGGATTATATACATCAAAACGAACAATAAATATCAAATAGCACATAGTCGAATCCAGCTTCATTATCCGTCTATCCGCCATTTTGATATTTTACAAAAAATCATTATAACTCCGGAAATAGACAAGATATTGAGTTCAAATTTGGTATAAGCATTTTGTATGTTACGTTTTACAAGTATACCAAAAACAAAGACTTTATTTGTATGATTTTCAAAATGGCGGCCGTTTAAAATTTGTATCGTCGAATATCTCGAAAATTTCAAACAAAATCGACAATATGTTTCCGTAGGATATGTACAAAAGATAACCGAGTTAAGGCAAAAAACTAAAAACCCAATTTCTTGTTAATTATATACAATAGCCAAAACTATTCAAGAAATAATTATAAAATGACTTTATATTTGTTCATTAGATTTTCTTGTAAACTTATAAAAATAGTTTTCGTAGCCTCCATTTACAAAAACTCACTGCTCGAATGTTTTAGCTAGGCGTTGCTGACAACCCTCATCAATTCTTTCCCACACTGTGAACAATAATTTTAGATGGCATCGTAAGTAAAAATCAATAATTGTACCTAAATCTGATGATCTAGCTGGTCTAGTGATATAGCTGATCTGGTGATCTAGCTATCCTTGCCCTACCAATCCATCTATTAAGGAACTGACGAACATTGTGGAGGAGCACCATCATACATTATACCACAAGTCATTTCTCGAAGCTAGAGGAACTTCTTACATGTAATTTGGTAAAATTAAAAATGTAATCACGTAATGTAGGGAGATAGTTCTGACCAGTCACTCAAGATAGCTCCGACCAGTCACTCAAGATAGTTCCGACCAGTCACTCAAGATAGTACTGACCAGTCACTCAAGATAGTTCTGACCAGTCACTCAAGATAGTTCTGACCAGTCACTCAAGACAGTTCTGACCAGTCACTCAAGATAGTTCTGACTAGTCACTCAAGATAGTTCTGACTAGTCACTCAAGATAGTACTGACCAGTCACTCAAGATAGTTCTGACCAGTCACTCAAGATAGTTCTGACCAGTCACTCAAGATAGTTCTGACCAGTCACTCAAGATAGTTCAGACCAGTCACTCAAGATAGTTCTGACCAGTCACTCAAGATAGTTCTGACCAGTCACTCAAGATAGTTCCGACCAGTCACTCAAGATAATTCCGACCAGTCACTCAAGATAGTTCCGACCAGTCACTCAAGTTAGTTCCGACCAGTCACTCTAGTTCTGACCAGTCTCTCAAGATAGTTCCGACCAGTCACTCAAGATAGTTCTGACCAGTTACTCAAGATAGTTCCGACCAGTCACTCAAGATAGTTCTGACCAGTTACTCAAGATAGTTCCGACCAGTCACTCTAGTTCTGACCAGTCTCTCAAGATAGTTCCGACCAGTCTCTCAAGATAGTTCTGACCAGTTACTCAAGATAGTTCCGACCAGTCACTCAAGATAGTTCTGACCAGTTACTCAAGATAGTTCCGACCAGTCACTCAAGATAGTTCTGACCAGTTACTCAAGATAGTTCTGTTCAGTCACTCAAGATAGGTCTGACCAGTCACTCAAGATAGTTCTGACCAGTTACTCAAGATAGTTCTGACCAGTTACTCAATATAGTTCCGACCAGTCACTCAAGATAGCTCTGACCAGTCACTCAAGATAGGTCTGACCAGTCACTTAAGATAGTTCTGACCAGTCACTCAAGCTGGAAGGTGTATTTTTTTGATGTCCGTTGATATAAATCATCATAACTCAAAGATTTATTGGTGTTAAGCTAATTCTGGGTATTGTAGAAAATACCGAGAAATTGTTATTTAGTTTGTTGCGAATAACTCGGTTATCCTTTGACATACAGAATAAATTTTTACACAAAAAAACATTCAATGGAACTTTCATAGAAATTGATTTCTTTAAATTAGCTCTATAGATTTCAATAAAACTTTGTGTTTAATCAAATCTCTGCAAAATTGCAAAAAAAAAAATTAAATAATTAATACTTCTATGAAACATTCAACACGGATTTGTTTTGCATCACAAAATGTCCTATATACTGCGTAATAAGAAATTAAGATATTGTTGAGGTACGTAAAGAGGCCATCTGGCGGCAAGTCTGAGCACTGCACGGCGATACTCTCATAAAACGCAATAACGTTGCCAACTGTTGGCATGAACACTTGAAAGTCAAATAAAATCACTTCTGAATTTATGTTTCCTTGGCTTAGGTGAAGTCAATAAATCATGAATTGTAGGTTTACGAGTGTTTGGATCCCCGAATAGCAAGTTGGCCTTCGCTTCCAAGGTTTCTGTATTTCAGAATAATTGTCCATTAAATATTTTATAGCAATATCAGTTCACTTATCGACAACCGTGACATGTAAAACATTATGTATTCACGATACATTATTTTATTTAGGGATACGCCTATTTCTAAATACTACGGATACAGATTTTATTATATTCCCACTTATTATATTTTGTACACAACTTTAAAAAACTTCACAAAACATTCAAAGCACAGCCGGACCCAATATACGAAGTATGGGTAAGCGTCAAAAATTTCGAATCACCGTTTTTGACTGATCTTCACGTTTAATGGCTTCGGGAAAACGGTAAAAGTGGTAAAGGACATGTCCCTCTTTGTTGCATCTGTACGAACTCACGATATCGGGTACAAAAAGAAAGATAATATGAAATTTGGGGGATGTAATGTGCTCTCATAGAACCCTATTGAAATTTAAAATATCAACATTAACATGTTTCAAATAGATTTTTGTTCATATCTCGTCTTATAACACGCTAAATTAGATATAAATTTGCATATTTCAAATTTATGGTACCTAATTTTTGCAGCACCTAATGGTACCAATCCCACATCTCTACGATGACAAATAGTAAAGTTATTTTCAAAAATGTAAATTCGAACACTCACCTCTAAAAAAACGTGCAAAAACGAGATCCGGTAGGGCCGAAAACGACACGAGCGAAGCGAGTGGAAATAGTTAGTATACACATCTTCGAAGCCCGTTAGGGCGTACCCGACATCAAAAAAATCGTGATCAAAACGCGGTTCAGAAAATGTGAGTAACGACTGTTTTAAACAAACTTACCCAGCTGGTAAGACTTACCAATACCATTCCTACAAGGCCCAAGAAACCAACTGTTGGGTATTACATTTAGATGATTTGGTTATATTACATTGTATGGGAAGCTGGGTAAGCACCATGATGGTGCCCGTGGACATTTTTACAAGTCACTATCACGCGTGCTCTAGTTAATCACTGTCCGATTTTTTTATTTTCTCGTATATGTACTATAGGGAAAATTATGAGATGGGTTAAAAAATCAATGCTCAATTTCAAGGCTATATACATTTTGTGGATCCCTGGGGAAAAAATAGTTTAAACAAATGTTACATCTCATTAGTTTAACTTATATCTAGAGACAATTATATATCGAATGGGACTAGTTCCATCAAAATCTGTGCAGTATAAAGTAACAGTCTTCACACTAGATTAATGGAGAAATTAACCCCTGCGATATGGTTAAAAGGGAAACAAGTTGATGAGAACCCACCTATTAAATATAATGGTGAAAGGTTGGTTTGTTCAATCTTGTAGGAAATATTCAATTGTACCGGTAGATGAAGGGATTTTATCCAGTAGGGTAAGTTTGTTTAAAACAGTTGTTACACAGGTTTTCTGTACCTCGTAGTTGTGTATTAAATAATCTCCAGTCCCTTGACTCATGACAGTGTCTCAGCCCTGATGAGCCGCGAAGCTGTACATATGAGAAGGAGTCTCGTTACACTCGCTACACTCGTCTCAGTAACGCGTACCTGCCAGATCTGGCAACTTTATAAATCCAATTTTCTAGGAAGGTCAAGATTAGAAATACTATTTATACAATAACTCTGGAGAGCGGTCGTAGTGGTACCATTACATGCAAGAGTTGAAATATGCATATTTTTATCTAAATAGTTTGTCACACGAGATAAGAACAAAAAAACTGTTTAAAATATCCATCTAATTGATATTTTCCATTAGATTTTCCCGGATTTCAACAGGGTTTAATATGAGTTGGCTGCACTATCGTCTTTCGTATTAAATTTCATGTTCTTATCTTAATTTTCGTGCCCATAATCGTAATTACGTACGGATGAAAACACTGACGGACGGACCGGATGTCGAAATTCACTTCTTTGGTATCCTGAGCACATGAACCGTGAAGACCAGTTAAATATTGAAGGTTGAAAATTTATGCGACCAAACCAACTCTATTACTTGATGCCCCCCCCCCCCCAAATAGACAATATATTGTAGTATTTTTATTGTGCGTGAAAACAATAAAGTGCAGTTTTTCAATAACAGTCTACTGGACACACACAAATTGAAACTCAGGATGTGTTTTTTTATTGATTTTGTAAAACCCAACATTGATTATATGTTGTGAATTGTTATGTATTAAAGTTAAATAATTACAAAGAGAGAAGTTATTCGTATGTGATTTGGACAAACGTTGTCCAACATGACAAGACCGCGAGGATTGCGAGTATTCTTGTCCGATAAAATAATTGAAATTAATTTATTTCCATTAAATAATAATATTCTGGTCCATAGATGGTAATTTGTTTTAATGCTTCGAAAACAATACATTTTGAATTGAGTTCTGAGAGGTTTTTAAAAGCTCTTTGTACGAATTGAACAGTCCATTTACAATGTTTATATTGTCGGAGAACAGCAAACATTGTTTAGGGATTTGTATTTCAATTTAATATAGATAATTGTGTACTGAGGGGGGGGGGGGGGGGTCGCAGGTTATTTACTTTAACAGAAAATGTACACGTTCTAAAAAAATAGGATCAGTTTTTTAAATTACAAAATAATGTACATTCTCAAATAAACGCAATATATTAGGTTAATATATATAGGTTATATGATGTGGTCAAAAATCGATAATGAGTATTAGAGGTTCCGTGAGTCTAAAAACCAAATGTTTGTCTGTCGTCTGTCATATATAGTGCTCTACAGCCCAAACGTGTCGACCGATTTTAGTAAAATATGTTATGTGCGCATATTTAGGCCAAATCTCGAGTGCTTTTTTTCTCGATAAATCAATATTTGGGTATAGTTGTTATAACAAAAAAAAAAAAACACAAAATGAAAATTTTCTTAAAATCGGTTGTAGCGATTTTGATCAAAGTTTCTTCAAGTGTAGCAGTTAAGAAACAAACAAAACATGTTGACAAAACATCTCTCCAAAAACCATGGTTCGTGAGTTATTGTTAATTTTTTTTTTAAATAGGCGTAATTTCTCAAAGTAGTTTCTACCGATTTCTTTTAAATCTTAATAAAAAAAATAAAAGAAGGTTGGGGCACTATTGAGTGGCCGGCAAGGTCACCAGATATGAATCCTTGAGATTTTTTTTTCTGGGGTGTCTTAAACAAAATGTTAATAAAAACAAACCAGTTAACACTGAAGACACGATAATTAGGTCAAGGAAAATAACACCTGAGGTGCTGCAAAACGTCACTTCCGGAGGTTTTCCATAGGTTGGGATATTGTCAAAATCTACTTGGAGAGCATTTCGAGTATCTTTTGTAACATCTTTTTGAGGTATACTAACTTTTTACCGCATAATGGAAGAGTCAAGGAAAATTACACCTGAGGTGCTGCAAAACGTCACTTCCGGAGGTTTTCCATAGGTTGGGATATTGTCAAAATCTACTTGGAGAGCATTTCGAGTATCTTTTGTAACATCTTTTTGAGGTATACTAACTTTTTACCGCATAATGGAAGAGTCAAGGAAAATTACACCTGAGGTGCTGCAAAACGTCACTTCCGGAGGTTTTCCATAGGTTGGGATATTGTCAAAATCTACTTGGAGAGCATTTCGAGTATCTTTTGTAACATCTTTTTGAGGTATACTAACTTTTACCGCATAATGAAAGAGTCAAGGAAAATTACACCTGAGGTGCTGCAAAACGTCACTTCCGGAGGTTTTTCCATAGGTTGGGTTTATTGTCAAAATCTACTTGGAGAGCATTTCGAGTATCTTTTGTAACATCTTTTTGAGGTATACTAACTTTTACCGCATAATGGAAGAGTCAAGGAAAATTACACCTGAGGTGCAGCAAAACGTCACTTCCGGAGGTTTTTCCATAGGTTGGGTTTATTGTCAAAATCTACTTGGAGAGCATTTCGAGTATCTTTTGTAACATCTTTTTGAGGTATACTAACTTTTTACCGCATAATGGAAGAGTCAAGGAAAATTACACCTGAGGTGCTGCAAAACGTCACTTCCGGAGGTTTTCCATAGGTTGGGATATTGTCAAAATCTACTTGGAGAGCATTTCGAGTATCTTTTGTAACATCTTTTTGAGGTATACTAACTTTTTACCGCATAATGGAAGAGTCAAGGAAAATTACACCTGAGGTGCTGCAAAACGTCACTTCCGGAGGTTTTCCATAGGTTGGGATATTGTCAAAATCTACTTGGAGAGCATTTCGAGTATCTTTTGTAACATCTTTTTGAGGTATACTAACTTTTACCGCATAATGAAAGAGTCAAGGAAAATTACACCTGAGGTGCTGCAAAACGTCACTTCCGGAGGTTTTTCCATAGGTTGGGTTTATTGTCAAAATCTACTTGGAGAGCATTTCGAGTATCTTTTGTAACATCTTTTTGAGGTATACTAACTTTTACCGCATAATGGAAGAGTCAAGGAAAATTACACCTGAGGTGCAGCAAAACGTCACTTCCGGAGGTTTTTCCATAGGTTGGGTTTATTGTCAAAATCTACTTGGAGAGCATTTCGAGTATCTTTTGTAACATCTTTTTGAGGTATACTAACTTTTTACCGCATAATGGAAGAGTCAAGGAAAATTACACCTGAGGTGCTGCAAAACGTCACTTCCGGAGGTTTTCCATAGGTTGGGATATTGTCAAAATCTACTTGGAGAGCATTTCGAGTATCTTTTGTAACATCTTTTTGAGGTATACTAACTTTTTACCGCATAATGGAAGAGTCAAGGAAAATTACACCTGAGGTGCTGCAAAACGTCACTTCCGGAGGTTTTCCATAGGTTGGGATATTGTCAAAATCTACTTGGAGAGCATTTCGAGTATCTTTTGTAACATCTTTTTGAGGTATACTAACTTTTTACCGCATAATGAAAGAGTCAAGGAAAATTACACCTGAGGTGCTGCAAAACGTCACTTCCGGAGGTTTTTCCATAGGTTGGGATATTGTCAAAATCTACTTGGAGAGCATTTCGAGTATCTTTTGTAACATCTTTTTGAGGTATACTAACTTTTTACCGCATAATGGAAGAGTCAAGGAAAATTACACCTGAGGTGCTGCAAAACGTCACTTCCGGAGGTTTTTCCATAGGTTGAGATATTGTCAAAATCTACTTGGAGAGCATTTCGAGTATCTTTTGTAACATCTTTTTGAGGTATACTAACTTTTTACCGCATAATGGAAGAGTCAAGGAAAATTACACCTGAGGTGCTGCAAAACGTCACTTCCGGAGGTTTTTCCATAGGTTGGGATATTGTCAAAATCTACTTGGAGAGCATTTCGAGTATCTTTTGTAACATCTTTTTGAGGTATACTAACTTTTACCGCATAATGAAAGAGTCAAGGAAAATTACACCTGAGGTGCTGCAAAACGTCACTTCCGGAGGTTTTTCCATAGGTTGGGTTTATTGTCAAAATCTACTTGGAGAGCATTTCGAGTATCTTTTGTAACATCTTTTTGAGGTATACTAACTTTTACCGCATAATGAAAGAGTCAAGGAAAATTACACCTGAGGTGCTGCAAAACGTCACTTCCAGAGGTTTTCCATAGGTTGGGATATTGTCAAAATCTACTTGGAGAGCATTTCGAGTATCTTTTGTAACATCTTTTTGAGGTATACTAACTTTTACCGCATAATGGAAGAGTCAAGGAAAATTACACCTGAGGTGCAGCAAAACGTCACTTCCGGAGGTTTTTCCATAGGTTGGGTTTATTGTCAAAATCTACTTGGAGAGCATTTCGAGTATCTTTTGTAACATCTTTTTGAGGTATACTAACTTTTTACCGCATAATGGAAGAGTCAAGGAAAATTACACCTGAGGTGCTGCAAAACGTCACTTCCGGAGGTTTTCCATAGGTTGGGATATTGTCAAAATCTACTTGGAGAGCATTTCGAGTATCTTTTGTAACATCTTTTTGAGGTATACTAACTTTTTACCGCATAATGGAAGAGTCAAGGAAAATTACACCTGAGGTGCTGCAAAACGTCACTTCCGGAGGTTTTTCCATAGGTTGGGTTTATTGTCAAAATCTACTTGGAGAGCATTTCGAGTATCTTTTGTAACATCTTTTTGAGGTATACTAACTTTTACCGCATAATGAAAGAGTCAAGGAAAATTACACCTGAGGTGCTGCAAAACGTCACTTCCGGAGGTTTTCCATAGGTTGGGATATTGTCAAAATCTACTTGGAGAGCATTTCGAGTATCTTTTGTAACATCTTTTTGAGGTATACTAACTTTTTACCGCATAATGGAAGAGTCAAGGAAAATTACACCTGAGGTGCTGCAAAACGTCACTTCCGGAGGTTTTCCATAGGTTGGGATATTGTCAAAATCTACTTGGAGAGCATTTCGAGTATCTTTTGTAACATCTTTTTGAGGTATACTAACTTTTTACCGCATAATGGAAGAGTCAAGGAAAATTACACCTGAGGTGCTGCAAAACGTCACTTCCGGAGGTTTTTCCATAGGTTGGGATATTGTCAAAATCTACTTGGAGAGCATTTCGAGTATCTTTTGTAACATCTTTTTGAGGTATACTAACTTTTACCGCATAATGAAAGAGTCAAGGAAAATTACACCTTAGGTGCTGCAAAACGTCACTTCCGGAGGTTTTTCCATAGGTTGGGTTTATTGTCAAAATCTACTTGGAGAGCATTTCGAGTATCTTTTGTAACATCTTTTTGAGGTATACTAACTTTTTACCGCATAATGGAAGAGTCAAGGAAAATTACACCTGAGGTGCTGCAAAACGTCACTTCCGGAGGTTTTCCATAGGTTGGGATATTGTCAAAATCTACTTGGAGAGCATTTCGAGTATCTTTTGTAACATCTTTTTGAGGTATACTAACTTTTTACCGCATAATGGAAGAGTCAAGGAAAATTACACCTGAGGTGCTGCAAAACGTCACTTCCGGAGGTTTTCCATAGGTTGGGATATTGTCAAAATCTACTTGGAGAGCATTTCGAGTATCTTTTGTAACATCTTTTTGAGGTATACTAACTTTTTACCGCATAATGGAAGAGTCAAGGAAAATTACACCTGAGGTGCTGCAAAACGTCACTTCCGGAGGTTTTCCATAGGTTGGGATATTGTCAAAATCTACTTGGAGAGCATTTCGAGTATCTTTTGTAACATCTTTTTGAGGTATACTAACTTTTTACCGCATAATGGAAGAGTCAAGGAAAATTACACCTGAGGTGCTGCAAAACGTCACTTCCGGAGGTTTTCCATAGGTTGGGATATTGTCAAAATCTACTTGGAGAGCATTTCGAGTATCTTTTGTAACATCTTTTTGAGGTATACTAACTTTTTACCGCATAATGGAAGAGTCAAGGAAAATTACACCTGAGGTGCTGCAAAACGTCACTTCCGGAGGTTTTCCATAGGTTGGGATATTGTCAAAATCTACTTGGAGAGCATTTCGAGTATCTTTTGTAACATCTTTTTGAGGTATACTAACTTTTACCGCATAATGAAAGAGTCAAGGAAAATTACACCTGAGGTGCTGCAAAACGTCACTTCCGGAGGTTTTTCCATAGGTTGGGTTTATTGTCAAAATCTACTTGGAGAGCATTTCGAGTATCTTTTGTAACATCTTTTTGAGGTATACTAACTTTTACCGCATAATGGAAGAGTCAAGGAAAATTACACCTGAGGTGCAGCAAAACGTCACTTCCGGAGGTTTTTCCATAGGTTGGGTTTATTGTCAAAATCTACTTGGAGAGCATTTCGAGTATCTTTTGTAACATCTTTTTGAGGTATACTAACTTTTTACCGCATAATGGAAGAGTCAAGGAAAATTACACCTGAGGTGCTGCAAAACGTCACTTCCGGAGGTTTTCCATAGGTTGGGATATTGTCAAAATCTACTTGGAGAGCATTTCGAGTATCTTTTGTAACATCTTTTTGAGGTATACTAACTTTTTACCGCATAATGGAAGAGTCAAGGAAAATTACACCTGAGGTGCTGCAAAACGTCACTTCCGGAGGTTTTCCATAGGTTGGGATATTGTCAAAATCTACTTGGAGAGCATTTCGAGTATCTTTTGTAACATCTTTTTGAGGTATACTAACTTTTTACCGCATAATGAAAGAGTCAAGGAAAATTACACCTGAGGTGCTGCAAAACGTCACTTCCGGAGGTTTTTCCATAGGTTGGGATATTGTCAAAATCTACTTGGAGAGCATTTCGAGTATCTTTTGTAACATCTTTTTGAGGTATACTAACTTTTTACCGCATAATGGAAGAGTCAAGGAAAATTACACCTGAGGTGCTGCAAAACGTCACTTCCGGAGGTTTTTCCATAGGTTGGGATATTGTCAAAATCTACTTGGAGAGCATTTCGAGTATCTTTTGTAACATCTTTTTGAGGTATACTAACTTTTTACCGCATAATGGAAGAGTCAAGGAAAATTACACCTGAGGTGCTGCAAAACGTCACTTCCGGAGGTTTTTCCATAGGTTGGGATATTGTCAAAATCTACTTGGAGAGCATTTCGAGTATCTTTTGTAACATCTTTTTGAGGTATACTAACTTTTACCGCATAATGAAAGAGTCAAGGAAAATTACACCTGAGGTGCTGCAAAACGTCACTTCCGGAGGTTTTTCCATAGGTTGGGTTTATTGTCAAAATCTACTTGGAGAGCATTTCGAGTATCTTTTGTAACATCTTTTTGAGGTATACTAACTTTTTACCGCATAATGGAAGAGTCAAGGAAAATTACACCTGAGGTGCTGCAAAACGTCACTTCCGGAGGTTTTCCATAGGTTGGGATATTGTCAAAATCTACTTGGAGAGCATTTCGAGTATCTTTTGTAACATCTTTTTGAGGTATACTAACTTTTTACCGCATAATGGAAGAGTCAAGGAAAATTACACCTGAGGTGCTGCAAAACGTCACTTCCGGAGGTTTTCCATAGGTTGGGATATTGTCAAAATCTACTTGGAGAGCATTTCGAGTATCTTTTGTAACATCTTTTTGAGGTATACTAACTTTTTACCGCATAATGGAAGAGTCAAGGAAAATTACACCTAAGGTGCTGCAAAACGTCACTTCCGGAGGTTTTCCATAGGTTGGGATATTGTCAAAATCTACTTGGAGAGCATTTCGAGTATCTTTTGTAACATCTTTTTGAGGTATACTAACTTTTTACCGCATAATGGAAGAGTCAAGGAAAATTACACCTGAGGTGCTGCAAAACGTCACTTCCGGAGGTTTTCCATAGGTTGGGATATTGTCAAAATCTACTTGGAGAGCATTTCGAGTATCTTTTGTAACATCTTTTTGAGGTATACTAACTTTTTACCGCATAATGGAAGAATCAAGGAAAATTACACCTGAGGTGCTGCAAAACGTCACTTCCGGAGGTTTTCCATAGGTTGGGATATTGTCAAAATCTACTTGGAGAGCATTTCGAGTATCTTTTGTAACATCTTTTTGAGGTATACTAACTTTTTACCGCATAATGGAAGAGTCAAGGAAAATTACACCTGAGGTGCTGCAAAACGTCACTTCCGGAGGTTTTCCATAGGTTGGGATATTGTCAAAATCTACTTGGAGAGCATTTCGAGTATCTTTTGTAACATCTTTTTGAGGTATACTAACTTTTACCGCATAATGAAAGAGTCAAGGAAAATTACACCTGAGGTGCAGCAAAACGTCACTTCCGGAGGTTTTTCCATAGGTTGGGTTTATTGTCAAAATCTACTTGGAGAGCATTTCGAGTATCTTTTGTAACATCTTTTTGAGGTATACTAACTTTTTACCGCATAATGGAAGAGTCAAGGAAAATTACACCTGAGGTGCTGCAAAACGTCACTTCCGGAGGTTTTCCATAGGTTGGGATATTGTCAAAATCTACTTGGAGAGCATTTCGAGTATCTTTTGTAACATCTTTTTGAGGTATACTAACTTTTTACCGCATAATGGAAGAGTCAAGGAAAATTACACCTGAGGTGCTGCAAAACGTCACTTCCGGAGGTTTTCCATAGGTTGGGATATTGTCAAAATCTACTTGGAGAGCATTTCGAGTATCTTTTGTAACATCTTTTTGAGGTATACTAACTTTTTACCGCATAATGAAAGAGTCAAGGAAAATTACACCTGAGGTGCTGCAAAACGTCACTTCCGGAGGTTTTTCCATAGGTTGGGATATTGTCAAAATCTACTTGGAGAGCATTTCGAGTATCTTTTGTAACATCTTTTTGAGGTATACTAACTTTTTACCGCATAATGGAAGAGTCAAGGAAAATTACACCTGAGGTGCTGCAAAACGTCACTTCCGGAGGTTTTTCCATAGGTTGGGATATTGTCAAAATCTACTTGGAGAGCATTTCGAGTATCTTTTGTAACATCTTTTTGAGGTATACTAACTTTTTACCGCATAATGGAAGAGTCAAGGAAAATTACACCTGAGGTGCTGCAAAACGTCACTTCCGGAGGTTTTTCCATAGGTTGGGATATTGTCAAAATCTACTTGGAGAGCATTTCGAGTATCTTTTGTAACATCTTTTTGAGGTATACTAACTTTTACCGCATAATGGAAGAGTCAAGGAAAATTACACCTGAGGTGCTGCAAAACGTCACTACCGGAGGTTTTTCCATAGGTTGGGATATTGTCAAAATCTACTTGGAGAGCATTTCGAGTATCTTTTGTAACATCTTTTTGAGGTATACTAACTTTTTACCGCATAATGGAAGAGTCAAGGAAAATTACACCTGAGGTGCAGCAAAACGTCACTTCCGGAGGTTTTTCCATAGGTTGGGTTTATTTTCAAAATCTACTTGGAGAGCATTTCGAGTATCTTTTGTAACATCTTTTTGAGGTATACTAACTTTTACCGCATAATGGAAGAGTCAAGGAAAATTACACCTGAGGTGCTGCAAAAAGTCACTTCCGTAGGTTGGGATATTGTCCAAATAACTTGGAGAGTATGTCGGGCGTCTCTTGTAACATCTTTTTGAGGTATACTAACTTTTAATGAACATAAGAACAAAAGCTCTGTTTCTGTTATGTTTCACATAAAAATGCTTTCTTTTTTTGACTTTGTTATTCTACATTTAAGAAACTTCATTTTGACGCTAATGTCCTTTACCTTATTTGTCTTTTACATATAATTATAAGAAAAAGAGACGATTGAGCCTTAAGTTATGATTGTATGTGTTTAAAGTTTATCGCCCAGTTTTGTTATTTCATAACTTCAAACGTCCACTACTCAAGATAAAGTCAACCTTTTGAAGTCGGATTTGGGGCATTTATCTCTTTTTAAATAGACTTTTATTTTTATAATAAACTCAATATATGATTACATAAAATCCGTGAAAAGGTCATGAAACTCTTAGAATCACGTACTAAATGCAAGGTGGGAAGTTCTATTAATCTAAGTGTCATAGTTTAACAGTTATAAAAAAGTTTCTATACTTTAACCACTGTATATTCAACTGTAATACTAACCTAAATGAACAAGTAAATAACCCATCCCCTTTGTTAAAACCTATTGTTTGAAAACCTTCTGTTATCCATGTCCCTTTCAGGTAATACCAGGTCATTGCCCTACCTCTGCTTTCATCCCCACCTTCATTCCTAGATGTTAGTGTTAAGTTGACCTGTATTTTAGTTTTTGGTTCTTAGTTGTCTGACGATGCCTAACGGCGAAACATCTGTAACAATAAATTTTTGTTGTTTGTGAAATTATAAGTGCCTTATCATTTTTGTTTTGCCACTGTATATTTTTTATTTTTTATTCCAAATTTGACCTCCGTAGTAGATTTTCGATATTAATTGACAATTATTGAAATGAAACTTTTGTGAGGAATAGTTTTGGTTGATTTTATTTGGTTTTGGAGTTGAGTGAGTGAGAAAGTTTGTGCAATATTTCTAAACCACATGGATCAGATCGCCAACACAGTTTGGGACTGTGCGTTTTGATGATTTACTTTTTGTTGAAACAAAATCAATCAATCAATCAATTCCTAAACGTGCTTTACATAAACGCTATTCGACAAATCGACAAAGTCGTTTGTTTATATTGGCAAAATAATCGAAGTTAATTTGATTATTAACATTTTAGTCCGTCAATGTTTCAATACTACATTTGGAATTGAGTGCTGAAAGGATTGTAAAACCTCTTTGAACGAAACGTTTCGTTCATGTGTAGTGTTTATTTAGTCGGAGTACAGCAAATAAAATCAAACATTATTCAGGGATTTGTATGTAAATTTAATATAAATATTACTTTATTTAACACTAAAGCGACGCCAGTTATTTACTTTGACAGAGACAGGTCTAATAAAATGGTACCAGATTTGTTTTTAACTTTCTGTTATGTGATAGGACAAAATATCTTTGTCGAATCCACCCGTTGGGGCTGTGTGTCACTGAACTGGCGATAGTCATCATTCCCTAAATCACTTTTATGAACTGAATCTCAAAATTGATTTTTCCACTGAAAACTCGATACGTGTTTTTTTACCCATCAGATAACTTTGATATGGTAACATTTAAATGGTCGCCATCATGGTACTTACCCTGCACGATCGATCAATATAATACAAGCAGATCCTGTATGTAATGTCCAAAAGTTGGTTTCTTGCGCCTTGTAGGAAGAGTTATATTGTAATGATAAATCAAATCCAGTAGGCTAGTTTGTTTAAAACAGTTGTTACACAAGTTTTCCAAACTTCATAATTTTGCATATCTCTAATTTCTTGACGCGGTTAAATTTGACGTCGAAGACGTGTGTGTGTGTGTGTGTGTGTGTGTGTGTGTGTGTGTGTGTGTGTGTGTGTGTGTGTGTGTGTGTGTGTGTGTGTGTGTGTGTATATTAAGGAGGCTCCACTCGCTAAGATAGTGTCAGTGACTCGGCACAAGCGGGCCTCGAAGCTGTATACATGTTAAGGGGCCTCTATTAACTATGCTCCTGTCAATAACTCGGCTCTGACAGAGCTCGTACATCAAATTTTGTAGGAGATGAATGTTAGGATTAAATATCATCGTATAGGTACATGTCGAATTGAAATCTACTTTCACACTTGATAACGAGAGTTGATTTATACTCTCGAAACGTCGTGTATTAATTTTCTATACACAAATGATGGCAAATGGCACATTAAACCATATGAATAATTTAATGTGTTATAAATTGATACCACACGTGTTATGAATTTAAAAAAAAAAAAAAAAAAAAACTTCAAAATACTTTTGTTTTAATGTGCGACGATCTCTTCGCAATGATATATTATTAAGGTATAGCTCCGAAACATGTCCTTTCAATACAACTAAAAAGTCACGTGACGGATATATACGTATTCAATTATTTAATAATTATATTGTATAATTTTGTTTCATTTGATACGTCACATTTCTTGAAAAAAATTAATTTATTTCACACACTTTTCTCTTTAACGATCAATCTTTTGTGTCGTCGTTTTGACGTTTTACGTTTTGGTACAATTTTTTAATTATATATGTTTTAAATACAATACCAAAAAACGATATACTAGCGGACACGCAAAAAATACCAAACGTAATTCAAATCCTATCAAATTTGTGCAAATAATATTTTGTTTCATAGCAGAGAAAAGTCCAACAGAAAGAAAATAAGTTAATGGCGTATCATTGATGACATCATGGTGCTAACCCAGCCCCATCATATAATGTAATACAACTAGAATATCTAAATGTAATCCCCAAAGTTTGATTCTTGAGTATTGTAGGAAATGATGAATTGAATTGGTAGTTCAACGTGGTCCTAGTAAAATGGTTACCACACAGGTTTTCTACTTTATCTCTACAGTAGACTCCCGTAAGTTCGGCCACCTCGGGACTGCACCCTAGGCCGAACTTAAAAGTGGCCGAACTAACCAATCCCTATCCAAAAAAATGCCTATTTATTGTTTGTAAGGATCGTGTTGTGAATCGATGCGTATAGGAAAAGAATACAATAAACAAGTTAAGGTCGCGTCTGGCTGGCGCGCGTAACTATCGTGTTGTGAATCGATGCGTATAGGAAAAGTTACAATAAACAAGTTAAGGTCACGTCTGGCTGGCGCGCGTAAGGATCGTGTTGTGAATCGATGCGTATAGGAAAAGAATACAATAAACAAGTTAAGGTCGCGTCTGGCTGGCGCGCATAAGGATCGTGTTTTGAATCGATGCGTATAGGAAAAGTTACAATAAACAAGTTAAGGTCACGTCTGGCTGGCGCGCGTAAGGATCATGTTGAGAATCGATGCGTATAGGAAATGAATACAATAAACAAGTTAAGATCGCGTCTGGATGGCGCGTGTAAGGATCGTGTTGTAAATCGATACGTATAGGAAAAGAATACAATAAACAAGTTAAGGTCACATCTGGATGGCGCGGGTAAGGATCGTGTTGTTTGTAAATCGATGCGTAAAAGAATATAATAAACAAGTTAAGGTCGCGTCTGGCTGGCGCGGGCCTAGTGCATGACCTCATGCTCAGAGAGCCGGCTGGACTATGCGGAGACCGAACTTACCGAGGCCGAACTTACGGGAGTCTACTGTATTTTCTAACGCCGCGCGCTGGTTAGTCTTTAAAGAGCTACGTATATTACACAGTCTCCACTCGCTTCTCTTGTTTCAGTCTCTTCAAACTGGAGAACCTCGAAGCTGTACATTTATGAGGAGCTTCCCACTTTCTACGCTTGTGTCAGTGATTCTACCCGATCTCTTAACTATACGAATATTACATTTTCTCTAGAAATCAGAATTAGAAATGACTTGTTTAACAATAATTTCCCTATTTAACATCGTAGGGAGATAGTGTTGGTACCAATTACACGCAGAACTGAAATCCGCAAGTTTTTATCTAATTTAATGTGTTCAATGGCACACGAGATATGAACACAGTTTTAGACATTTTCAATTAGATTTTTCAGAATTTCACCAGGGTTCTGGATGAACACATTGTGGTTTCCTAGACGAAATTTTATAATCTTATCTTCATTTGTATCGTGGTTACGTACAGACGACGCCGACGGACAGACGGTTGGTCGAATATCGCTTTTCCTGTTTCCCGAGGCCATAAAATGTACGGATCAGTTAAAAACAGAGGTCAAAATGACCTTTACTAAACTTGGTATAGGCTACTGGGTGTGGTAAGACGCAGACAAAGCGTAAAGTTATCCGATACTCGTGGAGCGACGCTGTGAACTTTAAATACGTACATTAGTGCGACCTGATACACCTGATGTCACTTGACAGAAGGAAGTTCATCAATCATTTTAATGTGTCATCATCTAGCGGCAAGTTTTAGCACCACTGTAAGGATCAACTAATACAAGGAACAAACGACAAACAATATGCAATTTATTTGGTATAAAGTATTGTTGTAGGAGACTACGTCTAATAAACTGTGGCAAAAACATTGCACAAACTGTGTGACTTGCTCGTTCAAAAAACTATTCATGACGAAAAATGACAGTTCGGTAGTTGTCAGTCAAAAAGTGAAAATAAGGACGCCGTCTTTAAAAACGTATTTGATTAAAAAACTAATTTTTAGTAGGCCTAAGTGCGGTTAGGTTCATTTTGGTTTTTCTCAATTTTGAATTATTATATCTTTTAATTGACCGATGACCAATTTTTGTGTTTTTTAAACAATAACTCACGAAGTAGCATTTTTTAAGACGCTTGACCAAAATGTTATCAAAATCAAAATTTGGTTTTTCCCCTTCTTATAGCAGCTACCATCCCAAATTTCGAATTATTCGAATTATCGGATATTATGCCAAAATATACCAAATTTGATTTAAATCGGTCCATACTTTTGGACTGCAGGACGTTGCACAAACATCAGACATCATAAAAAATACTTTCTAGGACCCAAGGGACCTCAAAACGGATATATAAGCATCGATTCCCCCCTCAAATAACTATCTCTATACAGTAAAAACAGCTGTTTATTTATTTTTAAAATGTACAGATCGTAATTAAACACCAAATAATATCAACTCTCAACTTTGATACATATAGTGAACTAAGATATAAGAAATCCATGTAAATTCTATACCTTGATCACCCAAATTTTAAAACACGATGTACAATTTAAGAAACACACATTTCTAAATACAATTTAAAGGTTGATAAAACTAAATCAAGTTTATTCTTAGACTATTTGATCAGTCTTAAGAATACAAGAATACATTGTTTAGAGGAGAGGATCAATATATTAAAGCAGAAACAAAGAAGGAGGTGGGAGGGGGTACATTTTTATCAGAAGTAAACACAGACATAGAGTTTGGCAAAGTTTCCAAGGATGTGTTGATGTAATGCAGTATTTACAGAATTTATTAGATTTTTTTTCCTTTGCAGTCACAAGACTATGTTTTACCTCTTCCCCCCAGGAATTATTGTGAAATTAATATGTATAAATAAACTGAGTATATATATGTTTTATCATAAAGTGTCTGAAATATCCTGGAACACCTTAATAAATTTGTAATCGTTAAGTAGAAAAGCTCCATTCAGGATAATATGCTATGAGACATCTAAACTACAATTTTAAATGAAGAAGAATATTTTGCTCCTCTTTGGGAGGGCGGCATCGGGAAAACTCACAATTTTTAAATAGAACCACTATTTTGGAGTTTTAGATAGTCCAATAGAAAGAAAACCTAAACATGGGTGGAGAGATGGGGGAATGACTAAACAGAAACAAGTTAAACGAGTTTTAGATAGGCCAATAGAAATAAAACTGAGAACTTAGGTGGAGAGAAAGGGGGGTGACTAATCGTAAACAAGTTAAACGAGTTTCAGATAGGCCAATAGAAAGAATTCTGAAAAGATAGGTGGAGAGATGGGGGAGTGACTAATCGTAAACAAGTTAAACGAGTTTAGGTAGGCCAATAGAAAGAAATCCGAAAACATGGGTGGATAGAGGGGGAGTGACTAGTCAGGAACAAGTTAAACGAGTTTTAGATAGACCAATAGAAATAAAACTGACAACATAGGTGGAGAGAAAGGGGAGTGACTAATCAGAAACAAGTTACACGAGTTTTAGATAGGCCAATAGAAAGAAAACGAAGACATGGGTGGAGAGATTGGGAAGTGACTAATCAGAAACAAGTTGAACGAGTTTTTAGATAGGCCAATAGAAAGAAAACCGAAAACATAGGTGGAGAGAAAGGGTAGTCACTAATCGTAAAAAAGTTAAACGAGTTTTAGATAGGCCAATAGAAAGAATTCTGAAAACATGGCTGGAGAGAGGGGGAGTGAATAATCAGGAACAAGTTAGACGAGGCTTTATATAGGCCAACAGAAAGAAACCCGAAAACATAGGTGGACAGAAAGGGAAGTGACTAATTGTAAACAAGTTAAACGAGTTTCAAATAGGATAATAGAAAGAATTCTGAAAATATGGGTGGAGAGATGGGGGAGTGACTAATCAGGAACAAGTTAAACGAGTTTTAGATAGAACAATAGAAATAAAACTGACAACATAGGTGGAGAGAAAGGGGAGTGACTAATCATAAACAAGTTAAACGAGTTTTAGATAGGCCAATAGAAAGAAAATCGAAAACATAAGTGGAGAGAAAGGGGAGTGACTAATCGTGAACAAAATAAACGAGTTTTAGATAGGCCAATATAAAGAATTCTGAAAACATGGGTGGAGAGATGGGGACGGACGAATCAGAAACAAGTTAAACGAGTTTTAGATAGGCCAATTGAAAGAAAACCGAAAACATAGGTGGAGAGAAAGGGGAGTGACTAATCGTAAACAAGTTAAACGAGTTTTAAATAGGCCAATAGGAAGAAATCCGAAAACATGGGTGGATAGAGGGGGAGTGACTAATCAGGAACAAGTTAAACGAGTTTTAGATAGTCCAATAAAAATAAAACTGAGAATATAGGTGGAGAGAAAGGGGAGGCACTATTTAATTTATTTTGTTGTTTTTTCTAATTTCAAGTTTTTATTACATTAAACTCCGTCTAGGTTCCAATTTTAATCTTTCAACATCTCTTTTATGTAGGGAAAATGGACCTCTCAAACGCATTAAATATTGTGTGTTTCACTACTTAAAGCCTTTGTAGTTCCTATATGGTTGGTTTTACTTATAAAATATATAAAACAAGAATAAAAACGTTTTAAAATTATTTGTAGAACCTAAAGTAGGCATTTTTATAAGAAATTTTAAATCTGGCCGCCATATAAGAGAAATGGCTGATGATATAAACATTTTTTAAACACCAAATAAACATAAAAAGTTCAGGCGTGGCGCTGGGATTTTTAATACAGTATATCCAACACTTTCATCCTGTATAATTTATATCACTTAAAACAAACAAACATGATATTATTTGGTGTCTATATATGAAACCCGCAAAAATATCAAATCATTATTAGTCTTAGAAAGCCTACAGAATTGGGACCTTAATCTCTCTAGAGACAAGTGGGCAGCATTTTAACAGAAGCCAAAAGGCGTGTAAATTAAAAGGTTAAACATTTGCTGACGAACCATAACGATGATATTTTTATATTTTATTTATTTATACAGGATGTGAAATAAATACAAATTTATTTGATTTTAAAATATTTCATCTACCACCGTGGGTTTTCTTTGATCGTTAAAAGTAAATATATTTGATTTCAACATCCAGGGAAAGGTTTACTTCATTTAAAACCTTTTCTCTGTTTTAATCCGCCCTTTTATGGAATTAATTTTGCCCACCAAATATAAACACTATTTATGACCTCACAACTGTAGTGTTTTAAATTATTAGATATTCCTTGGTAAACAGCGACACAGGTTAGTGGCTTTTAAAAACAAGTTGATACAAGATCGTGTTGATAGGAAATGTTAAATTGTATTGATTGATCAAGCAGTAGATTGTCGCTTTGCTCTACATTATGTGACGAGTCCTACACTCAGTAGGTACGCTCGTACCAATGATCTCGTCATTATATGAATTTTCTCGGGAGATATTCGTAAGAAGTTATATTTTTGATAATAACTTTATTCAGTATAACAAACACACAGAACACAATTCTCACAAAAAATACGCCTAAATATCAGACGCGTTTCAACGACAAGGTCGTCCTCTTCAGTAATACACGAGCTACACCAATCAAACTATAACTATTTGTTATAGTTATAACACAATGTGTTTTGTGTGTTTGTTATACTGTATAATTTTTCTCATATGTCAAGCTCAACATTTAATATAATAACGGTACCATTAAATGCAGAATAGAAATCAACTTTTTTTATCTGATTTCGTGTGTTATAAGTTGAATAACAGAAGAGATATGAACATAATTGTTTAAAATGGTCGCAATTTTGACATTTTCAGATAGATTTTCCTGAATTTCAATAGGATTCTATATGAGCACACTAAGACTATACTCTCCTATACCAAATTTCATGTTCCTATTTTAGTTTTTGCGGCCACTGTCAACAACAAGGACAACAGACGGAAAACAAGACGAAAATCATTTTTCCAGTTTCCACGTCACGAAACGTGATTATCAATCAAAAAACGGAGTTCAAAATTTTTGACGATTACCAACCTTAACCCATACTTAAGTATATTGTGTAAGGAAAGTATATTTAAAGTTAAAATCCGTTTTACTAATAAACTTTCTAAAAGATTTAAAGAATCAAAGTTAGTTAACCTTTTAACAAAATAAATTAAAGTTAAAGTAAAGTAAAGTTATTAAAAATCAATGTACTTTAACTCGGTGGACTACGGCTTCAAAATACTTTTTACCCCAAGGGGGGGAGAGGTATAATGATTGAGTTTGGGGGCACACTGTATATGCCACATAACTTCAACAACAATCAAATCATTAATCACTTGTCCCAAAAGAAATTCTCTAATAATAAAATAAACATCGCAGACAAACACTCACTGTTTGGGTCATGGATCCAACGTTTCTTCTCTCCAACCTTGCCTCCACCTGAGCTTCCGGTCTTGGTGTCCTCCTGAAACAAATTTTATTATTTTAGTTTTCTCAACATTAATAAATAAAAATCACATTGCATAATCCTAATTCTGTCTTCTATCTTGTTAGAGAAATGTTCTTTTAAAAATAAAATTCATCCCACTAATTAAGACATCTAGTAAACTCTCTTTTTATGTTGAAAGTACGTAAAACGTATATAATTATTACAGAGGTCAAAAATATCCACAAAGATTCAGTGTTAATATTTGTTCAAATAAATTCGAACAATTTCATAAATTCATTTCTCCAAATCTATAAAAAATGTCTATTTCTGATAAATTATATTGAACATGTGTTAAAATAATGTTATTTTATAATATGATAGTTAAAAAAGGGCACTTTACTGTACTTTTTTTTTCATTGCTTTATATGTTTTTATAGGTTAAGACATTTATTGTATTTCACTAATTTAGTGTGTGTATGTATGTATAAGGTTGAGTGTTTGTAATTGATAAATAAATGTGTTTGTTATCAGAAAAAGATCAATATATTCCCCTTATCTAAGCGTGGTCCTTACCCCGAGAGACCTAGCCATATTCTACACCTTTCTGCGTTTAGTCTTGGGTTAAATCCTTCTCCTTCATCTATCTGATTTCTCTTGACCAACTTTTGTTCTTTCCCGACCGTGACGATATTAGAGTTTCGGTTAGGGCTCTCCATTATATATTAATTTCTTTTTTTTAATAAGGCGATCATAACCGAGAGGTTGTACAACAAGGGAAAATGTTAGAATTAGATTTTATGTTAGAATTACTCTGTCACAATGTATACAACAGAGCTACGACAATATTTGGGGGGTAATGTAAAAAGTTGGGAAACCACTAAATATAATGTGAAACACTAGATGATATATAAGCAAAGATTGGGGAAAAAAGATATCAGACAATTTGTGAGTGAACTAAACTAGGACCAGAGGTTGTCAGAGAGAAGACAGACCTTCAGGCGTTGCTAGGAATTCCATCTCCACAAGGAAAGGTGTTTAGAAGGGTCACGACATATCTCACGTGGATTCAACTGATATTGGTGAGCAAACTCTAGTTACGGTAATTTATTCACTTTATTGAAATAAAGTCCATCAAGTAGGACTGAGTTAATTTGATTTTTATCTTAACATTGTCATTGCTCTAAGGTTAATAAAGTTGTATATGTTTAGAATCATTATCGTAAATATTGTGTTTCCCGATTTATTATATACATACATATACAGATAAATTGCAAATATAATAAATTTATATTCATAAGTACAATTAAAACAAATATCTTTAATTATTCACTGAACCTATCTTATAACATAAAACATTCTAACATACTCTATAACTTATGTATTTGAACAAGAAACGTTGTTTTAGTATTAACTATTGTCTGCTCATCTAAAAATTATAAGAATACCTTCTTCTTTTATACCTCATTGAGGTTTTCCTAAATATTATTTTATTTATATTATAAAGATTGAAGTAAATAATTAGATAAATTATTAATATGGAAGCTAATCAATATATATATATATATATATATAATAAAAGGAAGTCTAGAATGTGCGTGCCGGTAAAACTCAAAAACGAATCCCGGTACAATCAAAGGGGGTATGTGGTGTGATAGTCCTCTATTGCCCATCCCTAAAGAAGGTTTCCGTTTTGTCTCTAAGGGCGTCCTTTGGGAGATAAAAGGGCCGAACCTATGACCGAAATATATAAGGGAAATACAGTATTTATCCCCAGAATACCACTGATATCGACTGAATTACCATTCAAATTAAAGAGACTGCAATTTTAAAATTAATCCGTTAACTTTTGTAAAATAAAAAAGTCAGTCCCAATTGTTACACATTAACAATAAGCCAGATATACCATTATCTTTCACTAGATGCAAGGGATAAATCAGAAATGAAGTAAGTACTATACAGTATATAGTGTTAAACCGTTAACTTTTGTGAGATAACAACGTCAGAACCAATTGTCACACATTAACAATAAGCCAGATAAACCATTAAGTTTTACTAGATGTAAGAGATAAATAAAAAATAAAGTAAGCACTATACAGTATGTACAGTTACGTCGTTAACTTTTGTAAAATAAAAAAGTCAGACCCAATTGTCACACATTAACAATAAGTCAGCAAACCATTAAGTTTTACTAGATGTAAGGGATAAATAAAAAATAAAGTAAGCACTATACAGTATGTACCGTTAACTTTTGTAAGATTAAAAAGTCAGACCCATTTGTTACACATTAACAATAAGCCAGATAAACCAAAGGGCAAACTTTAAAATATTGCGGCATAAGTCTCAAAGATTCCTGTTTTTCTCACGGTCAATTATACGTAGCTTGTTCTCGAGTAGGAAATCCGAAAAAAATGTGTATAATATACCCGAGATAACAAAATGAAAAATGTTGTTTATAAACAAGTATTATAAATAGTTAGAATGTTTATAATAAAAAGCTTTTACTTCTTATATTTTGAGGTTTATCTCCTTATATTCCAACTACCACACAATCCTATAGCCCCAGATCATCTTGAAAAAAAGTACAGTTAACTGAGTAAATTTCTACTTTGTAAAAATACTTTATTTAACGCATTACTATCATTTTTAGGGTCTTGCGCATGATTCTTCAATTAGGTGCTAGCAGACGGGTTTGCGAATATTTTGAAATCAAGATCATATTCAACATATATTCGTGAATAACATATCTTAGAAGTCCCGGGCGAAGCCGGGTTAAACCACTAGTTATTAAATATTTGACAAACTTTTTTGTAAAAAAGTTGTTTTATGTATTGTAGATGAGGAAAATAAACAAAATATATCGTAGCTTTGGGTGAACATAGAGCATAGTAGAATATCCGCATTATTACTACTAAAATGGAAACTGTACTCTTGTGTGATCAAACTCAAGAATATTACAATGTATTGCCTAGAAGAGAGGAGAGGGGTGGATCAATATATTGTAGCTGAAGCTGAAAGGGGAGCACTATACAAAGAAGAACACATTTTTATTTTAACTAGAATTAGACATAGAGAATAGTCATCCGTAGGGTGGGTTCTGACGGATATACATATTGTGGTCACTTTTTAGACAAACTTTGACCCTTTTCTAGAGCTAATATGAAATATAACCCCACCACTTAAAACGAACTTTAAAAACAGGTTTCCTTAATATATGAAATCACATAATAGCTCTTAAGAGTGCAAGTCCGAACTAAAATTATCTGAAAGGTAATATATTTTGTTAGAATTGTTTAAATAAATTCAGTTTTAATTTTATAAAGACCTTGTTCTCAGGTGTAATACTTGAGCGGAAAGATGTAAACAATAATCTTTGTTTACATCTTTCCTATTTTAAATAATCTTAGTTTACTTTCCTATTTCCCTTCAGTTTTACTTTCTTACATATGTGTAATATACAGAAAATGTTGAGATGGGAAATAAATCTATATTATCAGATTAAATCTATATAAACCTCGCATCACTATAAAAAAGTGTTTTGTGGAATGATGACTGTCCATGGTTAGTGCCCGAACGGGTGTGATCAAATTTTAATCTGATTTGGTTATGTGGGGAAACAATACTTATTTTTCTCAAAATTGAATCTAACAATTTTTATAACGTTTGTCTCAAATATAAACCTCTAATGAACCAAACAAATAGTTGGCCACTTCACACACAAAATTTTAATACCGGCCATTGAACTATCATACAAAAATAATTTCTCGAAACCTGCTCAATCGATTTCAATAAAACTATCGTGAATGTGAAGATTAATGGCGGAAACCAGAGGCCAAATTATAAGTAAAAACATATATTTCCGAGATAATAGCCGCATCAAACTGAATTTGAATAGAAAACTATTTACGCTTAGAACAAGTTTATTACACTAACAAAGGAAACTGAAACACTAATTAAATCGGCCATCATCCCCTCAAAACAAAGAAGAATAGAGACCCGATAATAATCTAATAACGTCAATGTCGGACAAGAACAAGTGTTTATCAAGAGACCTGAAAGGAACGAAGAAAGAGAAGGATCTAACCCAAGACTACAGGCAGACAGATGTAGTTCCAGCTAGGTTCCCTAGGGCGTCCAAGAGGGTTTTTAAATATCCGATAAATAAATTTTACAAAAATTTGATACGGGAGGATCAACTGTACACATTTACTACAAGAGAAAAGTTCAAAAGTTAAGAAATTTTACGTTCCTTTCTTACATAACATATAAGAGATATTTTTAATCCTGGCGTCGACTATATTTTTTACTGGTATTTTGGTTTTGGGGATGGGTGAGTTACAAAGTTAGTGCAAAGATTTTCCCTTCTTATTTTTATGTCCGCAACAGAACGAAGGGGAGGTTTTTTCACGTACAAAGTTTCTTTATCGGATATAAGTTGTAAGATATATTAGGGTTGGGGGATGATTGATATCGAAGCATTAAATTTTATATTTGAAACGCTTATCTATAGTCCTCAGTAACTCATCCGCCCTCGTTCTCTTCTTGTTAAGATTAAACTCTAAAATTGGTGAAATTATTTCTGAGTAAGTTAAATAGGAAGTTTTAATTATAGGTATACAGTATACGAAGTATCGAAGTATAAGGTATGTTTGGTAATCGGGTCGGAAAAGAACAATTGTTGGTCAATAGAGAACTGATTGGAAAGATGAAAGACAGGGATTTAATTAATTACTACATGGTAAAAGATGTAGATCCAGCTAGGTTCCCTCGGGATTGCCAACCCTATATTGATTAATGTGAAACCTTGAGGGTATTTAAGTACATATTGGTCATGAATAATTTCATTTAATTTGTTTACTATTTCCTTCATTGAGCATACTATAAAAGATAATACATACACTATTGCAGAAACAAAATAAAATAATAAATCAATTATAATGCTGAAAAAGATATGGTTTTAGAGGACATTGTCCATCATTTGTGTACATAAAAACTAATACACGACGTTTCGAGATTATAAATCAACTCCCGTTATCACGTGTTAAACTTAGAACACAAAAAAATATGAAAAACGCTCACTGTGCGTAAGGTCGTAGCTCAGGCCTAACTTTACTTTTCGTGTTCTAGGGTTATCACATAACGGAGGTTGATTTATACTGTAGAAATGTAGTACATTAGTTATTATATACACAAATGATGTTATATGTCCGCTTAAACGATATCAATAAAATGATACCGATATTGTATTAAATATTGAAAAATTAAACGAAATATCAGTATCTTGGTAATTTACTAAAATACAAAAGCTTTCTTTGATCCGGTACTAACCATAAGTTGACTGTTATTTGCTACAAGACTAAGACAATTTCTTGTGATCTAGTAAACTAACAACCAGGGCCAACCGTGAATCGAAACCGAGCAATATTTTGTTAAATATAAATATTTTAAAGTTAAACACAATGACGTCCTCGGCAGATAATTCAACGCTCATTCATTGGTCCAATTATAATTGGTATAACTACAGCTGGCATCCTTAGTGCTCGTTTATACGAATCAATGTTTGTTTCCACATTGTTAAGTCTACACATAATTCTCATGTAGTTGCGGTGATAAATACGTCTTATTCCCTCTCTAATTGGAGGCGTTGTTACTATTAAAAGTACAATGAGAAGCTGTTCAAAAACTTAAAAAACTTCATGGGAAAAAACAATGCATAACCTTATTAACAATCTTAAACAAAACTCATTTAAAAATATTGTATAAACCAGTCTAAACGAATTTATAAATACCAAATTTTGTCAAATACAAGTAGTCACAACATAAATAATAACAGTTCTTTAACAAATAACCACACTTTTATTTAGCTTGCTTTAAATTGTTTTTTGTTTATATCATCAACAGCTGATATAATTTGATTGGTGAAGTTTAAAACGAATATATTTTTTTCATAAGAACAAATTAGTAATATGAAACCAGATTACTGTATTTGTATATGTATATAAATTCCTGAATAAAAGTTATCATTGGTTAGTGGTAAACGCTTTCCATCCCTTTAATTTCCCTCATTTATGTTCCATCTTTTTGAAAAGTGTGGGGGGGGGGTAACAACTTCAGACTGAACCCTATCCAACGAAAAGTCAAAAGTCAAAATCGGTTAAAAACTGTAGGAAGAGTTCTACTCATAAAAAAAACCCAGCCAATTAAATAAGTATATATTATTAATTTCTATTGTTTATAAATATTTTTCCGCATACAGTACAATATATATCATCTCATTCAGCATTTAAAGGACTAAATATCTTGTAAAACGTTTGCGCAATGTTTTCATAATAAATGATTGGTACTACAGTATTTGATGATCTCGAGTCTTGCTACATTTTGGAAGGGACATTGTTAATAGCATGAAGTTTATATTGTAGTGGTGCAGGAGTAGGCAGTAATAAATCCGTAAGCCAAACAATAACTTCCACTTGTAATATATAGCAGGCAGTGTATACAGAGTGTTAAATAAACATAGAGACATGAAACAAAGGAATTTTATAGAAATTGACACCATCTATCTACAGAGTGGAAAAATATAAGGATAACAAAAAATGACCTTGGAGTTTTAAGGGTAAACTATCGATTTGAATTTTAAAAATTTTTTTTTTCAATATGTATGTTGTACAAATACAACTTAGAAACATACAAGTTACGAAACATTCAAGTTACGAATATGTCGGGTTTTTGACGAACAAATTATATATTGGTGCTAAGCTAAAATTAATGTGTCAGATATCACGTCAACCCCCCTCTCCCCACTTAAATACGGCGTGACCTATAAATCTGACAAAAAATTATTTGGATTTGAAATTAAATTGGAGTGAGAAACCATATATTATAGATTTTGTACAACGAATATAACTTAATTGAACCTGTTAATAGAATAAAAAATAACTGTTCATATATGCCTACTGTTCATAAATAGGTCCTGTAGTTTTAAGCTCGCTTGACGCTTTTCTTTCCATATATTTTTTAATAAATTTTGTATATTTTCTCTACATTTTCAGAATCAACGAATAGATAAATAATTTAAACTTTAATTTCAAGTGATTTTTATTATTAAATACTTACAGACTTTCCTCAGTTTAAATGATGAATTGTTAAATATTCAGAAGAAATCCATATTGTCTCGTATATTTTGACATTTCAGCAACAAGATACAATTTTATCAATAAAACAGTTGGTACGTAATTGGGGCAATTAATTTAAATACCATATCTGAATTCGTTCACTCGGAAGTTCGTTAAATCAGATTTAGAGTCCATGTTTTGTTAATTATGTCTTGTTAGATAACCTTACAGAATAAATTTAAAGGAAATAAATAATCAATAAAATCATTCACAACTCTGCATTATGATGAAAGCTGTGGAACGTGTACCAGAATAATTTCAATACAAGATAATAATCATTCTAGCAATCGGAATAATTTAGTACAGTACACACAGGTAGTTATTATTTTGTTAGTATTATTATTATTATTATTATTTACAGAATATTTCAAATTCATTTTAATCATCTCCAGGCACCAAAAGAGCTTGTAACTATCAAGCTAGACAATAGAGGTAAACTTCCTTCACAACCAGGTCCAGAATTAGCTAATAAGCTTTCTCACAGTATAAAAACTACACAAAATTATACCACTCTTATACACAGTCTAAGACCACTTCAATTGTCTGGGTTCTTCTATTCTGTGAAAACATTCGTACACCATGATTCTGTTGTTTTAGTGTAGTTGTATCTGATCTCTATTACCTGATTGAATTTGTTTATTTAAAATTTCATTATTTTTTTGTTTTTGTTTTATTTTACCGTATTGTTTTTTAGATTATGTTTTTAAGTGTAATATTGTTTTATAAGTTATTATTTCACTTTTGTAGTGTGTATAGTCCTATATATATATATTGTAGAAATATGTTTTAATATATTTTATAAACTTACTATATTAGGTCTCTTAAAAGCATATAAATTTATTTTTTGATTACTGTTTAAGCATTTTTTTAAATTATGGTTTAAGTACTTTTTTATTCCAGTATTCTATTGTTTTTGTATTCTGTTATTTTATCTTAAAATGTAAAATTAAGACGCATGTTATACAATGTAATTTTTTGAAAGCCAAGAGAAAGAAGTTAATGAGGGCCAGTAGATAGGACTTAAACACCCCAATCATATAATGTAACACAAGGAGATCTAAATTTAATGCCAAAAGTTGACTTTTTGAACCATATAGGAAATATTTAATGTATTAGTACATCAAGTGGTCTTATATAGTAGAATAACAGGTTTTCTGAATCACATTTTTTATGAGGTCATTCTTCGAAATTACATTTTTGACGATAACTTCGCTGTTTGTCATCGTATAGAAGTCGGGTTGGTACTATTACAAGTTTTTTATCTGATTTAGTGTGTTATAGGTAGAGTAACATACAAGACATGAATAAAAAAATGTTTTTAAAAAATCCTCAATTATTGACATTTGTAATTAGTTTTTTTTTTGTAAAAATGGTTCTATATAAACACACTATATTCTCCTATAGCAAATTTCATATTCCTATCTTACTTTTTGTGGCTGCTGTTGTGTTTACATACAGACGAAAACTGTTTCAGCTTCCTAAGGTGAAGACTTAGGTGAATAACAAATAATAACTTGAACAGAGCAAGAAACTTGCAACTGTGAAAATAATTCAAACTTGTACTAATGCGTTCAACTTGCAAGTGAAGAACTATATAATCTTAACGATGAACGTTATATAAAATGTATAAAGTTACTTATCACAGCAACAGAATCAAATTGTTGAGTAGTTACCGAGTCTGTATACAGGGTGTAAAATTCCTGTACATTATTATTATAAATTTCGTGTCCTTAAAACCATTTGGCACAGTTCTACAGTAATCCTTCGTCCAATTGTTTTCACATTTGCAATATTCGATAGGAAAGTAAAAGATCTAATAAAAAATGTTTCTTCAGATTATTTATAAAACTTTCCCGTTTTGAGTTATTTAGATTTTTTTAATTTAAGCAATCGCCAGTTTTGAAACAGGTTTTTCGAGTAGGTTGGATATTTTTGTTTCAAAATAGGTTCCATACCAAGTTTTTATATTTATAGAACCAACATTTTATAGGTAATATTATTTTAAACATGTAAAAACGTTTTTTCCCAAATTGATAATAATGAACCATTAAATGACATAAGTGTACTTTTTCAAACCCACATTTCAGTATGTATGTTTTTCGTGCCCTTCATGATAGGTTTCCAAACTGATAGATTGGTAAGGTAAAATCTATTCTTTGCCTCCAAGATGCGTGCCCTTACACTATTTGTCGTTTTCCTGTAGGGTTACGTGATGAAAAAAACATCTATTTTATGATGATTTGAACCTGTAATGGAAACTGGTTATAATATCATCTATGCTTCAGTGCATAAAATAGAAGATTAAAGACTATATATGTATATAAGACCGGCCAAATATAAAATCCAGCCATTCTATACATTGCTTAATCATTCTAGGCAAAGTATGAAATAAAGTTATTTTGTTAGACTTCTACTCACATTACGGTTTTACTGGCAAAGTATTAAATGAACAGATTTTTTCAGAAAATTTATTTTTTTACAATAGGTCTATAAAAAATATATAATGGAGAAAATAGGATGTGTCCGTGTGTACTAAATAATTCCCACTCACCTGTCCCCAAATCAATATAAAAACACACTAAAGTTATTCGTATCCTAAAATATCAGTTCGGTAATTAACAACCAAAAAATAATATTGAACCATGAAATTTTGAAAAGTTAATTATACACAAACACACAAACACACACACACACACACACACACACACACACACACACACACATCACACACACATATATATATATATATATATATATATATATATATATATATATATATATATATATATATATATATATATATATATATATATTATAAGGCTTAAACTTGCTACGCTTCTGCTACAACGCGTCTTCCGTGTAAATCGTATTTGACTAAAATCGAACTTACAATGACAGCTGTCAAGATTTGTATTGTTTTTGTTCAATGTTCCTGAAACGTAATATTTCTCTACTTGGGTTTGAGTCATTAATAGCCTATTTTTTGTTTCACAAACCGGCAATTTTGGGAAGATGGCATTCTCAATATTTTTTGAGGGTCCTTAGAGGTACCAAAATAGGCTTACATATCAAATTTGATTAAAATCGGTTCACCCAGTTTAGGGTATGGAACACAGCACAGGCGACAAACAGACAATATTCTTAAACTAAGTTTTTGCACCTATAAACGGATATATCCGCAAACATATTTTTTTGTCACTATATCTAAATTGTTCTATACTACATATTATTTGATAAAGTACAAATTAGATGAACATTTGTTGTGCTGTACAATAAAGTAATGATAAAAAACCATTAATTAGGGAAACTTTACGTCTATATACTAAGACTGTGATAGAAGGATATTTGATTGCTGTTATTGTAAGTTTAACCCATAAAAACTTGACAATACACATTGTTTATGATAAAGAGATGTAAGGGGTTGGTTATGCAATGTGACTACATGACTGATGTTCCATATGGATTGGAAAAATAAATATTACTGTTAAAATATGCATTATTTAATCATGAATAATATGAAAAACGAAACTATTTTTTAGTTTTAAAATACAGAGTTGGGAAAACCTTACTTCTAGTTTACGTAGGAAGGTGAGACTAATGAATGGATTGGGCTACATCGACAAGATGTTCAAAACTCAAGTACATGTAGAGTGTTTTGAAAAAATATAACATATTTTTCTCTTCTTTTTTAAATATAATAAAAAGGGGGATATCAATGTTTCCACCTTTACTTTTAAAAAATACTCAATATTATTTATATTACAGCTTATAGATTTCTTCTTTTTTTCGTTTATATTGTACACGAAACAAATAAATAATATTTTCTTAAATAAAATATTTTTGGAACACCTGTGCAGAAAAATAATATGTAGTTACATCATCAGATAGCAAATATAAAAGGCTTTCCATAGAGTTGTCACATGTTTTCTCGTGTTCTGGGTGCGTAATAATGAAATAAGCTGTGAAATTTAATTCCTCATAACTTAATATTCTAAGTAAAATTTTAAAATTCTGTTTTCACTAAAATAAAGGGATTTTTAAGAGTAACTTTGTGGCGGGGCATTTGATATGCTTGCATTTAAAAAGATGGGGGAAATAAATTTATATTTTGTCGGAACACTATGTACACAGAACCTGAGTTTTGACACATTCTGTATATAGCCCCAATAGAGAGCTTTCTATCGATGAGTTTATCATCTTTATCCGCCAACTACAAGCTGAGATGTTACAATGAATGCGGCGGATTTCTCCCAACCCAGTATATTTGATTGAATGTTAAAGTTTTTGCGTAAAATCTCAATTAAAAATAGATTATAGCTGGTGTCCAATTTTGACAATACGTCTGTTTCTGGCAAGAGTTAAGAAGCCTATACCTATTAAATGTTCTTTTCTTGTCTCCTCATTATTTATCCGCTAAAATTATCAAAGACATAAAATATCCCTGGTAGCATCGTTAACTAATTAAACCATTCATTGCCGTAAGAATCGAATCACTAATCTTGTGACGGACAATTCACTTCTCATAACTTGTAAGTAATAATATGAACCTCTATGGAAATGTAACTCTGTTTTCTTGAGAAAGATTGGGTGGAGAGAAATACGGACGTAATGACAGAAGACTGTCAAATTGAATCTAAACAAACCGCCAGTAATAAAAAACTCATTGAGAAAGTGATGAGACATCAACTTTTATAAGAACTCCGAGAGGACAGTAGGACATATTCACTATTCATCGATAGCTTGGTTGGTGGTCCAATGAAGTGCAGATGTTCCAATGATTGGTTTACTTTCACAAACACAAAGGGTAGTATAAAGATATATCTCGAGTTTTTAGAGGAAATGTCCGTTTCGATCTTTCTCCCGACACCAAAAGTGGTTTGAAATGATGTCTGTCTGTCTGTCCTATGCAGATGTCTGCACTGTACTGTATATTAGTAGATCGATTTTGGTACGTCGGCACATTTTGATCATATTTCAAGATGTTTTTTTTTTTAGTTCTTTTTTTTTATATAACAAAGTTGAGATTAGCTGTCGTGAAACACACGAATTTTCTTCCTAAGGGTTTTAAATAAATTCTATTATAATCGCTTAAAATCTCAAATAAACAACAACAAAAAATCACCATTCGGGAAAAAAACAAACACATTCACCCTACTGGATGAACCCCTTAATTTACCATTACAATTTACATTTCACACAAGGCCCAAGAACGACCCGATTATACAATGTATTACAAGCCGATTTAAAAATGTAATTTCTCTAGGTTTCATTAGCCTTGTAGGAAATGTAAAATTGTTTTGATAGATCAAAGGGTTCTATCCAGTAGGGTGTGTAGTTTTAAACAGTTGTTACAATTGTTTTTAAACCTTGTAATTGTGTATGTCACTACCCTCCTGACATTGACTAGGACAGGTTGGTCTACACTCGCTTCGCTCGTCAAGGAGCCTCGCTAAGCTTGTGTCAGTGACTCGGCTCTACAGAACAACGTAACTACAAATAATAAATCAAATATATATATTTATTTATTTATTTTAACATACCACGTTTTTAAAACGGACTAAAAAGTATAAAATAATTTTTCATGACCCTTCTACAATTTTGAGGAAGGATTGTTAGTGGCTATGGATATATTTGGAATACTTGGAGAGAAAAATGTGGGATGCAGGCAATCAATGATAGGGAGGAGTAAATAAATTAAATTACAGTGAATCTCATTTCAGATTCACTGAAATTACCTGAGAATTCATCCGGATTGTCAACTTGTAATATTTACTGGCTGCGCCCCACGTTTTTCTCTCCAAATATTCCAAATATATCCATAGCCACTAACAATCCTTCCTCAAAATTGTAGAAGGGTCATGAAAAATTATTCTATACTTTTTAGTCCGTTTTAAAAACGTGGTGTTAAAAAAAATTTATTTGATTTATTATTTTCTGTTCTTTAGTCTTATGTCAGGTGAAAAATTACAATCGGTTTTGTATATATTGATGAGACTCTGACAGAGACATATATAGGAAATTCCCAATGCACTTCACATCCTGTTTAGCTGCAAATGTCTGAAATTCAAAATATTACCTCTTATTACCTGTTCTTTAAACAAATGTAGAGACAAAAAACCAACTGAATATTGTATTGTCATCCAATTCTGACCTATGTTCAAAATTTCAGGTCTCTAGCTTATCGGAAAGTTAGTTTAAACTTGATTGCAAATTTCCACCCGGACAGACAGACAGACAGATATGACGGAAACCGAACTAATAAAAACGTGGTAAAATATCACATTTTCTTAAGAGATCAGAGTTCAAAATATTCGACTATAACTTGGCTTAACAATAGCAATTGGTATCATTAAATGCAGAACTTAACTACAAATTTTTATCTAATTAATTTTTTTATAAGGTGACTAACTATAAGGCCGGAATTCTAATTTGATTTTTCCAAATTTCAATAGGGTTCTATATGAGCACACTATAATCATCTACAGAATTTCATGTTCCTATCTTAATTTTTGTGATCGCTATCGTGCTTACGTACAGACAACAGAGGGCGTGTCGAAAACGCTTTTTCGGTTTCTCGAGGCAATGAAACGTAAATATCAGACAAAAAACAAAGCTTAACGTGTTGGACAATTAACAAACTTAGTCCATACTTCGTATACGGAGATTTCTAACAACTTTAAGTTTGTTGATTGATGTTTGTAACAATTTCCAATCAGCTTTAATTGGTACTATAAGCCACCAGTTTCAACATATAACTTTCTTAAAATTAACGTATAAAGAAAAGTTGTCGGGGTTCATAGAGAAATAGATCAATCATATAAATGTGGTAGATAACTGGTGCCATGGGAGGGATCAAGAGAATTAGTGTATTTCCTTTGAGAATACAGAGATTATTCTAACATGTACAATGTAAAATAACAGCTGCCAATGAAATTAACATAGTCCTTCCTCAAACATACCGAATTTGAATTTAACTAGAATAATCTCTACATTTATAAAACGCAACGTCTGTCCAACTGTTCGTCGGTTTGTTAGCTTATAACTCAGAAACCGTAGATCTGATATTGTATATATTTAAATAGAACTAAACTTGCTTCGTTTGTCCAAAAAACGCTTACCCAACGTATCAAACTCATATGTTCGTTTTGGTTTTTTGACAATTATTCTTGAATCGTAATATATTTTTTAATTGCGATTATGCACGAACGTTTAGGCCATTAATCTTCACATTTCAATAAAATTTGAACAAAATCGGTGAAGTTGATTTTGAAAAATTGCATCTCTTACGTAATTAGTCACCAAAAACGTCAGTTCGGTAGTTGTTAGTCAAAAAGTATTTACAAACCATGGGCGCCAAGTTAAATATATATACCGGGTGTTCAAAAAGTCTGGAAACCCCTTAATATTAATTTTATTAATAAACGCAGAACAATGAAACTCTAGGATCACGTCCTCACTATAGTTACCGACCTTTTGCTCATTTTAACTGCCTTTTTCTCGCTTTGGGGGGACGTCCTGTGAAGGAAGTCTAAAAAATCTTAAATGTAAGCATAGGTCGAATTATACCTCATTTTAAAGGTCTTTGTTAGAGGAACACATTGCCGCAATCCCGACTGAAAAAGGACCATTCGTTTGGAAATGGCAGCCTCTTACAATTTGTTTGATTTTAATTGCAAATTGTTAGTAAGCTTTACATTAGATTACAATGTCACTTAGTGAGACAGAGCAAATAACCATTCTGATGATGAGGGGTTATGGGAATAGAACTCGTTCGGTAAGCCGCTTGTTCAATGAAACTTGCCCCCAATTGACCACCTATTCAAAAATCAACAGTGTTGAAGACCGTACAGCGCGGTTCTGTAACAGATCAGTCAAGATCCGGACGGCCAAAATCAGCAACCAATGCGACCAATCAGCTACACAAGGACACCACTTCGAGCACCTTCTGTAATACTTTCCAAGGTTTGTTTATTTTTTTTATAATTATTGTCTTGCAAAGTAAGTAATTTAAACATAAACAACTGACATACTGTCTGTTCAATTTTATTAATAATAATAATTGTCCCCAATTACATCTGTGCACTCCTAACGTTTTTAAACAATTAAATCGACCATTACTGATATTTCCTATCCCTCCACACTCCAGCTGTGAAATTCTCATAGCTAAAACACTAACATAACCAACACGGTTGAGTATTCACTTCTGCCTTTTAATCTTCGCAACGTAAAGTTAACAAATTGTAAAAGGCTGCCATTTCCAAACGAATGGTCCTTTTCCAGTCGGGATTGCGGCAATGTGTTCCTCTAACAAAGACCTTTAAAATGAGGTATAATTCAACCTATGCTTACATTTAAGATTTTTTAGACTTCCTCCACAGGACGTCCCCCCAAAGCGAAAAAAGACAGTTAAAATGAGCAAAAAGTCGGTAACTACAGTGAAGACGTAATCCTAGAGTTTCAATGTTCTGCGTTTATTAATAAAATAAATATTAAGGGGTTTCCAGACTTTTTGAATATATTAAATAAGACCTAAACAATCTTTGCTTGTCTACGGCGATAATATTTTATGATTAAATTAAAGTTTTAAATAACGCGCTCAAGATTCATTGTTGTACGTCACAAATTATTCCTGTGCTGTAATATTCGTTTACTTACAATTTTACATCTGCATTTATACAAATTTAATAACCAAGTTAAATTTTACGTTCGATATGATTGTTGAAATAAATGATTGGTCAATTTCAAAATGGGAAGTTTTCAATTCTCTTTACTTTAGTTTTATCTTGAATGTCTCTCTATTTAGTTTTATAATTTGTCGAAGTAACCACAAACACAAGGCTTAGTATGATATCAACAATTATTACTTCCGTCAACAGATAGCGTTGAAGTTGTTAATAAAATTGCGGAAATAAAGAGAAACGGAAGTGCCTTTGGTTTGGCGGAAACATTATCAATTGTTAGTAGAGATAGTTGCTGTTCGTGTTAATCGACATTCATGTAATTGCACCCCCCCTCCTCCCCTCTATATCAATCTGTATAACTTTATTTGCACATGAAAATGTTGAAACGAAATCTATTATTAGTACACTTTTTACTTTATAATTATTATAAAAGTAAACTTTATTTCGTTATCAAAATTAACTGTATTAAAATTTTAAGCGGGGAAAACAAGCTATTAATTTAAAAAATTAAAAATTAGAGTCGCTGTAAGTTTTTGGACAATTTAAATTAGTTATAAATAAGTTTTGTAATTGATTGGCTCAAACATAAATCTCAAAATACACACAAAAACAACTATAAAACTAATAAGACAGGGGTAAAATTCAATCAATATTGACGCGACTGTACTTCTCAGTACAAATTAAGAAATTCGGTGTCAAAAAAATGTTTACACTGTCAATAGTCATAGAAACAGGGAGGTTTATAAATATTAGAACTATAATAACCTATCATCAAAGGTGATAGAGTATTTTTAATAATTATATACGAATGCTTCAAAAAGGACTTCAATTTTGTAAAATTATATACATTTTTTATTCAGAATACTTACAGAACTAGTTTAGAAGTCATTAACCAAATACATCAAGTTTGTTATCATATAGTTAGTCAGATTCAATGTGACTTCCATTGGTCATTTCGCAGGAATTGCATCTGAAGTCGATTTCCTACCAAACCCTTAGTAACATTTCAGGTGTAATTTTTACAACGGTAGCGTAGATTTTTACTCTGAACTCAGCAAGAGATTCGGTAAACGTAGTCTAATAAACTTTATCCATGATAAATCCCCAGAAGTAAACCTCGAGAGGTGTTTGATCCCGTGAACGAGATAGCCATACAATCGGCCCACTTTGATCTATCCATGCACCTGGAAAGAGGTTATTGAGGAAATCCCGGACGAGGTAGTACGGCGGTGGGCGGTACGCCATCAATTTGTAGGATTAAAAAGTTTTCCAACATATCTAGGTAAAATATTCCGTTGTTGGTTTTCTCTCTAAAGAAGAATGATCCGTAAATTTTGGTTAAAGCGGAAAGGACGTTAACGTTTGTGCTATCACGAACATGTTCCGAGGATTGTTGTGGATTTTCACTGCCCCACATCCGACAATTGTGTGTATCCACTTACATGTAGATTCGACTCATCACTAAAAATTATGTTTCAATGAAATCTTGATCTTCAATGTATATTTCGCACCAATATCGTTATGACCCTAACTAGTATCTTTTAGTTCTTGCTCCATTGTTAATCAGTACAGTTTGAGATGCAAACGTTTTCTCAACAGTCGCGCGTGGAACGTCCATCTAGCTAGATGTACGCCAAATTCATTTTGTAGGATTGTTAACAAAGCTTTGCTTCATTTGATCTACTCAGGGACGCTCAGGATTTCTTATAGTTTACTTGACACCCAGTGACACAACTAAACACAAATGTCACTACTTGAGTCAAAACTTGATCTATTTTGCTACGAAAAAAATACCAAAACCAGCTGTGTAAAGTATCTGAATAAATTTATATGAATTTACAAAGTTGTAAAGTACTTTTTATATTTTATTCCGACATTTGCAATCATTTATGTATATGAAACTAATAGACGACGTTTCGATAGCATATATCAACTATCGTTATCAAGTGACAAAACCTAAAACTTAAGAAAAGACAACATCGACTAGTAGCCGTGGGTAAGAAACCCAGGACTAAAAATAGACCTGAAGAGTTAAAATAACTAAAACTAAATACAAATGTGACCAAGAAAACCACAAGTCATAGAACTACACAAGGAATTACAAACACCAAGTTCAAGTGAGAGAACCTACACTGATCACCTACGTAATTAAACAAGGGTTGACTATAAATCGAGTAGTTACCTAACGGTTTTATCGGAATTTGAACAATTTGTCCACTTTTTCAAAAATTTACCACTTGACCTTGTGTTCACTCCTTGCGGAGATTTAACCGAATAAATTTGATCTTATTTAAAATAGAGGAATTTTTATTTTCAATTTAGTTTTTATTAACTGAAGTCATAATGGTCTCGTTTCTACATTCCTTAGGTCAACGTTTCATTCTTTTTTTTTCCTGTTTTCTAATGTATCACTCCATATCAAGTTATTAAGAAAATTGTTAATAAATATTGAGCTTGACGTGTAAGATAATATTAGATAGAAAAAAATTCTAACACAAGATCTCACAAAACAATTATTATAGTTTAGATTGTAGCTCAGGTATCACTGAGGATGGCAACTTTGTCGTTGAAACGCGTTTGATTAAGTAAACGTAATTTTGTGAGATCTTGTGTTCGAATTTTTTTTCTGTCTAAGAAATTTGTTAATTGTTTTATTACTTGTTTAGGAAAATCAAAAGTCAGTGGTGAACACATTAGGAATAGATGAGTGTTATTGGCATGAAAACCGATTTAACTGTTTTGTGTTGTTGAGATGATATATCGGGAATTCCACACTATGACTTTTTTTTATAGATTGGGTCTTAGATAATTGTAAATGTCAAAGCGGGCACAAAAAATAAATTCTTGTTGCTATTCTCTCTCTCGATAACTTGTAACTCTTAAATTTAATGGATCTATAGAATGTCTAGGGAATGCCTTTGTTCTTGATATAAGGGCACTCTTGATGTATTACTTCTTTGAAGATAGAGTAATCTATTTAAGACCTACGATAAAGTCTTTAATAGTGTCAGAGTCAGTATTACTTTTACTAAAGGTTTTTACGTTAGGGTGATACTTTTTGTTTCATATTTTCGAGAAACAATATAGTTGTCGCAGAAAGAAATCCTGTTTATCGAAATAAAACACTATTAGCCTCGAATTTAATAACATTTTGTACCAACTTGTAAATAATGTCCTAAAGATTACATAACAAAACACCTTCTTATTTTTTTATTAATAATTACAGATTCACCGGTGAATGTTAAGACGATAAATTTCACAATAGGTGATAGAAATCAAGTTATTAATATGTTTTGATCAGATATTTGTGGATAATTGTTTGCCGTCTTGTATTTGATGTTTTCGGTATCAATTTGATCGTAAGTGCCTACCAGCTGATTACCCAGTATTTATTTATCTCAATCTTTTTTAGATAGGGGAACAAATTGATCGTACCTATAGTGTAAAATCAAAGTAACTAAACTTGGGCTTAAATGTCATCGGGACTGTCACCAATCAGCTTAGCGACACCGAAAACTATGGATTCGACATTGATCTTGATTATTTTAGACATTTTATTTTTCACCCCTTCTCACCCCCAATGCTGATGGGGACTAAACGTGGATTCAAACGGCATAGAAAGTTGTCAGCAATCTCGAAAACTTTGGATTCGAAAGTAATATCGGTTGTTTTCGATTATTTTTACTTCTTACCCCTTCCCACCCAACCCCTAGGTGTCTCATCCCACAGTATTTTTTCAGATTGTATCAAGTTTCATTGAAATTGCTCCAGACGGTCCAGAGTTATGCTGGAACTTACACACACGTTTTTAGTTTCAAACATAGGCTTAGACTACTAGGCTGTGTTGTTTTTCACTTTTATGTTTTAAGTTTATTACTTGATAACTGAAGTTGATTTATTCTATCGAAACGTTGTGCAATAGTTTTCATAGCAAATATCCGATTAAACCATAAATACGTACTAGAACTTAACGAAAAATTTATCGTTAGTCGCCAGAAGAAAAAATCGTAAACAGTTCGGATTAAATTGCCTCCAAGTTTTTTTTTTTTTTTTTTCACTGGAAAGTGAAAATCTTAATTTGGAGAATAAAAACTTTTTGCATGTACACATTGGCTGATTTTTAATTCTGAATGCGATTAAAGTTCAAAATAGGGTATTTTTACAAAAACTCCATAATTATTCCGTCATATGTTAATTTTTTCATAATTCTTTAATTATTGCAATTTTTTACCTGGAATCAAATGTTCAAATTGATGTCCATGTAACTGCTACTCAAACCCATCTCGAAAGTTTATAATATTTCCATTGCTATTCATTACAAAAAATGTATAATCAATTTTATAAATCTGTTATCATTTTGTAGATTATTGATAGCTGAATCGATCGATGTCTCGTCTAATTTTCTACGATGATCAGTTTTTGAATTATAACCCAAAACATCATGAACATTTTCAAAATAAATTCAGTATTATGAAACCTGAATACTTGCCTATTTATAAATATATTGCATCACTCACTACTTTCACTTGAAGAGTATGACAGGCATGATGTTAGAAATTGGAAAGGAGTTCAATTCTCCGTTCCTACCTGCAGCAACCCCCCCCCCCCCCCCTAGTGTTTATCATTGACAGAGGACAATATCTTCTTGCTGAGAATTCCAGAGAATGAGAAGTCGGTGTGTTAGCGAATAGTAACGAATGTCTGTGGTAGGCTAACAATTTGAAGGGTATAAGATAAATTTATAACCAAATTAATTATGCAATTCTATTCTACAGACCTTTTCTAGCATCACTACTGGAAGTATTGCTATTATTTACAAAAACTTTAACTAAAACTTCTGTCTTAACCTTCCATTCAAGTCTCTAAATGGTTGCACTAAATGATACTATATCTAGCCTGTAAGTTAGTGAATAAGCCACAGCCAAACTAAAAACAACCCTGAAGTTACTCACCCCTACTCTCACCCTGAAGGAAAGATGGAACCCGGGACCATCAAGTAAGCACAGCATCAAGTAACCACAGATAAAATTACCTCTCTAATATTTTATTTGTACCTAGAATATGAGGAATAAAAAAAGGGGCTAACAAAAGACCGTTATGGCTAACATTAATAAAAAGAAATTGATTGGCGCTATCATCTTACTTACCGAGCCCAATCATACAATGTAATACAAGCAGATCAGCAGATCTAAATTGGAATATAAAATTTGAGTTTGAGAAAATTGAATTTAATAAGTTGGTCTTACGATCTCAAAATTTTGAGTTATAGTACAAATTTAAAAATGTAACCTTGAGAAAAGCCCATAATACGCCTATACACCAAATTAGGCGAAATTAATTCAATCGTTTATGATGTACAGCATCACACAGATACAGACAGAGACTCTTTTGGACCCAGGGGATAAAAAACAATTTAAAATTTATTACAAGTCTCAAGAAACTTTTGGGCGCTACAATTATAGGATCTGATTGTATTACATTGTATGATGGGGTTGGGTAAGTACCATGATAAAGCCCATCAACGTTTTCATATTTCCTGTAGCCAATGAACAGAAACTGAAACATCAAATCAAATTAAGTTCTGCTTAAATCGTGTACTCTTTAGAATGTACCGAGACAAAATGATTACTAAATACGTTATTGCGTACCTTTCAAAAATCGCGAATTTCGTTAACGATTGAATTCCGTTAAGGAATTATAAAATGGCAGCTGTTTAATATATTTAAAAAAAGAATATCTCGTATAACTTTTTAAATTATGAAATAACCATCTGAAAGAACGATATAAGTAAAAATACATTTGGTAAAATTCTTTAAGTTTAAAAAAAAAAGTATAACCACTAAATAGTGTTTTCAATGTCTAATTACTTACTCTAAGCAGAGGAATCCAAACGAGACAAACAAATGGCATGGAATGTGAGACGCCGGGAGTCCATTGACAGATTACGTTGGACGACATCTCGACGCAATCTTGGCACTCGGCCAACGTCGGAGTTACTGCTACGGTTTACTCTTCACTAATTTAAAGATTAAATTTACGGATGCCATTTTGAAATTATTTCGGTTAAACAAAAGAAACTAGTGAAATGTAAAGATTAATTATCTAAACCCCTCTAAAAAATCACTAGTAATAGAGGTCAAAGTGGGTGTTCATCGTACAAGAGAAAAGACACTTTTACACTCGAATTTCATACAAAATGTTTCCTACAATACCTTAAATTTTCCTACTATTTTTGTAGAGAGCTATATAAAATGTAGTTTGACATGTTACAATAATATTGTAAACAGAACCATGTTGGCATGTTTATTTAATGCTAGTTATAATTATGTTAAATGTACACCTTTGCGGTTTTGAATAAAAAGTCCAGACCAAGTCAGACTTTTGTTTAGGGTCTAAATGCCGGAATTCATACATTACTTTGGATTGATTCTAATTTCCTAGAATCGTTTGAACTGTTGCTTACTTATTATTGAGCTAGAGTCATCAATGTCGCCCTCCACCATAGGCTTAAGTATTGACCTGTCTTTAGGGATTTTGCTTATATTTTTCGTGCCAACAATCTGATTTGAACAGATTCCAATACTGTATTAAAAAGAAACGAGTTTTTTTAGGCAATCATAAAACTCGGCTCTTAGTTTTAGAGTATGGTATTTTCACAATCATAATGAAATCCTTAATATCTTCAGTTGTCAGTTTTATTATACATCCCAATCAGAGCCATTCACTATCAGGAGCTTCAAATGACCTACTGATTAGAGTTTCAAAAATGCTTTCAATTTATGATAAACGAATATCAACATCATTTTTAACTCCGAGTAAACTTTAACATAGAATATAAGCTCCCAAGAGAAGATGGTTTTATTACCATGACTTATGGAGAAAACAATGTGAGCAATACGTTCTCCCACACTTTATAAAACCATTTGTAGTAAACCACAACGTTAGCTGTTAATATATTTCTTGATTTTCTAGACAACGAGTCTAAAGCCACTTCTTGGTATATCCCGGTGGTGGAGTGTTCTGTGATAGTATTGAACAAGGGCTATAAGTGCATTAGAGGTTAGCTGTGTCTGACGAAATCATCGGAAAACTAAAGTTATGAAGATGAATGCAGAAAACAGACAAGCTCTAAACTGCGATGGAGAAGAAATAGAGGAGGTGAACACTTTTTCTTACTTGGGAAGTGTTGTTTCAACAAGTGGAGGAGCTGATGATGATGTGAAGACTCGCATTAAAAAAGCAAACGCCGCCTTTGTACAACTGTACCCGATTTGTCGAAATCGAAACATCTCAAAGAAAACGAAGCTTCGCATCTTCAACACAAATGTTAAGTCTGTTTTGCTGTATGCAAGTGAGACGTGGAAAGTTACAAGTTTAATTACGTCTCGGCTGCAAGTTTTCATCAATAGGTGTCTTCGCCGTATCATGAACATTCATTGGCCTGAGATCATTACAAACGAGGATTTATGGAGAGAAACAGGTCAAATTCGGGTCAAACTGCAGATTCGAAAGAGGAAGTGGAGGTGGTTAGGACATACACTGAGGAAGCCAGACGGAACCATTGAGAAAGAGGCCCTAGGTTGGAACCCGCAAGGTGTCAGAAGAAGAGTTCGACGCCGAGAAACCTGGAAGAGGACCATTATTAAAGAAGCAAAAGAGGTTAACAAGACTTGGGGAGAAGTGAAGACACTTGCTGGAGACAGGGACAGATGGAGAGCTCTTCTGGACGCCCTATGCTCCAATAGGAGATAAAAGGAAATAATGAATAATGAATGTGTCTGACGACGCAATGGTTATTCAGAATCACATTTAATCAATGTTAATTTGCATCCAATAAAACTGTTTTGCACGTTCAGTAGTAATCAGCTGTTTTAGAACCTATTCTTAGGTCTTAAATAAACACTTTAGACCCAGTTTAGAAATAATTGGGAGAATGACTAAATGAACATGGACGCCATCATTAAAAACTTGATTTTATTCAAACACGATATACGCTGAGGTTGCGTTTCACCAAAACAAAAACAGTACATAAATAAGACTGCATCCATGGTTTATTTACTGTCAACCAACCAACTGACACGTGGTTGGTTTTGGGAATGGGTAAATTTCTACAATGTTTCTACACAGTTTAATTTTTATCAAGACTTTTCCTTAATCTATTGAACCACGCACGCACGCTTGTACTTTAGCTACCATAAAGGTTACAAGGAAAACGGTTTGGTCTCTCGTATTCTTTTCACGCTGTTCATGTTCAAAGAAACTATGTACAATAAAAAAATGTACGAACGACCTTCATTTGACATTGAAAAAAAAAAAAACAGTAAAACTTGCATCAACAGTCAACATATGTGCGTAATATGATAACATATTTCGTCGTGCCTCGACTACTGATAAAATCTATTACTTTATCACTACTTACAGGGTTACGTCACTAATTGTAACCGTACAACAAGGTATCCAAAGAGTCTGACATGATGAAATTTATGAATTGATTTACTCTACTGGCTCTCTCACCTTTGTCGGATATCTATAGTAGACAAATTTATATGTTTGGTTTAAAAAAAATGTGTCGTCTGTTAGCCCTCTATAACCCCCAAAATGGACTAAATTTAATCAAATTTGGTATATGGACAAAAAATTTGCTGAGATATTGATATTTTTTTAATTCACCTCTAACGATTTTGATCATGTTTCTCAAGTGTAGTTACTAAGGTTCCAAACAAAACTTATTGGTCGCTAAAAAAAACATTACCAATTCATGAGTTGCCGGTAAACAAAACAAAAATTTGCCATGTTATAAAAATCGTAATGTCTCAAAATGACTCAACCAATTTCGTTCTAATTTTAATAAAATCTAAAGATTAATGACCGTAACCTGTTTGTAAAATCGTAAGTAAAAACATACTATGGTTCAAAAATATTGGTCAAAAAATAAAAATGAGCCTTGATGACGTATTGAAATGCTAGATGTAAGCAAGTTTAAACAAGCGAAGCAAGTTTATGCCTTATTTAAACATATTTTCAGAGACGGTATCCAAGATTCATTTTCACTTTTTGACTGACAACTACTGACCTGAAATGTTTGGTGACGAATAGTTTATGTTGGTTTTTATTTGACTTTGAGGGATGGGTGAGTGGGAAAGTTATGAACTATTGTTGCACCGTTAATGAATTATTATCAGATTTCTCTTTTAAAATCAGTACAACAAAACTAACAGTATTCATAGAATCAAAGTACTGACATTTTTGCTTAGATTTAACCAACTGGTTCTCTTACGTTTTTATAGTAGACACAATTTTAAATATCTGGGTTTATATTTTAAATTTGCGTAAATGACCTACTGTGACCTCTTGCACTACCTATAGATAAAACCTTAACCTCACCCCCCCCCCCAAATATTTAACATTTTGAAGTTTACTAGCTGTCAAACGTATCCAACAATTTTAATTAAGGATAGAAAACGGCAATTTTTGAATCCAAAATTCCGTCCTCTACAGCAATACAAGAATGTATTTTTATACATAATGTACTCGTGTATAAAGAGTGTTCAAAGAGTTTCTTTAACCTATTTTGGTTAAAAGTAATTAACAGAATTTTGTATGTATCTTATAATAAATAACGAATTTATTTTTTACATATCTGACACTCTATGACTGAGGGTGTGAGGGCTAAAAATCTTAAATGTAAAGGTGGTTCATGAGGCACATCAATATAAAGCTTAATAAAAGACAAAGTAAATGAAGGAAAATAAAGCTTAGTATCTTGCTCCGTTTGAAAGTAATGGACAATCTACATTCTGAAAAATGGAGTATATCAATCCCTCCAAAAATAATAATGGGATATATGTCAAAAAAATACGTCCCGTTATGTACCACAAGATATATAGAAAGTTCTGTTAATTTATTATAGGAGTTTAAGGGATTTTTGAACACTCTGTACATACATATACGATACTCAGAAGACACAACACGTACCAGTTACACAACAGGATACATGAGGTAAGGATAAAAACTTTCATGATTAAATCCTTGTTCTTTAAAGGCGAAAAACCTCGGTCATTATAGTCTTATAAAAAAGAACGAAAACAACATAAAATAAAACCTCTACCCCCTCGAATACTCTAATAGCATCAGAGTCAGAAGAGAACAAAAGTTGGCCAAGAGAGACTTGACTGGAAAACTAAAAGAGAGGTATCTAACCCAAGGCTGTATGAAAAAAGTGTAGACCAGATAGATCCAACAGATTGCCACGCCCTGAGAGGTTATGTACAGGAACACAACCACAATCGTTTCAGGCAGGACTCCCTCTTAGTGTTAGATGTAAATTAATAAAGTCTTGGTGGTTATAAGTGAAACCGAAGATAAGAGAAGTAAGATGTTATTTCTTATCATCTATATAGAATCTGCGTTAATTGATCAATTTGCACTTTTCAGATTCCTTTTGAACTTTTCTAACACATTCCCATTGCAGATTTTTCGACAATTGAACATTTTCTCCAACGCAACACACTTATCGATTTATAGCTTTACACATTTTATGTATTCAGTTAATATTATATAATTTTGTAGATTCTGTTATTCTCTACAAATCGACAACAATTTTAATACGTCATATCTCTTCGCAATTCAAAATTAAGACTGTACACACACACACCTTAAACGTAATGAAACTAATCAAGAAGAACTCAAGGACTGATATCTAAATAAATATATTAACAATTTGACGAATTAGTTTCAGCTCTCAGTAGCCAAAATGTCGTTCTTGGTAATCAGTTACGATTTCCGAGGCTTAAAAACTGCCAAGGTTTCAGTCTGGAATTTTGTCATTTCCACCCTTCCAATTGCAAAGCCTTTGAGAAATGAGATATTTAATCACTTGGCTCAAAAATATGGAGTGATGAATTAAATACTAAATGGACTTGGCACCCGATGTTAACGACTAGATTTCAGACCAAAATAATTTGTCCTTTAAATAATGCAGCCACAAGCAACGTAAATGTTAATGTTTCTTGGACTTCCGTCGTTGTACGTATAAAACAATACAGTTTTTCGCTATACTTGAGAGTAATTCAAGAATTAATGATACTTTTGCTAGAAATGACGAAATTGAGAAAGTTATGACAACCATTGGTTCTGATACTGGATCTGTGGTTCAGAGTATCAATAACCAGGATAACAGCAATTTTTATCAATTGACAAAAACATTCATTTTTCAAATTTTCTCTTGTATTTTTTGGAAGGTACACTGGGCAAAGTATATCTGAATCGATGCCCCAATGGTGTTTAAAGGGCAGTTTATACGCAACTATACCACCCCAACTAAAAACATTTCTCATGCTATAAGGGCATTTTACGTCTTTGATACATTACAAATATGATAGGTAGCGTCAAAATATGTTTTTCTTAATAATAATAGAATACCTTTATATCCGTCACGTGACCTCTTTTTTTTCCTTGTACGAGGTCACGTGACTTGTACAAAAGTTAAGATCCTTTAGTCCATACAATTAGTGACCTGGATACTAAAAATTGAATTCATAATAATAATAATATTTCTATAATAAAATACTTCAGGTAGAGCAGCAGACTGTGCAACAAATGGAAAAATGAAAGAAGTGAGAAAAGTAATTCTAGAAGTCATGATTGGCAGTAAAAAAGCTTAGGTCAAAATCTCTACGTATTGTTCTAGTGGTAAAAGTAAGGATGGGAGAACTCGAGTTGTTATAAAATATGGGAATAAAGTAGTTTCAAGTGAATACCCAGAGGAGTGTCTAAACAGCCCCACCTTAATATGACGCTGAAAAGACGTATTGTATTGTATTTTGTGGTGAACATATTGTGCAGCAAGCCTGGAGAGAGAGCTCATTTGGATTACCATAATTTAAATTAAATACAGTACAATTTTACATGAATAGTCACTTTACGCAACAATAAATAGCACAGATAAATTTTGCGTAATATTTTTACAGCTCCAAGTAACTGTTTAATCGAATAAAATGACCTTTGAACAATTGAAGGCTCAGTCACGGCAAGGGCCTTCCGACAAAAAACAAGGGTTTGCTTGTTATCAGATATTTGCAGTTGCAGATATCATACGTGTGGTAATTCCACGGGTATTCGGGGATCACCGTATTAAGATCACGGTATAAGATATCCGATGCGTGCGCACATGTAGTCAAAACGAGAGACAGTCGTTCACAGTACGCCGAAGTCAGCGGACGTGAGTTGCGCTTTATGAATTTAACTTTTTGGTAATAAACATAAATGGCTACCTTAAGCGTAATTGCGGTGTCTGAACGACCTCCGTGTGTTACGTAGTCATTAGTAGGTCATCCGACTAAATTAGGAAGGAATTATTATGACCTAAAGGGTTAACGTAATTCTCCCATCACGCCTGTCACTAAGCGTTAATTAACGATGCAATATATTTACTGGGTAAGTCCTAACACGTTTTCCCAAACACTCCTTCCGGAACCTTAAGCGGTTCAAACGTCTGGTCACATGGAATAACGAGGGCTGACGTTCGCCGCAGACGGATACTGAGAGTGTTTCTCATCTGTTAATAAAAATATCTATATATTATGTTGTCATATTGTTGGATGCAAATGAAAATCAAAATGGTGTCATCGTCGTTTTGAAGTTCATAGAAGAAAGACCCAAGGGTAATTTTGGACAATTTTAAGTGAATTTATGGCGACAGTTTTTAGTGCAAAACCGTATTTTCTATCTCGTATCTAATTTTATTATGTTTATGTGATACTGTTTATCCCACAATTAATCTGTATTTCTATATCACAACAGTGAAATTTATATTTTTTTATTTATTTCTTATCAGAATACATTTTAAAATTTACAATAACTAAATAAAGGAAATCATCCCCAAATCGCATTTTCTATAGGTATTTTTTGATATCCTCAATAAGATTTTCACGTTTTTTTTTTTTCAGAGGGCATAGAGAAAGTAAAAAAAAAACCAGTACACCACTTTTAAGCATACTATTGGATTACTAAAGCACACAGTTTATCATGTGGATTATTTTTAAAAATTATTATGATCTATCGCGAAGATAATGGTATTAATATGAATACTGTAAACAAAAAACTGATGGAAGATGAGTTTTCCAACGGTTACAGACAGGAGGCATCTTATCAGGCAAAATATTCTTCCCGACTATATCGGAAGGCAGGTGTCTGAGGGGATAAGATCGGCTAAATATAAATATTCACATTACAAACTCCTGTAAACATTGTTTGAGTCTTCAAGAAAAGGACCCCCACTTAAACAGTGGCATCCAGAAGGTTTTTCTAACTTAACCTAACCTAACCTACAAACTCCTGTAAATTCTTGAATCTCTTCAAGAAAAGGACAGCCACTTAAACAGTGGCGTCCAGAAGGTTTTTCTAACTTAACCTAACCTAACCTAACCTAACCTAACCTACAAACTCCTGTAAATTGTTTTGAGCCTCTTCAAGAAAAGGACCGCCACTTAAACAGTGGCGTCCAGAAGGTTTTTCTAACCTAACCTAACCTAATTTAAGCAACTTTATAGAACGATAAAGTTTCATAAAATTAAACGGACAAACATATCATATTACAGGACCCTAAAACAATCAAATCTAATTATGTTAAATGCATTTTATAAATTTTAAATAACTATAAACTTAAAAGAAAGAAAAGTAAATGGTGTTTCTAACTATAAAGAAATATAAAAATCTTTATAAAGCAACTTACAAAATCAATCTACGAGCGAAATAAGGCAAACGATAAATCAAAATTTGGCCAATTTAAATGCAAAGGTTCGATATCCGAGCGAAGAGGTAAAAGGGGTAGAAAATATTTTGCGAAAATAAAAAATTATGGTAACGTTGGGGAGGGGATGATAATAAAGGAAATGATGTAACGTTCATCGAGTTAAAATACAGTAAGTTTAGTTATACATTCGTCTAAACATAACCTCAAATTTAACTTAATAAGTTGAAATCAGATGTTTAAAAAAATAGCTTTAAGAAGTTTCTTATATTGATAGCTTTGATAATCTTTTAGATATGAATTAAATACACTATTTTATCTCGAAATATAAACAGGTTTTCCAAGAAATTTAAAAGAAACCACAAAACTTTTTACAAGTAATTAATTTGTTCGTACGAGTCAAAATTGATTGTTTACGTAAACAAAAAAGCCATAATTTCAGTTGTACGTTACTGTTACCTAAATTCTTAATTTTTCGTTTGTTAATTATGTCAGTCAGCTGTAAGTTTTTGCTATACTTATCATGGTTAGCTTTATGTATTAATGGTTGCATTTTACTCTTGAGCTGATAAATGTATACAATAAAAAACATTTTATATAGAATAAACGCGTTAAATTAATAAATTGCGAACACATTACCCGTCGAAATAATCTAAACATGGCTACGATGTTTAAACAGGCTTTTCCAACTGATGTAAGGTGAAATGTCGGGGAACAATCCAGATTGTTTTCTTCCTTGCTTCAAGGGAATCCGCCAATTCGGTTGAATTAGAACTGCCTACTAAGATAACAAAGAAGCTTTAAAAAAGGAAGCGCTAATAATGAACACCACCACATAACCATGATAAAATTTACACGGATATGGAAAATTTACCACATAAGGAAAAAACCTGAATGTGGTTACTTTCATGAAGAATCGGGAAAAAGATAAAAATCAGCTGTGGGAATGTCAAACATGAATGCATTGTTGGCGATTGATAAAGCTCTATATGCCAAAGCTATCTATATACTGAACGATTCAAGATTTGCCTTGCAAGCAACAAATCAGTCGTCATAACCATCTAATTTCTTACCATGGAGATTAGGAATTTGCTGATGCGTCTTGTGGAAGAAAATAATCATATAATGGTACAATGAAGCCCAACCCGTTGCGGAATTATAATATGAAGATGGGCAAAATTAGCTTTAACTTTGGGCAAAAAAAACAACGCTCTCCAGCTTCATTTATATTTAGGTTAGTTCTAACTTCGTACAAACTCACGCAATGGTTCTGCTCCTACGACAGGAGTGTATCGTAAAATCATCTAGATTTTCATTCCCCTCTATTCCTATGTGTGCTGGTACCCAAAGTAGAGCTACTTTATTATAGCAATGACTACATAAATATTATAAGACACGACATAGGATAGGGAAATAGTCTACGCTTTACGGGTGCTGTTCGTCACAAGTTTGACACACAGCTATCAGAAAGCGCTAGCAGCAGGTGCTTGACTGTACGCATCCCACTTGGTTGAGACTGTACAACTGTTGACACAGCATAGTCAGTGTTGTCAGTTCGTGCGCTGAGATAAGCGATTCTCGACCTTCCCTCGCATCTCTGGTCCCAAATGTGGCATCAGTGCGCAACTGAAACATTGTTTGACCGTAGAGCCACCTAGTGCCAGTCACATCAACTTCAGATTCTCTAGCAAAGAGCGACAGCTCCACACCCTAGCGGGTATTGGTCAACTCAAGAATAAGCGTAGAATATTTAACATGGCCATGTCGTGTCTTATAGTATTTATGTAGTCATTGATTATAGCTACCTAACTCGTTACGTTTTGCAAGGTAAACAGATGATTGGAGAGCTCAGCGTTTTGATGGCAACTTGGTTGTCTGGCAGAATTGCAGTGAATTTTATCTTGCATCACCTGTCAAGCCTGATACCTGGCCCAAATACTCTGGTTCCAGTTACCTTTTTAGTTTTGAATCCGTCCGTGTATCAAACAATGGTTTATTTTGTCACCAGTTGATGGATTGCTCGTTCTCTTCACGTTTAGAACTCAGTACAGTAAGAAAGTATATCTGAAGCCGTACTTTATTGAGTACTGCGTAAGTATTGCCCATTTTAATTGAATTGCATTTATTAAGATTCTATTAGATAACAGTTAAATCAGCTAATCTCGTTAATTTAAAATAACAAACTATAGTGTTTTATTAATAAATATATTAACTAATGAAACTCAATCACGAAAATATCATACAAAATTTCATTGAAATCTATTTCGACGTTTATGTGACAAGTCTCGGGTAAACAGAGTTTGACCCAAATATTAAAATAAAATATCTCTCCTAAGTAATATATTGCAAATTGTAACGTCTCATGTCCCTTGACACTGTGTCGGTGTATTTCTTACTCAAGGCGCCCGTCACATATCGATTATCGAAGGAGAGCAGCATTATCGATATGTCACTCTTGTATTATATATGCGAGAACACGTATAGACGGTAGCACAACATTCTGCTTCATCTACAAGCACTCACATTTCGTGCAATTTTTAATAATTTCATTTTTTGATCAATAACACTTAACCCGACATTATTGAAGCAATGTTTTGTTCTCGAATCCTATTGACTCACTGTGATCAGAGTTTAGTGTACAAGACGTCTAAATTTAGAAGTGCCCACTTTAAACAGGTATAAAACATCAGAATGATGATATTACACAAAACCATTACATCAACTTCAGCTTAAAATAATATTTCCCCTTCTGTTCATATACAGGGTGGCAGAAAATAAACTACCACCCCATAAAACATGGAATCACGCAGGAGCAGAGTCTCCTTTATAATTGTTCCTACAATACAATTATAATAGTATACGTGTACTATCATTCAATTTCAAATTATAAAAATAAAGGTTAGTAGGCCCTAAACACACAAATAATAAACATTTTAGTGATTGAATGTTTGTTTCATTTTGTATTAAGTTTTTAAACATTCAAATTATGTAACAAGTTTTCTTAAATTCAAATTTTATTGCTTTAAAAAAATATAAATATTAAAAAAATATCTGCTATACCAAATCTATAAAAAGAAAAAGATGGATTTTACACTCACTACATTTACTCTACACAATGGGTGAAACTTGCATACAATCTACAAACACACAAGGTAGTAAACTCTTTAGTTTTGTAAACTAATTCTCAATGAGTATAAACAATTTACTGAATATTTTGATTTTATTTCAAAGTTTCAACAGATTCATATTCCAGAAAAGATTTATATCTACCAAATAAAACATCAGGTGCACTTTCTGCTTTATCGTGATTTTAAATTGTCTAATTACATTTATTATCTAAAATCAAAAGTCGTCCCTCCTCTGAACTCACATTTACAACATTTACAAAATCGTTACACAAAATGATAGGCAATTGAGAGAAATCTTTTAGTAAATTAACTAAAAACTCAATTACTGTAACACAAATGTGATTACATTATTAAGTTACAACAAATAACCAGTATATTTTATTATTTACCACGCAGCGGATGTTTTTAGCACGATTAATATGAGTCATTACAACATGAATATATCCGTATATAATATGCACAAAATAATATAATTCAAATACAGATAAAAGTATATAATACTCGATAATTAGTACACGGTACTCAACAATGTAAAGAATTCCTTGACTAAGAGACGAAAACTGGCTATGAGATCTAATCGTGACGACTGTGAAAAGAGTGGGAGGGGTGCAGCGTTTAATTACACATCAGCTGAATGAATCCAATTCATTCTGCCGTGCGTAAAAAGTTAACTTACAAGAAAAACAAAAGATGAATTTTTGCTTGTTTCGCGTTTTAAAAACAAATTAAAAACTTATGTCAATTAAACTACTTAAAACCGTTTTTTGAATTAAATTGGCCTGAACGAAAAATTATGAAGTATGTAATTGTTTTATTTTTAAATGATGTTCATTTTGTCGCATCTAAAAAAAAAAGAATTCATTTATTTTGTTTAAATAATATGACACAGAATGAAACAATAGACTTTGTTATAACACTGGTTTCATGAAACAGAAATCTAGACCAAGAAAAGTAACGGGAAGTTTTCCAATCTCGGCAAAGTTATAATTGCCAAGTTGGCTTATTGCAAGGTACAAAGTTTACCAGTTAGTACAGATGTCAAAATGTACACCTTCAACAGTGTCCGAACTATTGCAACATTCTATATTCCCTTGATTACTAATTTTATTAATACTCTATATTAATTACTCTAATTAATACTATTAATATCCACCCGAAAGTGACAAGTTATTCTTAGTTGTATTGGATATAAAATCTCAAGGGGCATTTCATACCTCATTTTACTTACCTAGTATACGGAGTAATCGACCTCCTTGATTGATCTTCACGCTTCATAGCCTCAAAAGTTATTTTCGACATGAATTAAGATAGAAACATGAACTCGAGGAAGTATAGTTTGCTCGCATAAAACTGTATTGAAATTTAGAAATAAATATCGAATTTACAAAATGGCAACAGTTTTTTTTGTTTATGACACACTAAATTTCAATTCTACATACATTGGAATTCCACTTCCCTACAATGATATATACCGAATGTATTTTCGAACTTTGACGTCGCAACATAATGTATATAGTGACGAAATCGGGTACTGCTGTGTTACCAACACGAGCGTAGCGAGTACAACTTCGAAATCAACAAGCGACAAACGAAGTGAGTGTATAATTTGTAATATAAACACATCTATCGCCCGTTTCGGCCAAGCTAACGTAAAGAAAGTAATGATGTACACGATAAAGGGGCTCAGAAACCTGTCTAACAACGGTTTTAAACAAACTCACCCTACTGGGTAAGACCCCTTGATCTATCAATACAGTTTAACGTTTCCAAGAAACCAACTTTTGAAGGATCTGCTTGTATTACTTTCTATAATAGGTGCTGGGTAGGTACCATAATGGCGCTCTCAAATGGTTTCTGAGATACTTCGAAATGACATACAGGCATCCCAAGTGATTTTATTTATATATAGAGTGAAAGACTAAAAAAAAACAATGAAAATGTATTGATCGTATATCTCTCCAGTGACATACGATCTGAACATAAAATAAAATACTATTGTACCTGAAAACATAAAGTTAAACAGGCTGAACTGTAAAGTGTGCGGAAATAAAAATAAAATATAGCTTAAATGAGAAAATAAAACTTTTATCTCGATGTTTAGAAAACAGGGACGTAAAGGGGACAAATCAAAATGTAACCGATTTTGAATTCTATAACTATTTTTCTCACGTAAAAAAAATAATAAACTGTGAAAACTCTACACTAACTTTTTCATTCAACCAAAACCAAATCCATTAAAAATCAATCAATCATTTTCACTAAAAAAATCAGTTCCGTAATTGTCAATCAAAAAGTGAAAATGTATCAGCTTTTAAACAAATACTTTAAAAAGGAGGGATTCAAAAAAGACTTTACATCTTTTTAAATTCATATTATTTTTTTTATGGTACTTACGGAGCTAGTTTTGAACATATTTTGTATTAACTCGTAGAAATTAACAAAGGTGCAAGAACTAAGACATCGATAGAGCTTGTAGGGAGTTTATTGCGGAAATGTTACAACCACTGCATGAAGACCAGGATTTTATTGCAAACATAATTATCAGTGATGAGCCTTTAAATCAAACATTATTACTTTGAACATAAACAAGATATTATGTGTACTAAAAATAAAAACTTTATTATGCATATTTTGAAAATAGCTGTTATTTGAAATTTTTAAAATCGAATATCTCGAAAGCCGTTATTTTTACAAAGAATTCACAAAATAGAAAAAAAAAAAATTTTAACGACAAACAAAACTGTTTTAATTTTTTTTCTGAATCTTAAAGGATAACCAATAATTGACAAAAAAAAAACTGAAAACATTATTTTTTATAATTGTCTACAACTCTCGTGATTGGCCTAAATGTACAGATTTATTGTGACAACCTGTACATTTTATTTTTGTTTATTTTCAATTATATTATTGTTATTACTCCTTTAATTATTTGTATATTTTCATCCAGTCAATTTTGTTTTTCTATCTATTATTTTATTTTAACGGATTATTTTGTATAGGGTTAAATAGAAGAGAGGGACTTGAATGTTCCGACATTGCAACTTAGAGAACCATGACTATTGGTGCCTCAGTAACTCTTGAATGATGCTTCTGTCTTGGTAACAATTAACTACGAAACCTAAGCTTTCCATTCAAGACACAAGTTGGTGACTTGAGATAAGGACTTGAATGGGAGAGGAAGGGGACATCACCAACAATAGAAATCAAGTTTGTCGCACTTCTTTCTCCTTTCATTATTTTGTAGACGATTTTAATTGTTTTTTTTAATACTTGTAAATTCTAAAATATCCCAATCTGTCCAACTTCAAGTTTTGTTTTCTACAATAAATAAACGTCGTCAGTTTGGTAGTCAATAAAAAGTGAAAAAGATCCGAGGACGCTCTTTATGAATTTTTGTGTTAATTAAGTTTCCAAAATGCTTTTACTTGTGCCATAACCAGTCCTCAGTGTAAATAATATATCATAAAAATAGAGGTTTTAATGACGATAAAGTCTATTTTGGTTTTTTGCCAATTATTCCTGAATCGCAATATTATTTTTAGGGAATAAATCTTCAAATTTCACTAAAATTTGTAAATAGTCCATTATGAGAAATTCCATATTTTACAACAGCCCACGGCCGGTTTTTTGGTCTCTACCAATAATTCATAGAGATGGCGACCAATACGTTTAGTTTGGGTGTTTAGAGGCTACACTTGAGCAAACCTTTCGCAAAGTAAAGGACTACTCCACGACTAACACAAGTGTGAAGATTATCACAACGAGAAATTTTATTTTGGAGAAAGAGTACCCGTTTTGAAAACGTAACAAATGTTAAAAGAATCAGGCTTTCGAGATGCATTTGGTTTGAAAGTAGTTTTTAGTAAGGTAACTTCAATTCAGATTTATAAAATACTAAAGTTGTTTTCAATTTAGGTTTTAAATATGAAAGAAAGTATTTTTCATCTTCTTTAAGTTCAGACATTAATGTATTGTATTCACCGTGTACCAATCTCTTTTGGTTAATTAAAATAGACCCACCGATCTGCGATCTTCATCTTCAGGTGTACCTACAAGGAACAACATTTTATTCTTCATCTGACGAACACATCTTGCATACAACCAACAACCTCAATACACAGCAGCTTCTTGTACTGCGTACCGCGCCAATGTAGGGCCTCCTATCCTTCCGCTGTGTGGAGGGACATCCTGAAAAGAAATACCGCATATCGCGTACAGCGGTCTCCTTAATAATTGGAAATATGGCGACAATTACATTTTGATTGTACCCTTATCGGCCACGCTTGTCAAAATTTGATCAAAATAGAGCCGCTTTTGAGAAAATCGTAATATTGTGTTTGTTTCTTATGACAGTTACTCAAAATTAAGAAAAGGTCCTAAGATATAGTCAACATAAGCAGAAAAATTGATTACATCAGTCAATGCGTTTTGGACTGTAGTACACGATAGTCGCCAGAAGCACCATTTTGGATTCAAGAGATCTCAAAAAGGATATATCCGTAAAAAAATACGAAATCAATTTTAATTACCCATCAAACTTTCTCTATACTACGTATATGTGAGAAAGTATATTCAGGGCGGTCACAGCTAACTATAAAAATACCTCGTGGGATACAAAGCTTACCTTATCAACTTAAACACACCCTTCTTTATCGCACAACATACAAACTTAAGTTTTATTTACTACGTTATATTTGTTTCTGCACACTTTACAGTTCTCCCTCTTTAACTTTATGTTTTCAGATACAATAGTATTTTACTTTATGTTCAGCTCGTATGTTTATGTTGTCACAGGAGAGTAATATAACCGGTACACTTTCATTGTTCTCTTTATTTTCTCTCTATATATCTATTTATTTATTCCAAGCCTCCTCGTGTTATTAAAAAAAAAAAGTAATAATTTAAAAAATATTCTTTACCAATATAAATCACCAAGTTTTGAATAGAATATAAGTCCTAAGTTAAAATCAACACTTGCAATCTTCCAGCGTTGTTCAACTTGTAAAATTATTTCTCCGTTATTTTTTTAAACCGTGTTGCTGATACATTTTACCCTATAGAAGATATTTATGTAATGTAATATACCAACTTTCGTGTAAGCCCTGCCCGTTAGACTATATTGGGGAAACATCTAATCCCTTAAGTATTAGAATGATTAACCACCGTTTCTGTGGTGTTACAAAACAAAGACAAACTCATACATTTACATGCGATGGAACATCGAAAATTGTTTTAGTACACAAAATAAAATGAATTTAAGTAAATTATATGTACAACGTGTTTAAAAAAAAAAACGTTTAAGGAATTTAGAAGCTCATTCCTTGAATAATAAAAAAAAAAAAAAAAAAAAAAAAAATCATATCTTTTTAGAGGTAAATGATATAGAGTTGAAATATCGTCTGCTACTTAGTGTTATAAAGGCCCAATAAAAATAAATAAAAACCGATTTCCTTTACTCATTTCAAAATGGTGACTATTTAAACATTTTAACGTCGAATATCTCAGAAACTTTTAAAGAAAGGCAAATTATTATTTTTTTTTAATTGCAAACAAAATGGATTTTTTAGGTAAAAAGGATAATAAAGTTATTTTTTAAAAAACTGAAGTTAGCCTAGATTAGCCTAGCATAAAATTTGAGCAGGAAAGAAAATGAATCATTTTTTTAATACCGGTTCTTGAGTTATCGGTAAGAAACAAAGCAAAACAAAAAAACATGCCATCGGGGTCCCTATAAAATACGTAATTTCTGAAAATTGACTGAACCGATATCGTTTAAATTGTAGTGGAATGTAGATAGTGATGACCCAAACCTGTTGCAAAATTGAAAATAAAAGAAAAAATAATTACTGTTTAGGAACATTTGACCAAAAACAAAAATTAACGTTCACCACTATTATAAATAAATATTGGAGCTTGACTTGTGAGATAATATTAGATAAAAAAAACTCGAATACTTTTACTTTGTGGTTGAAAAGCGTTTAAGTAAACGTAATTTTTGTGAGATCTTGTGTTCGAGTTTTTTTCTATCATTCACCACTAAAAGCTAGATTTTAATCAAATACGATTTACGCAAGACGTGTTTATGAGACGAGCGAAGCTATTGCAGGCCCGTATATACATTGAAAAACATTAGTTCAACCGTCCATAGGTCCATAGGTCCATAGCCCATTTTCATTTTACGATTGACAACTACCGAAACTGATATTTTTGATCACGATTATTTATAGTTCGTTTTTTATTTAGGGAATTGATTGGGTGACAAATGAAAAGTTTTTGTACCATTTAATTCAAATTACGTTCATTTTATTTAAATCCGGGTGTACTTTGTTATAAATTTTGGGTCAGTATTATAATTTGTGACAATATTGCAATTTTTATATTTATTTATTTGATTTCTAATTACTTTTGAGGATACCCAGGTTCTGAAAATCCTATACGAAGAATGTCTTACGATATATATATATATATATATATATATATATATATATATATATATATATAAATGTCATTCCGCAGTAATATCTCAGAAACTATTCGGCCGATTTGTAAAAAACAAACTATATAATATCCTTACCATAGATAATAAACAGGAAAATCTAGCCGCCTTTAAAAGCCATAGGAAACTAAAATGGCATTTTCAGTGAAACTGACGCATCAGTACGGAAATTCTTGTAGGCCTACTTTTTGACATCTGTACTAACTGATAAACTTTATACTTTGCAATAAGCCAACTTCTTGGTAATTATAACTTTACCTGGAACTGTTCTGTTCTCTCAGCCAATTACGTCTCGTACAAGACGGAGAGACAGAAGATATCGAAGTGGGATTGGAAAACTTTGTTTCTTCTCTGTGTCAACGGAATCAATAGCCAGATCATTTAAACGTAACAAAAAAGTCCTTTTTTAGATGTTACACTTGTTTAAAGAAATACAGACATATTATGTTCTCGCTTTTCAAAGTTGTAAACTGCATTTAAAATTTCAACTACAACATGAATTGTTACAGGCAAAATTAATCTTTTGAATTGTCGATACTAAATACAATTTTTTTTCTAGTAAATGTTGTTCACCAGTAACGTGGATTGCTAAAGAGTAAATCTACAATTTCAACAATTATAAAATTAGTAGACAATATTTTAACTAACCTGGATAAAGGTTACAAACTAAATGGTGTTATCCGAAGCTTTGCATAGAGTACAGTTACATCACCTGACAACTATGTAGCATTCTCGGTAGACGTTTTGACTGAATAAAGTCATATATTTGTGACACGATAACAAGCCGTTGTGGTTTACAAAACAACCTCAGGACTGAAGAGGTTAGGTCAAATGTTTATGTAATGGCGTTCCAAAGGGATCAGTTTTTGGACCACTACTGTTTCTTCTTTACCTCAATGACTTTCCCCTAGTTATTAATCATTGAAAACTGTTAACGTATGCTGACAATACTTTGTACTATAAGTGAATGAAAATTACAGATTGAGTTACGAATCGAAAATTAAATATTTATCAAGAAGTTAATACCACCAACAGTCAATTAGTAAATTTTTTTTGTAGAGGTAGTAAACACTTGAATATTGGTAATATTCTTTTAAATGATAATGCCATAACCGAGGTATAATGGACACAGTATTTTAGAGAAGGCTGGACTACAACGTCCATACAAACAGGGAAACATGAGGCATAAATGAGACTAAATAAAATTTGTGATTCACCAACAATGAAATCAGTCTACTATGCCCTCGTATATCCGTTTCTAAGCTATAGAACTGCACTCTAGGGAAATTCTTCAGGACAGAATATAAAAAGGGTTTTTATAATCCAGAAAAAAGCAATTAGAAACATATTGAAAATGCAAAGCCAATATTCTGCCGTAATGCATTTCAGTCATTAAAAACTATGACATTACCCAGCATGTATTTTTGAAAGTATTTTACACTTTGTATTTTCCACTTACAAAACTTCTGACATTATCGCTGCTACAAAGTACGTTATAAGGGCGATTTATATTTATAATTGTATAAGTATAAATTATTCGAAAAGAAGCATTCGTTCGTATACAGGGCAAAGTGATTTAATATGTTAAATGTATTATTGAAACTTTTAAACTGCCTTAAAAGAATTTTCAATTGATGGTGCATACAATTTATGTCAAGAAATACGAAGTGTCTAAATTAAGTAACGAGACTGATTTACAACAATTTTTATTCGAACAGAATTACAATTCAATATTGTCTCCCTCAAAAAAATTTCCTCGGGAAGCCACACAGCGCTGGAGATGGTTCTTCCAATCCTCATAGCAGTGCTGGAACTATGGATACTAGAATAGCCTTCAGCTGGTCGGTTAGTACTGTTTGAATATTTACCAGTGTCTCAAAATGACATCCATTGAGGTGAATTTTTAAGCTCTAGAAGAGGAAAAAGTCACAAGGAATCAAATCAGGTGAATAAGGAAGCCGAGAAGTCACAGGAATCCTTTTAAAATTGTACTGAAATTGTTTTGTGACAAAGCGCGTTGTCGTGATGCAACACCCAGTTGTTATTGATGTTTGGTCTTACATGCATGACCCTTTTTTAACGTTTTACAAGAACCTCTCGGTAAAAGTGTTGATTGACTGTTTTGGCCTTGAGGCATAAACTGTTTGTGGACTATTCTCTAGCTACCAAAGAGCAAATCAGCATGTATTTTATCTTTGGCTTATTTATTCTAGCCTTCTGGGGGCTTTAGAGAGGCTGAAGTGTCATTCCATGCTCTGACGCTTGGTTTCCGGGTCGTACTAAAACACCCAAGACTCATCATCAGTACACTCAAGACTCATCACACGTTCCAAAAAAAGTAGGTCATTTTCAATCGATTCCATAAAGTCAAAAAATCTTTCCCTCCTGATTTCCTTTAGGTCTTGCGAATGGTTTTTTGAAACCATATTGCGCAGATATTTCTCATCCTCAATTCATTCGTCAATATCGAATGAACAGTAGTGTAAGTCGAATTCCATTCTTACCCGATCATTATGATCGTCAACCAACGACGGGATCCAGCAACTCACAAGATCCCGGATTCTGTCGACATTTTCATCGGTTCTTGGAGATGAAGGCTTTACACTGCGTGATTAATCTTCCATCGGCAGAAGGAAGAGTCCTTCTGAAAAGGCCTTAAACGGTCGAAAAACATGGGCTCTTGACAAAACACTATCTCCAGTGTTGAAATTTAACAAAAGTTTCCGCTTCACTTTGCCCAAGTCTGAAGCAAAACCTGATAGCACACCGTTGCTCGAAATTGACGTCAATAATTTTTAGAAAACACTAGAATAAACTGTTTCACAAGAAAAATGACAGTTGAAACAGATTCTGAAAAAAAAATAATGCCAAAAAGATAGTCTCTTAAATATGTAAACAGTCTCCACTCACTCGTGTCTCGAACCTTGCGGACCTCAATGTTGTACATATGTGAAGGAGCCTCCACTCGCTACGCTTGTACCTGCCGAATTACGTAACTATACAAATATCACATTTTCTTTTCAGGTCATCGCTTCTATTTGTAATCGTAGAGCATTGAGGTTTATAACATTACATGGAGATTGAAATATGAAAAGTTTTATTTAATTTATTGTGTTATAAGTTGAGATATGGACGAAAAACTGTTTTATTGGTCGCCATTTTTAATTACTTTATTACAATTTTCTGAAATACTTTATTATTTTTGTGGCCACTATCGCGTATGGGTCTAGGGCGTACTCGCTGTTTATAATCTGAAGGCATTATGTATCGAATTGATAAGGTGTTCTCAGAGACACCGGTCCTTCGTGGAGATCCTCACGGACCATTTGACGATTCAAACTCAGGATTTTTAACTTATTTTGCTCAAATGAAGGTCTAAAGACACCGAAGAAAACGTGTCAGTTGCCCCTTTCCAGCGTTATCGATCAAAAATGCCTGTATTCCCTTGTCAGTACTTGTAGATGAAGCAGAATGTTGTGCTACCGTGCATACGCGTTCTCGCATATATAATACAAGAGTGACATATCGATAATGCTGCTCTCCTTCAATAATCGATATTTGACGGGCGCCTTGAATAAGAAATACACAGACACAGTGTCAAGGGACATGAGACGTGACAATTTGCAATATATTACTTAGGAGAGATATTTGATTTTAATATTTGGGTCAAACCCTGTTTACCCGAGACTTGACACATAAACGACTAAATACATTCCAATGAAACTTTGTATTATAGTTTAGTGCATAGATTTAGTTTTTTTAGTTTATCGGTTCATGGCTAGTTAAAACTATTATAATAATTTGATTACAAAATCTAACCATAAAAGTAAACAGGTTGATAAGTACATCATGGTAATTATCCAGTCCAATCATACAATGTAACAGAGAAAATTAAAGAAAGGATCTCGTAGGAAATATTAAATTGTATTGGTAAATCAAGGAGTCTTACACAGTAGCTTTTTTTGAGCTCTAACGGCCTATATATTAAAATCTATACACTCACTTCGCTATGTCAGTGTTAGCGGGTCCCGAAAATCCACTTATGAGAAGAAGTCTTCGCTTGTGACCCTCCTAACTATGCGAATAACACATTTTCTTAAAAGGTCACGTTTCGCAATTACTTTTTGGACAATAACTTTGTTATTTGTTATCATAGAGTTGTGAGATTGATACCATTAAATACATAATTGATATCTGCAAATTTGTATCTATTCTAATGAGTTACGAGATGAGTAAAAACACATATGAACCAAAAACTGTTTAAAATATCTGCCATTTTGAGATCCGATTTCTGAATAGTTCTCTATATAAAATTGATGTTCCTATCTTAATTTTTGTGGCTGGTATCGTCCTTACGACAGACGACAACGACGACGGATGCACAGCATGATGTAAATCACTTTTTCAGTTTCCTGAGACCATGAAGAGTAAAAGTGTAATAGATAAGTAAAATGATAACTCGATATGTGGAACTAAAGAGCCGTTTCCTTTCTTAATGTCATATATAAAGTGCTGACGAAGGTAATGGTTTCTTCAATGATAGCTTCAGATAAGGTCGACCGGCGAATGATCGGATTTCCACACTCCACCAAATGTTAGGTGACTGTTACGAATATTATGAGACTTCATGATTTCAAACAATGACACTGTAAATAGATCCCACTATAGTAGAGTTGAGAATGTAATTCTACTTAAATGACCGCGGACAAGACCAAAAGTACAGAAGAAACTGATGAGGAATTGTGAGATCTGTTTGGGATAAGAAGAGGGTTGAGATAAGGAGTTGTTTTCTTGACATTACTCTTTAATATTATCTTTGGAAAGCTACCAGACACACAATTACACATAATCAAAGAGGAACAATTTCCAATACAATCTAACAATGCCAAGTGTATGATGTTACAAGGAACAGAAGAGATCTGGACGTATGAAATAGACAAAGCTGGTAGTGGTTCAAGAAAGCATATTGAAGCAACCAATTACAAATATATTGATGCTAGAAAAAAAACGGAGTGGAAGGCTTGGCAATACAACGAAGAGAAACTGACTGAGAAAATAGAAGCACAAAAATCGGAAGAACTACAACAATAAGTATGTATGATACATAAATAAAAGTATATATAAATAACCTGTAATATTTTTTTTAAACACTAAAGGCAGAACTACAAAAATAAGTATCTATGAAACAATATTAAGACTCGTTGTCAGTAAAGCGTGGATGTTGACAAGATGGAGTGAGGAGGACAGGGAGAAATATCTTGTCTATAGCAACAGCTGTATGAATAACCTGTAATATTGGTTGAAAACATTAAAGGAAGAACTAAAAAAATAAGTATATATGAAACAATATTAAGACTCGTTGTCATTAAAGCGGTGGATGTTGACAAGATGGAGTAAGGAGGGCAGGGAGAAATATCTGTCTATAGCAACAGCTGTATGAATAACCTGTAATATTGGTTGAAAATACTAAAGCAGAACTAAGGTGGGTAGGGTACGTGTAAAGAACGTCAGAAGAAATAATAGGATATTCCAAGGCGATCCAAGAGAAAGATGGAGATTAATGGCGGGGGACAGAAGAGGGTAGCCATCAGGGTTCTACAAGTGCAGTAGCGCCGACGATATTGATTTTAAAAAAAAAACTTTGTAACCCGTAAAAATGCCAAAATTATTTTGATTTTTTTACCAGGATCATTTAAAAAACCAAGCAACTTAAAATCCTAAACAATAAGCAAACGGCATCAAAGAGACGATATTGTTCACAATAAAAAACTAAATTGATTAATTTTCGAACAAAACTATGAATCTAAATAATTTCTATGCTTGAGGTGTCTTTTTCACTCCTAGTTCTTGGAGAGACAAAAGAGTTTCTCAACCCTACCTAAAGTTATAATTTCTTTCTGATCTCTTCAGATTCCCAGCCCCAATATAAAACGTGTTTAACGCTTTGTAATTTTTGCATCAACATACAATCATTGCGAACTATAGCGAGGTAAAAACACCTACACGCAGATGTACAGAGTGTTCTGAAATATACGGTGAAAATTTGTAAGCGGATTCCTCTCTTAAAAATAAACAAAAAGTTCCACGCATACGACTGTTTGAGATTTTTTTTACAAACCCATAACATTACTCCAATGGATAATGTGTTTGTGGAATACACATTTTGTAAATAACCTGTTACCAGTTTACCAAACACAACGATTTTATTTGATATAATTTACAAAAGAGTTTATAATACACACAAAGAGAGTTTTTTCCTTTGGCGACAAACATAGTTTTATCGTCATTTTTGTTGAAATTTGAAGAATAACCTAGTTCTATATTTAAAAAAGTAATTATTGGTAATTAACTACAAAATGCAGAATTTTATCATAGCATCCTCCCCCTCTTTTTTTCAATGTCTAACATCTATTCGCCAAATAATCATTACGAATAACTAGTATAGTGACCTTCTGGATGTTAATTATCAACGAATACTTTTATTGTAATGGGTAAAAATATATTACCTTTAATAAAAATTAAGTTATTTTCATGTTTAACAATGAAAAGGTAAACCAAAATTTTCTTTTGTAACTTTGGTAAAAAATATGGCTTTCAAAAGATTTTAAAGTTCAAAAGTATAAACAAATAAAGTCAATTTGAAAATATACAAATAAAGTCTTAGTTTTTGGTATACTGATAGAATGTTACATATAAAATACGTGTACATAATATCTCATCAAGTCATGAACAAAATAACTGACAGAAAATGAAATTAATGTTTTCAGAACATTTGTCGTATCTTTTTCTTTCCATATACAACCATTTCTTAAACTTCCGTTCTATATTTTGTACTCACAATATATAAATTTGAACGAACACTTCAAAATTTGTTTTAGAGTTACGATTGGTCCTCAATTGATAAACTTTACTTACAGCTTTGATAATGAGAGCGCCTGCGTAAAGGAAATTGATTAATTAAAAATGGATGTTTTTTACACGAAATAACAAAATTTATATTCCACTATGAAAAGTTCCAATGAAAGAACATTTCAAGTTGTTTAAACGTTGATATAACCTCCTACGTTATTGTTTGGTCGAGTTTTTAATCAAAATTCCAAAATGAAAAATCAGAAAAAAACAGAATTCAACTTTACTGAAGAAAAACTTCTCTCGAATGAGAGAAAACATGTTTCTAAGTTTGTAAAAATTAATAAATATTTGGGTGAATACATTAATTGAAATACTTTGAAGGGATTGAAAGACAAAAATTAACTGTTGTAAGGTGGTAATGTGGTAGCCAGAGCAGAAGGGTGCAACCCTTGACAGATCGATATAGCTACTACCCCGTTCATCCCTTACACCAATGATGGTCTTTCTAATAACATTACATTCTTGGACCGGATATTTGTTTTGGAACAAGAGATTTGAGCTATATTTATTTATTTGGGAGGTGTAGATTTAAATATGAATGCAAAGGAAGGGAGGGGGGATTCGTCCATTGTAAATATTAAATACGCTGTCATGAGAAGAAGCGAATTTGGTCAATCAACACGCTTGCCGGCCTCGACTTTCGTACCAGTCTTTATACAACGAGTTAATTATAGATTAATATAATTTTTTTTTTTAATTTCTATTTTAAAATTTTTTTTAACAAATACAATAGAAAATCGCGATGCGTACCTGTGTCGTGTGTTATGACCATCAAGTGTTTGTGTTTATATATATATTCTTATTGGTTTAACGATTTTTTACGAAATTCCGAAACGCGTAACTCAAACCTACAAAATCTGTTTCAGAACTATAACACGCTGCACTTAGTTATTTCTACAAAATCACAATAATTGGACCAGCACGGATATTAAACTAAACATACATACACTTACACTGTCACTCATATATTTAAGGCCCTCAGGTGTTTACTATAGTGAATACAGGCTTGGCAATCCTGAAGGACTCTAACTGGATCTAAAGCTATTTCATGTAGTTAGATCCATATCAGGCCTCTCTTGACCAACTCTTGTTCTCTTACGACTCTGACGCTATTAGAGTATTCGAGGGCTATGAGTCTTTATTTTATTAACATACCTTATTTGAAGTCGATAGTAGTTCCTTATATTATATTAATTGCTTATATTATATTAATTGCTACATGTTTCGCTGCCATAGGCAGCATCATCAGGCCAGCTAATAACATAAACACATTGTTTACACACATATCACAAAAACATATAAAATTCTTGGTCTAACACAAATCATCATGCAGAACCGGCACTCGTTAAAAGTTAAAAATTGTTTTAGTTCCTCACAGTATATTGGCCACATGTTCACTGAGTGAGTTAATCTTTATTTTATAATTTTTTTCTTCTTCTTTTTTTTATTTTTTTTATAAGGCGACGATGACCGAGAGATTCATCGCCCTTAAACAAAAAGAAAAAATAATAAAATGTAATCAAAAGTAACCAAATAACATTGAAAACCTCATTTGACCACCCTATTCACGAAGTCCCAGTATATGAGTACATCTAGTTTCTGATATAAATCTACTGTTTTCAACAAATCAGTAGCTATATTTCATCACTGTTTTCATCAATGCTATATTGAATTAGCAGCTATTTATATAATAGCTGTATATACTGTTTTCATCATGATATAGTCATCATGCAGATTTTTACTTATTCCATTATTTTGCTTGATTGCCCATAGGTAACAAATTAAACAATTTGGGCCTGGAAAAGGATGGAACCTAACGTTTTTAATACAAACTCATCCACGTCCTACGAAAAATCGGACTGACAAAAGTGGAGTGGGAATAGAATACGATTTTGTTCTAACTCGATTCCAATACGTCCAACTTTTATTCGACTATCCGTCTTGAGTGTGTTTTGTGTTCTGTTGATCCAAAAAAGTTATTTCAAAGTCTAGACAAAGGTGGATACATCTCATGCTCGGTATAATAATAGAAATATTTAAAATAACCCGTGGAATGAGATAAACTCAACTAAAGATTCCCTGTTCTCTGTGAAATATGTGACACTGAAAAACATCGTTCGAAGCATTTTTCTTGCTCAAACACATTGCCAATGTCGAAACACTCGGAAATTGAATTACAACGAAACCCAAAGTAAGAAATCGATCAGAATCGAAGAATGATAGTAAAGCCAGCTGATATTTTCATGATTGTTTATACCACTGCTACGTCAAAACAAACACGATGAACCAACCCGCTGCTTACAGTTCAAACAAAACAAAACTGAGAGGCTTTCAGTAACAAGTGAAACAATATCAAATATACCAAAACCAACCAAAATTGTACATTTTAAGATATTGATTAATTTCGTTTAACATTGTTTGATTGAACAACTCTAGATTGGTAATGGAGAGTGCGTCGAGCAGAATGGAGTGACGAATAAAATAAATCATACAGCTAAGATCAATATGGAGATCCATCCGAATTTGAAAAAAAATCAAGCTTGAGGTATTTAATTCCAGTGTTCGATCAGTCTTACTATATGGATGTGAAACGTGGAGAGTGAATAAATAAATTATTCACAGACTGCATAGACATTCGTTAACCGATGTTTAAGATACGTGTTTAAAATTTGGTAACCGAAGATTTAACAATCAAGATTTCTATCAATCAGTGTTCATTAAGGTAAAGATACTACGAAAGAAATGGAGATAGATGACACATTCTGTGGAAACAAAAAGATGGTTCGTAATCCGTAAGAAAGGTGGGCTGAAAATAGATAGAGTTGCACGCAAATTAACATTGGTTAAATGTGATTCTTATCGCATACTAAATAAACCAGCTGATTCAGATTATTGTCACGTCGCCTCCTCAAATGCATTTATAGAAATAGTTGTTCAATTCAATGTCGGAACACGATTTCGAGTGGCTAAACTATTCTCCTTTAACATGACACCTATATTTTGTATAGCTCTCACATAATCTAAAAATAATAAAAAATAGTAGGAAATCTATACTGCAGTTGTAGCAAATTTTGTATGTAATTCGAATGTAAAGTGTCTATCGCTGTCGTGCGATGAAGACAAACTTTACGCTCTTGATAGGCCTACATAAATAAACATTAAATAATTAATTTCCTTATTAAATATAATTATGGATTTCAAAATTAAAGATAAAATTATATATACAGTTTGTCCTGTAGCATATGACACGTACTAGACACAATTCATCAATTATGCTACAATTAGACACTGAGCTTAACTTTTGTGTTATTTGTTCTCCAGTTACTCCTCTATAATTCTACGCACTTCTTTACTGTGCGTTCCCCATAAAACTCATAAGATTACTGTAAGATAGCTTCTTCACTATCTCCAATAACAATTCCTCAATTATGCTCCAATTATCTATAGAGCTTACCATCAGTGTTATCATATTCCCCTGCTTAGAATTATAGAGATTAGGAGTATTTATTTTTCACTCTTATCTTTATTTTTTTTATATGACTTAGTGATGAATGATAGATTTTGCTTTTAACCCTTTAAGTTCTGAGTTTTTTGGGTAGCCAATAAACAATTAGCTCTTCGGTTTCAGAGGAATTTCAATGAACAGTTTTATTTGTTAAAACTTTATCTAGACTATTTGCATTAGATAAAACAAAGTCAGAATCAAATTTTACCATCCAAGAGTAGAGGTAAGTGCTTACGAATGAACTATTTTATGGAAATAAAAAGAGATATCAGTTAGTGAGAAGTAATATAAAATAACATAAGGTAGCGTAAAACAATGAGAAACATCCAGGGACATAAATTTGAAGAAAACATTAAGTGAAATGTGAGAATATAAAAAACAAAGCTCAGTTCATTTGATATGAGCAACACTTGAGGAAACTTCAATCAGCAAATGTAAGAAAACTGAAGATGATGTCTTAGTCAACGAAACATCTAAAGTGTTTCTTTTACATTAAACAACAATGTCAACTTCAAGTAGGAATAGAAGCGTAAACATAAAATACGTAGTACAGGATAGACGTAAACATTTTGGGAGTAGAATCCATACATAAAAATAATTAAAGCAGTTTATATAAACAAACTGTCCGGCGGTCTGTTTGTGAGGTTTTACTTACCCAGTATACGAAGTATATGGTAAGTTTGGTAATCACAAAAACTGTCGACCCCCGTTTTTTGACTGATCTTCACGTCCGTCCGTCTGACGACGTTGTCGTCTGTACGTAAGAGGACACAAAAATTATCATAGGAACATGAAATATTGTACTCGTATAGAAGAACCCTATTGAAATTCAGAGAAATTCCATATTTAACTACAATTTTAAACATTTTACTTTGTTCATATCTCCTGTGCTATTTAACTTAGGCTATAACACACTAAATTAGATCAAATTTAGAGATTTCAATTCTGTATTTACAAGTACCAACTCCACCTTTCTACGATGGTACTTAGAGAAGTTTTATAATGTAGCAAGTGAGTGCTCCTTCACATTGTTCAGCCTCGAGACGCGTTAAGATTGTGAGACAGACACGAACGTAGCGAGTGGAGATTTTTTGATACGATCTAGGCTAACGACAGAAGATGGCGGAACTCCCATGTTATTTCTTTCATATATATTAATTTAAGAGGCCTCGTTAAGTTACTGTCATTGTTATCTTATATTATGACCAAGAAAACAACAAACCAATGTTTCCAAACCGACTAATAGTGAACAAACCAATTAATTTCCTATATTGTCGCACAGCACAAAGAACACGACAAACTGATGTTTGCAAACTGACTAGTAGCCAATTCACAGAATCCTTTCCCTACATTTTCGCACAACACAGCACCATAAATTTGACAAAATAGAGTTTTTAAAACGTTTAGTAGCGGCGAATTCGATTCCTTTATCTACATTGTCGCGCTGAACAGTACAACAGCGAACTCAGACTCCTTTCCTACATTGTCCCACCAAAGACACTAAAAACACGACAAATCGATTTTTTCAAATCACCTAGTAGAGAACTCACCGATTCTTTTCCTACAATATGCACAGAGCTGTATGCACGAACACGATAAACCAATGTTTGCAATTTGATTAGTAACGAACTAACCGATTCCTTTCGCTACATTGTCGCACTACACTATAACAAGAACACGACAATCCAATGTTAGAGAGAACCTGACTAGTAGAGAAATTACCGATTCCTTTCCAAAATTGTTACACAGGACATCATAACACGGCAAACCAATGTTTATAAAATGACTAGTAGCTAAATCACCAACTCCTTTCCCTGAACTGTTACTAATTACACGATAAACCAACGTTTGTACAATAACTAGTAGGAAACTCACAGATTCCATTCCTACATTATCGCACAGCACAGCAACGAGAACTCGACAAACCAATGTTTGCAACCTGACTAGTAGCGAACTCTAAGATCCTTACTCTAAATTGTCGCACGGCACCAATACATATGGAAAGGTAATTTCCGGCCTCACTAATGGTTTCCCAAGGCATCACAAGTCGGATGTCTAAAGTATTCTGATCTTAGAAAAGTCCATTATTCCACTCAAATTGAGCAAAAATACATTCAGAATCGATTAGTATTAAGAGATAGCAAAATACAATTCTGTGTGTAGATGGCATAGAGATTCACTCGTACACTGGACCTGGACTTCCACTGACATAAATCAGTTATACGAGGAGTGTTACAGTCTCGTAGACAAGAAGGAAGTAGCTACCTATAAACCTTTACAAACGACCATTTTCAAACATATTACCATGTTATAAATATGACTAAATTTCAACTACTGGAATTTTATTCCTAATTTGTTATTAATTTAAAGTTCTCATTTTAACTCATTTGTTTTTAACTAAAAATATTTTATTTTAGGTTCGACACGCTCGGGCTTCACAGTAAACAGATTTTAAAAGTGCACAAAAAACCTCAAAAATTGGTACCTTGTAGAAAATGTTAAAAAAATATATTGGCAGAACAAGTGGTCTTAACCAAAATGGTTAAGTTCAGTTTATAACGGTTTTCCGAAGAGTTGTGTATATCACTACTTTCATGACATGTAGCGAGCTTCGTATGTCTGTATATATTAAAAAATTTCCACTTGCTCGTTAGTGTCAGTGTTTTGGCACATGCAAGCCTTGAGAACCTGTACGTATTGTGAAGGAGTCTCCACTCGCTACGGCCTTGTCAGTGTCTCGGCACTGGTGAGCCTTGAATCTGTATATATTGTGAAGGAGTCTCCAGGCTCCACTCGCTACGGCCTTGTCAGTGTCTCGGCACTGGTGAGCCTTGAATCTGTATATATTGTGAAGGAGCCTCAACTCGCTAGGGTCTTGTCAGTGTCTCGGCACTGGTGAGCCTTGAATCTGTATATATTGTGAAGGAGCCTCAACTCGCTAGGGTCTTGTCAGTGTCTCGGCACTGGTGAGCCTTGAATCTATACATAATGTGAAGGAACCTTGATCGTGTCGATGACTCTGCTCCGCCGTATCTCGTAAAATAAACGAATATCAAATTGTTGGAAAATTCAGTCAGTTTACATAAGGAACTTTTTAGGGTCCGAGGGTAAAACCAAGAACCCTTATAATTTCACGTGCGTTTCTTTTCGTTTGTCTGTCTATAAGTCACAACCCCGTCTACACAGACACTTTAGACGATAAATCCTATATATTTTAAACTTTGAATTTATATTCTTTGTATTGTCTCACATAAAAGTATAATATTGCAGCAGCAAAAAAATAACCTTGGAGTAGTTAACGGCAAAAATGATCAACTTGCAAAATTTTGTTTTTGTAAATATTATGTGCGGGGTATCAAATAAATTTAGTGATTCCGGTTACGAATATGTTTGTTTATTTAACGAAAACATTAATATGTTGGTGCTAGAACAATTTTTAAGTTTTATATATAAAGTCTTCACTTCTCTAACTTGTACACGGGGTAACCTACAAATACAAATATATATTTGTTTGTATGACGAATACAACTAATTTAAGCACACAATTTGAAATGTGTAGCGTATACGTTTTAAAAACTGTTTTTTTGTGAGATACGAGACAAACAATTCAATAACCATTAAAATATGGATTAGATTTTAATTGATTTCTCTTTGTTTGGATCCGTAGGTAAAAAGAGAACCCAAATTGTAGGATCCTTACAATTTCACGCACGTATCTGTGTGTACAATTTAAACTGCAGCTTCAAAAGAATTCAACATTTAAAAAAAATACCGTCCCTACATGCCTACTGACCCTAAGTAGTTTGGCTTCAGCTCACGCTTGACTCTTTTATTTCTTTATTTTTCTGTCTAAAAACACTTCCCAAAGGTTAAAACACATATATTTGTAACACCCTGTACAAGTTGTTTCCCCCAAGTATAAGGATTGTCTTAACCCCATATTTTGGCGTGAAGTAACAGGGAAAAGGCGGCTCTCTTGATTTAGTAGGTAGTTGTCAACAAAGGGAAGTCAAGTCAAGAGAAATGATAAAACACTTTGGAGCAACCCACAGCAACGAAAACAAAATATTATTATTAGTCAAGTCAGTTATGGTAGGCGTACACAGAAGACCCTATTGATGTTAGTTATCGTTGAGAATTTAACATGTATTTAAGAAACATAAATTTAACATATTCTTTAGGAAATTTATGTGAATACAAATTACACACACTTTCAAGCGCAACATTCCCACGCACGAAGCGTATCTGGGAGTGATCTGCATTTATTAATGTAAATATATGGAAAGTAATACGGAAATAAATTGAAAATAAGAAAACAAGTAAACGGGCGCCATCATGGTACTTACCCTCTTCTATTATAGAAGAAGATAATCTATAATTGTAATTCCAAGTTGGTGTCCTGGGTAATGTTTAATAGCAGATAAATGGTAATGGGTTTAAAATAGTTATTACACATGATTTCTGAACCTCATAAACGTACATATAATTATTTTCTTTGCGTTGGGTAGGCTATAACGAGCATCGTTGATGTTTATAAAGTAGAACCTCGAAGCTGTACAGTGTCCTAAAAGTCCCAACCCCCTATTATTTTTTTTTTTTTATGAATGGAAATAGACAGATTTGCTTTGGGGAAAGTTTAGATAACCAAAGGAGGAGTTTTATGAAGTATCAAAATTTTCAACCCTTACCCCCAAAATGGGGTAGTTTGGGGGTAAGTCAAGAATTTTAAATAGCAACCCCTATTGAGTGATACCTCATTTTAAAGATCTTTTAAAAATAAGAATAATGTCGTAAACTAGAGGTCTCTAAGTTCATCCTACCCAACATAGCGACCAATCGAATTGTGAATGTTAACCTACAAACTCCGGTTGTTTTTATTACATTACAAAATGCTCTGTGTTGGTAAAATGATGGTAAGATCCTTATACCATGTTTTTTTTTAGCTAAGATTAAGTTCTTGAAACGGCTACCATTTACTTTTTGGCAGAAATAGATTCTGGACTCAAAAGCTTGTTGTACATTTCGTAACATTTCCAGTGTAATTATTAACGTAAAATTCACAATTCAATTGGTCGCTATGTTGGGCAGGATGAACTTAGAGACCTCTAGTTTGCGCCATTACTCTTATTTTTTAAAGGCCTTTAAAATGAGGTATCACTCAATAGGGGTTGCTATTTAAAATTCTTGACTTACCCCCAAACTACCCCATTTTGAGGGTAAGGGTTGAAAATTTTGATACTTCAAAAAACTCCTCCTTTGGTTATCTAAACTTTCTATAAAGCAAATCTGTCTATTTCCATTCATACAAAAAAAATAGGGGGTGGGACTTTTAGGACACTTGGTATATGAAGAGCATCCACTCGTCCTGCCGAATCTTATAAATATATGAATATCATATTTTGTTGGAAGTCCATGATTTGAAATTATACTTTTGACTATAACTTCGCTATTTATTATCCTAGAGACATAGAGTTGGTACCATAACATGCTGAATTTAAATCTACAAATAGCTAATTTAGTGTGTTATACGTTGAATAACACACGAGACATGAACAAAAACTGTTCAAAATGAGCGCCATTTGTAATTTTTAATTCGATTTTTCGGAATTGTAATAGGGGTCTATATAGGACGCTAGTCTAGAATCCCCTGTAGTTCCTATCGTAACTTTTCTCGCCGCTATCGTGATAATTAGTTTAAAAACGAGGGCTTAATTCTTGCGATTACGATATTTACACTATATTACGTATACTGGATAAGAAAAAACTGCAATAAATAAATCGATGAACGTAATAAATAAAAATTTCGTTTGTATTGGAATAATACCAAAATTCAAGGATAAAATAAAGCAATAAAGCTTAAAGTTTCAAAATATTTAAATACTATAAATGAGCTACAATTGTTTCACCTTGCGGCATCATCGGGCAACTATCAGGTTCATCATGTTGCCCCATGATGCCGCAAGGCGAAACAATTGTAGCTCATTTATATTATTTAAATATTTTGAAACTTTAAGCTTTATTGCTTTATTTTATCCTTGAATATGGAGTTTCAACAAAAAATATCTGCTGTTACATTAAAATTAATACCTAAATTTATTTCCTCATCAAAACGTAAACTGATATAATATGCAAAATTCTAAACGCAGCGAATCTGAAAATATGTGTTTTTCTATTTACAGTTTGAGAAATGATTGTGAAACTATTTACTTACTTTTAAAGTAAAACATTTGTATAAACCTTTAAAGACACATTCAATCTACTTTCATAATAGTTCAAGAACTGGTGATCCGATGGTTAAATCAGACGGTCTCTAAGGTGAGCGGTCTTATCTAACTAAATACTAATTCCGCACGAATACTATAAATCAGAATTTGATTCCATACTTCTTTCGATCTTAGTAGAATTTTCCTTGAGTAGTATATAAATTCCAGTTGTAGTTATTTGTAACATTTTCACATATACGCGATTTTAAAGACAAAAATTCCTCAAAGACTCACGACCGTAGCAAACTTGAGGAATGCCAACGCCAAATAAAAAAAGAAAACTCCAAGGCTTCGAATACTAATACCGCCAGGGTCGGAAAAGAACAAGAGTTAGTCAAGAAGGAAATGATATGAAAGAGAGGAATCTAATTTAAAACTGCATGAAAAAAGGTGTAGACCCAACTAGGATACTCAGGATTGCCAAGTCCAACCCATTCGTAGGGCCAGAACCATTCTGTGAACTTGGAGATAACTAGTTCAAGATGAGACTAAAAAAATGTGAAGAAGCCAGTAGATCGAAACTGTAGATCCAGAGCTAGCGTTAGTCTATGAACGAATACGATAAGACTACTTACGAGCCATGGTATACTCGGAGGGTATCTTAACCTAAGGGATGATACGACGTTAGGTACTGTGAGGAAACCCCTCGTCAACTACTAAAATAGACTGCAAGCCCGAGCAACTAGAAGTGGAAGATCTACTCTCTCTAAATCCTCTTCAAATCGTAGAATTGTGTGCAACAAATTGGGCGCAATAAACGTCGTAGTGCAATGGTAACCCCTACACTACTTGTGCCATCGCTTTGTTGTATATTAAAAGAGACAACGTTAGTTTTAATGAGCCTATATTTGGTTTACAAATGAAATTGAAATCTTACGATACAAACAATGTAAAACAAAACATGCACAAACTTTCTCATTAATCAATCCCCAAAACCAAATAAAAAACAACCGACACTAATCGTCACAAACAATTTCGGAATTTGTCTTTGAAAAACTAAATAAATAAGTCGTAATCTTGACTATGTCCGCTGAACGTTCAAAGTGGCCGGTAAGGTCCATTTTTAATATTTTACAATTATTTCTGAATCGTAATATGTTTAACTTGAGATTTTGTAAACGGGTTGAGGTTCATTAATTTTCACATTTCACTCAATTTTTAACGAAATCTGTAGAACCAATTATGTTGTTTACTTATAGATACATATTGGAGGTATAATTACCGTGAAGTTTTTAAGGTTGTTTATCGATAACTTGCGACACCATTATTTTAGATAGAGTTGACAAATATGTTTTGAGCCTTTAGGCTACAAAATTTGCTCAAATTCAGAAAATTCTAATTGAAAATGTCAAAACTGCCGCCAAATCTCATGTGTCATTCAACTTACAACACAATAAAAATTTCACATTTCAATTCTGTATGTAATGGTACCAACCCCTCTCGTCTACGATTACAAATAGAGAAATTATCGTCAAAAATGTAATCTCGAACTCTGACCACAAAAGGCTACTTTCCTTATATATATCTTCAAAGCTCCAAGGCCGAAACATTTTCAGACAATCTGTGTAACAACTGTTTTAAACAAGCTTACTCAACTGGATATACCAATATACTTTAACATTTACTACAAGGACCTAGAAACCAACTTTTGGGCGTTTAGGGGATCTGTTACATTGTATGATCGGGCTGGGTTAGTACCATGATGGACCTAACCACATTATTTCGAATCTGAAAGTTTTGGGATTATACTTTAAATTTTTCAAAAATAAATTTCAGATTACTGGTTATAATAATCTCAAGTAAAGTTCAACTGTCAAAATATCTCAAAACATTCGATTACAACTTAAAGTGTTTATTGTAATACGTAAAACCTTAACCAAAAACATAGAACTTTACCATTTGTGAAAAACAAAATGGATGATTAACAAATCTGTGTAAACGCATACCTTCTTTTGAACATTTCTTACACTGTACAATACTCTGGATCATTACCTGAAACAAAAATAATTATAACTTAATTACAAAAATACAAATACATAAAAAAGTAAATGTAACAAAACAGGAGCATAAATATTGTATTATTTTACTCAAAACAAATCCGCTTGAACAAAAAGACTGACATGTGTGGACAAGAACTTGAGCCATTGTAAATTAAACAACGAAAGTAACATGTTTCTGTTCGTCTGCGTCAGTTAAGATTTTGGGAACCCACCTGGCTTCAGTTGTTTTTAAAGATATTTTTGTCTCAATACCGTGATTGTGAAACGTTACAAGAGCAGAAGACTATAAATTAAATATAAACTTGTGCATTTTTGTTTGTAAATTAAAAGATTTATTCCTATAATATTGCAGTATGAGTATACTGGGAGATTGAAACAGATGTGACCGCTATTTTATTCAATAAAAACAAAAGTTTGCAAAAAAATCTTTAGAAAGTAACCCCAGGATTTTTTTTTAGTTAAAACTAGAGGAATTACCTTTTTGTCCAATGTGGCTCTAATATTTCTTATGGAACATCCTTTTTGTTTATAGTAATTTTGAATAAAACACATTAATTTAACACTTTTATATTCTATTGTATTTTTCGACATACCTAACCGTTAAGGATAAGCGCTCAAATTGTGAAAATACAAGGTTTAAGGTATTTTCAGAGGTCCATTTTCCGTACCTAAAACCTGACGTGGCATTTTAGAAAATGATAATTAATTGTCAGGATGAAAACAATGTTGTCAATAAACTTTGCAAATTATTAGATAGTAAAATTTTCCTTCATTCCCTAAAACAACAACTGTTATGCGAATTTGTACAGATCAGTTTTGAAAGAAATTCAATAAAAAGGAAGTCGGTTAAAATGAATCTTTAAAATGTCTCAACATTCGATTTTATGCAACTTTTCTGGTAATTGTCTAGAACAGCTACTGATTTACACCAATTTGTAACTATTTCTGAATGTATTAGACCTTGTGAATAAGATATTACAGCTGAAAAAAAATTTATTAACACTGCTTAATAATACAACTTGTCCTTAATTCACAAGGTGTATTAATAAAGTCATTTAGTAATAATAAACCGCTGGTGTAAGGCAGTGGATGTTCTAGATTCAAGACAATTACAAGAATTTTTGTTTTCTATCAATAACTCAGTCTATATACCAAATAAAAATAACAGTAATGTTATTAAACCTTTTACCCTAACTCTAGTTTAAATGTAACTAAAATAAATTAAATGTTTCTCCTGAATTTGACTTTGAGTTATTTTTTTTAAATCGTCTGGAAATAGCTTGAATTTGTGAAATTTTTAAACATTTAAGTTCTGTAGCTATTAAGCTGTTAAAGCTATCAAAAAATAAATAAGTATAAAAAAGTCTTAAAATAATATGGATTATTGCAAATCGCCATAAAAATATGGATTGCTATTAGAAAATTTATAGCTGACCGCCAAATTAGAAAAATGGTGTGTGATATGAAAAATTTGATAATACTTCTAGTTTTAACTCAAAAAATCTCAGGGGTTAAAGTTGTTTTGTAACTTTTGTACTTATCGAATAAAGCAGCGTCACTCCTGTTTTATTGTCCTGTATTATATACATTAATAATTAGCCCATTGGATAACACTTAGGCTACCATTTTAGCCATTTTGATTTATAAATTTGTATGGAAAAGTAAAAAGAGAGTGTGAGAGAGAGAAACATTTTATTATCTATTTGAAAAAACGTTGTAGACTCGGGGTTTGAATAAATTATAGTTCATTAACTGTGTAATTAATTGAATAAATTAAGTATACCAAGTGAATTAATGAAATTATTTTTACCGGCAAAAAGCTAAAAGAATGAGGGTTACTACAACAACATGCAAGGTGAGAAGCCATAGTCAGATTGAGGTTAGAGTGAAAGTGATAATATCCCACGTAACAGGTAATCACATTAAAACAAACATTCTTTGTATTGGATTTATTACAAACAGCTGATTACAAATTGAATTGACACTCGCTATACCTTGAATTGAATTGTTTTCTCATCATTTCTTGTGTTGTATAGTATGGTTGTGGGTTAAAAGAAAGATAAAAACGCACTCAAGCGATGAAAAGTACAGGAAATAGAGAATAAAATAAGATTGAACTTTTCCTTGAAGAAAGCGGAGAAGATAGAGTGAGTGAGGGGGTGGACAAAATATTGAATCCAATGAAAGAGAAGTCGAAGCTTTGTTATAGAATATGAGATCTTTCCAACAAATATTAAGAGTTATATTGAAAATGTCATCTCTTCGTGCAGATTAAAATCAACACGGCTAAACAATCTCTCCATGAAAATCACTTACAAACATTTAGGGTCTAAATTCAGTCAATTTTACTTTTATTTATGACATATGTATCCAACTTTGAAGAAAATTACAATTCGTAGATATCAGAAAACCAATTAGACGATTTGCTATTTTCAACCTCTGGAACTTAAAGTGATCTTTTATCTTCTGTTTATATATACATGTCAGTGTGAAGTTAGCAATTTAAAATTAGTATTTTATTCAATTGATAGTTTAGATCTTCATAAAAAAGTAGTAAGGTTACAGAGGTCATTTTATCTTTAATCTACTGGAAGTATCCACCTTCTGTTTGTGCCTACTCTCACGAGTAGTTTTATACTCGTCTTATCACTGAGTGATGTAAACACACGTGTTGTCTCAGCTGATGGCCTAGAGATTGAGTGGAAACACATATCATTCCAGAACCAAAAGATGGCCAAGAAATGACATGGAGGCTTTTTGTCAGCCGTCGACCTTAGAAGAGCCTAGAATAAGTTTTTCTTTAGATGACGGCCTAAAGGTGCATACGTAAGATTTTTTCTCAAACGACGGCGTACAGGTGTCTAGAGTAAATCTATTGTCAGCCGATTGCCTACAGATGCTGAAAGTAGGACTTTTGTCAGATGATAAGTTAGAGGTAGAGATCTATTTTCAGATGATAACCTAGAGGTAGAGTAAGTGGGTCTATTGTCAGACGATGGCTTAGAGGTGTCGTAAGTAAGGCTTTTGTCAACCGATGACATATAGATACTGTAAGTAGGACTTTTGTCAGATGATAAGTTAGAGGTAGAGATCTATTTTCAGATGATAACCTAGAGGTAGAGTAAGTGGGTCTATTGTCAGACGATGGCTTAGAGGTGTCGTAAGTAAGGCTTTTGTCAACCGATGACATATAGATACTGTAAGTAGGACTTTTGTCAGATGATAAGCTAGAGGTAGAGTAAGTGAGTCTATTGTCAGACGATGGCTTAGAGGTGTCGTAAGTAGGGCTTTTGTCAACCAATGACATATAGATACTGTACGTAGGACGTTTGTCAGATAATAAGCTAGAGGTAGAGATATTTTTTCAGATGATAACCTAGAGGTAGAGTAAGTGAGTCTATTGTCAGACGATGGCTTAGAGGTGCCGTAAGTAGGGCTTTTGTCAACCGATGACATATAGACACTTTAAGTAGGTCTTTTGTCAGATGATAAGCTAGAGGTAGAGATCTTTTTTCAGATGATAACCTAGAGGTAGAGTAAGGGAGTCTATTGTCAGACGATGGCTTAGAGGTGTCGTAAGTAGGGCTTTTGTCAACCAATGACATATAGATTACTTGAAGTAGGTCTTTTGCTAGATGTTAATTTAGAAATATCGTAAGTGGGTTTGTCAGACGACAGCTTAGAGTTGGTCTTTTATGAACCCTAACCTGTGTGTTTTATTATCTGACGGCCTGGAGATACCGTTAGCAATGACTACATAAATACTATAAGACACGACATAGGATAGGGAAATAGTCTACGCTTTACGGGTGCTGTTCGTCACAAGTTTGACACACAGCTATCAGAAAGCGCTAGCAGCAGGTGCTTGACTGTACGCATCCCACTTGGTTGAGACTGTACAACTGTTGACCTCTCTCTCACAAACCTTCTTACTTACTTCCGTCAGCATAGTCAGTGTTGTCAGTTCATGCGCTGAGATAAGCGATTCTCGACCTCCCCTCGCATCTCTGGTCCCATATGTGGCATCAGTGCGTTTTCTCTTACCCGCCTGAAACATTGTTTGACCGTAGAGCCACCTAGCGCCAGTCACATCAACTTCAGATTCTCTAGCAGAGCGACCTAGCGGGTATTGGTCAACTCAAGAATAAGCGTAGAATATTTAACATGGCCATGTCGTGTCTTATAGTATTTATGTAGTCATTGCCGTTAGTACGTCGTTTGTCAGCCGGCGGTCTAGAGGTGCTAAGGAAGCTATTTTGTTATTCCGTGAAGTCATTTTTATTAACCAACAATCAAGGGGTTTTTTCAGTAATTCATTTTCGTTCTACCAGGCACTTGTGGTGACTGTAAGTTCTTTTGATCAGATCAGGAGAGCCATTAGAAGTTATAGAATCCTTCTTGGGTAATAAAACTTCGCACAGATTGTAAAACGAGTAATTAGATTAAATCTCTCGATTAAATATAGTTCCAACACATTAAGTTATATTCTCCTTCAATATCTACTTCCAATGGAAGACGGATAGAACTCTAAATAAACATAAACATGCATTGAAACGAGTAGTATATTCTTGTTGCTGAGATATGGGGTTAAACTGCCAAGACAAATTCAACGTGATGTGAAGGTAACTGATTTGCACGTCCATGTGCATTGTTGTTTAAGTCAGATATACTGCCTCCTCAGCACTACTTTATAGCTATGTTATTCTGTCTCTGTGGCAATATAAATCATCCTAGTATTTGACTGTTTATTATTAATTAACCGACTACAAAACAAAAGGAGGTTCACAATTCGATCTTCATGTTTTTTCTGCCTGTAAGCTGTATTCCCAAACACTTCGTAATATACAATAATCCCCGTAAATCCCAAATAAAACTACAAAATTCAATCTGAGCCTGACTTTACAATATTCCAATATAAATGCAATTTACTCAGGGTGGCCAAAGGTTTAGTTCAGGGCGCGGTTGAGTAATTATGTTTCAATTGGATTAATTTGGGGCAAGATACAAATTGCGAGTCACGGAAATAACAAACTGCGTAATGGGATTTGGATAAATTAAATTTGCCAAGGAGTGGATTTTGTATTCAGAAATCGTTAGGAGGGGGATTTCGGTTTTAATTAAGGTCGAAAATTTGATATATCGATTATCGTACATCTACTATAGGTATCTTACACTTCACCGAAGGTCTCAGATTGTAATATATTAAATGTTAGTTCGATTTTAAACACTTAGAAGCGGTTGCAGCAAAAAAGTATAATATTAGTATAACTTAAACTTGGTTAATTTTGTTCTGTAGTTTAAACCCGTGCTCGAATTTTAGAACACATTTTAAAAATAGTTTAGTTTAAACCATTCATTTCTGAATAGGTTGGGAATTCTGAATAGGCTTTGGGCTGTGTTTTAATGCATGTTGTTTTTAGTTATAATTACCACAGACAAGAGAGGGTATGCGATTGTTTAGTAAAATTGATTACAAAACAATATAAATATCTAATCCCAGGAGGAAGTGATAATAATAAATAGTTAACGTAACATGTGGTCGAAATAAACAAAATATTACGAAACACATGTTCCCGGAAATGGGAACATTTAGTTTGGCATACATAGAGAGAAGTGTCAAAAAATCAATATTAAATTTTGTTTGCGGATATATCAGTTATAACGTCCCCATTAGTCTAAAAAGTGTTTTTGAAATGTTATCCGTCTATCGTCTGAAATGTATTATGTGGACATAATATTGTCATATCTCAAGAGTTTTCATTTTTTCGATTGGGAATATAAAAACAAAAATCTATGATTTTCTCAAATCCGGGTTTTTCTCAAATTTGTTTAACCCGAATAGTTTAAGGACACAAACATCACGTTTTGGTCGCCATTTCTTTACAATAACAAACAAACAATTTTGTCTTCGATTTTTAAAATTGTACGAACTGAGAGAATAATAAATCAATATTGGGCTTGACATTAATAACATGGTATACTTGATAAAATAAAATTTGACCACAAATTCTCACAAATAGTACGTTTATTTAATCAAACTCGTTTCAACGACAAAGTCGTCATCTTCAGTCATACACGAGTTACAACACCTAAACTATAAACTTGGAGAAATTCCTGAATTCCTTATTCAATACAAAACTTTTTCTCCCCAACATTGATTAGGTCAATTCTTGTTTTTTTCAATCAATAAGTCATCATCAACGATTTCCTAAATCTTGAATGATTATCTTTCACAATTAAAATAATACTCTTTACAACTACTAGCTTCCTCAGAACTGATCTGATGCCTCAACGTTTGGTAGAGTATGGGAAAGAGGAGGCGTCACATGAGCGCAACCGGTACATTTGTCTATACGTAATGTGTTGTTTATTTGAGTTTTATACGAAGCCCAGGGTTTGCTTCTCAAGTTTAAACTACCCCACATGGAAGTTTAACCTAAACTTGAATAGAGAAAACTGTGCTAAGGTGCCTCAGGGAGATCAAGTACACAAACTTTGTAAAACGTACATATGCAAAACTTGATAGATCGCCTGGTTTTAGAAAGAATGTTCTCGGGGTGATCTAATTCTTGGTAAAAAATGTCTATTAAAAATGTTTCTCGAATGATTATAAATTGGCAATTAAATTATACCAAATCCTTGGTTAGAACCATGTCTAAATTTATCTTCTATAATATATTATATTTTTCATAATTATATTTGAGAAACATTTCAAGTAGAAATTTTCCACCGAGCATTGGATCACCGAGCGGCCGTCCACCAAGGACATTCTCAGACTATAAGCCTATTTATAGTGACGGCCACAACGGGCCTCGTAACGAAAAGACAAGAATGCTCTCATATTCTTTAGTAACACCTCTGCTCTCTCGTATAGGCAACTTACGCGTCTCTTGTAAGGACGCATTAGTCCTTACAATTTATGAAAACGCAACACCTCTCTGTCCGTCTATCACCCGACTTTCGCCCAGTTTTCTTTCCCATGTAGTTACGTTATCTGGTCACATTTAGTCAATATTTCATTAAAATTGGTTCACTAGTTCCCGAGTTGAAAAATCGGTGCAGTAGTTTTCGAATTATAACCATTTTTGCTGCTGAAAAAAAGTATTTTCGATTTTTCTATTTAGTTAAACGCATTTTCTTCCAATTTCAGTGACACAATATGTTCAGACATATAGTGTAAACGCTACTCAAAAAGTAAAAAACTTTTTTTTATTTCACTTTATTTTTTTTAGTTTAAGAGAAAATCCCAATTCACCCGTATTTTTCTAAGATGAAACATTTTAATGAATAACAAAGGTGGTACTAACTAAATAATTATTCATAGGTTTCAAAATTGTAAATGTTTTGAACTTCGCTATGAACGCAGGGCTTCCAATTGTACAACCCTCACTTTAGTTTGGCAATCCCGAAGGAGCCTAGCTGGATTTACGACTTATTCAATGTAGTCTTGGCTTACATTTTTATTGTCAGATCTATCTTGACCAATTCTTGTTCTTTTCCGACCTTGACACTATTAGAGTATTTGAGGGCTATGGATTTTTATTTTATCTTCTTCTATAAGGAGAAAGGTTTATTTTCCTTTAAACAACAGGGAGTGGGGGGGATCAAATTATCCATGAACATATTTCACTTTTCACGGAAAGAAATATTAAAGAGGATTCTATAACTGCTGCTAATGACAGATGTGTTAGTTTACATCTATTTACAGTAAGAGATAAATTACTAAACGAGATCTGTGGGTATGCATTTCATAGTATAGTGTATCATAAGAATAACTTATATTTTACACAGACATTGTGCAAATCTTCTCACACTAATGAAACAAAACAAACTGTGTTTTACTGTAATAGTAGTCTACAACAATAACAGTTGAGGAAATATAGATGCAATTGTCTCCTTTATAAAAACATTTCACTTTGGAAGCCTTAAGAATCCGCCTTATCATAAAGGATAAAAGAGCAGAACAATGATGTTAAAGTACCTAGAATATCACATGATACCTTTACTTTTTAGACACAAGTATGCAGCTGTAAAATTTGAAAGAAACCTATTTACAAATACTTACAAACAATAATTGACTACTTCTGCTTAGTGTTTTCTTTCCTATTCATAAACAGAGTGATCACTCTAGATGTCCACCATTAAGATCTCTAAAACGATAAGATATACAACATGGGGAACCTTTGCTAGTTTTTATAGGATTTGAAATATTTTATCTAAATTTTAACAAATCGCCGCCATTTTCCAATATAGTGGCAAACTTTATTTTTTAAATAAAAACATATTTATAGTGATTTTTGGATAGAGTTATATAACTGTAAGATTTTTTTTTTTATTCTCGTGTATTTTTTGATAAACCCATTCTTTTAGAATAGACGGCCAATGTACGATTGGGAATTTATTATTTACTCGAATTTTAATGGATAAGTTTAATTAATTTTTTCATCTTAAAATTGGGGGTAAAAATATAATTTCTTTCCGAATATATTTGAATGGTTATAAGTACATTTTTTTAATTTTTTTTATTTATTTTTTTTATGTTGACAAACATAATTCGCATAGCAAGAGTCACGTAAAAATTTTAATTAAATTTGTAATAATTACAATAACTTATATTACAAGTAATTCACAAGTATTTTTAAATACAGTTTACATTCCTGCATTAGTCAATCACAATATTTACAAACATATAATTACATAATACAATATAACAAATATATTACATACACACAAATACATATTTAACAAGTAAGGCTATAACTGAGACAAATGCATGGCAGATATTGGATCAATTCATTCATAAGTCATACCCGACATTAGCAGAATTGGTTTGAGTATTTCTGGCCAGATATTCTTCCACAGAGTAGAATGCATTTTCTAGAAGGTAGCCTCTGAGTGAACTCTTGAAACATTTATTAAATTATTTCATTTCTAGGTGCTGCCTTAAAACAATTGTCTCTATTAAACCCGGTATGTATTCATCAGGACTGAAATTAATAAAAAGTTTGAATAAAACCAATACAACTGTTTTAAGGTAGGAACTAGAATTAAAATTATTTAATAAAACACACTTTTAATATAGCCTGCCGGTCATATATAATGCGTAGGGAGTTGTATATTTAACCCTAATATTATAATATTTACCTCTTTAATATTTATCCTAATACAAGATTAAACAATAATTAAAAATACCCACTAACAATAGAGTAAATAATATATTTACAATGTTTCATAGGCCATAGGTTGGGTTTATCCAAAATTAGCTAAAAAGTCTTTGTTCTCTCCTTAAAGAATGTAAATACACATTGTTGATATTTAAAAAAAATAAGTTAAGCACCATTTTTGTAAATAGCAGCGAGTTTTTAAAAACTGGATAACAGATTTTAAAATCCCATAAAAAGCAGGGAAGGTTCACCGTTGTAATTTTATAGATCCTAACCCATCTTGAGTTGATTAAACTGAATAACATCATTGAGTAATATAGACAATATAAAATTTACGTTTTGTTCAATTGATAGTTCGGATGTTTGTGAACTTTACAAGAAGTGGTACCGCTGTGCGGATCAGTTTCAAACTGCTATCACGTACCCTTAAGAGTCACGATATACTAAAACTGTGATAATGAATATTATTGACTGATTGCAAGTTAACAACACATGGATGTAAGGGGTTGGTTATGCAATCTGACTACACAACTGATGTTAAATACAGTAGACGGACTGATATCTAAAAGACGACTTAAATTGAATAGGTAATTAAACTGATTAAAATTGGATTATTGATAATCTTGATTATTATGACTTGTTTAAACTGCATTATTGACATTGAACAATATACTAAATTCCGACTTTTAATTGATTTAGTTAAAAATCTAGTTTCATGAACAAATAATATTTTTTTGTAAAACACGACAAAAACGCTAAAAATCAGTGGAAGCACTGTTATAGCAGTAATCTCATTGGAGATTGACAAACAATTTTTAACTTACTGCAGACTATAAATATACAATTTTATTAATAGGTACCATTTTATAAACAAAACTAATCTTTAACATAACTGTTTGAAATTTGACAATACCAATTTCAATGAAATTTTGCTGTATTGTGAAAATACACGCTCAAACCAATATATGATAAAATATAACAAAACGGATGTTAAAAATATGGTTATATGAGATAAAATTGGAAAAAATCCAACCCGATGGCAGTTACGATATATATATATATATATATATATATATATATATATATATATATATATATATATATATATTCAAAATTATGAAATCGTTAGTTTTCTTCCATCTTTAAATTTATCACCAAAATTTTCTCTAAATAGCGGGATTTTCAAATATTAGACCTGCTAAAGTTAGTGGCTTCGATTTTAATGTTAATCAACACATTAAATGTTAATGTTCACATTTTAACAGCTATTCTTAAAGAATAATATGATAGTTAAATATAAGTCCTGGAAGGGGGAAGAGACTTAAAATCTTTGAAACCTATTTAGATTAGTTCGAAATTTTGTTTATTTCATCCAACAATAGGTATTCTAAAATTTTGCTATGGATAAAATGATTAAAAAAATTAGCCCGTATACCATATTTTATTCCAACCTCGTATTTTCCCTAATAAGAGTACAACACGAACGACAAACGTCTTCATTCACAAAAAAAAAAAAAAAAAAAAAAAAAAAAAAAAAAAAAAAACTGAACGAAATATTTGGTGAAACATTTGTCAGGATTTTACCAAACCTCAAGATTAATTATTTGTGTAACCCTTCACAACACTTTACATTACATGCAATATTTACCCCCACCCAACTGATACTAAAGTGAGTAGTATTTGTTTTCCATTATAAGAATGAAGCAAAGTTGAGAAGAATAAACAGATAGCAAGGGTATAACAAGCAAACTTTACCCCACACCAGACTGTGTTTGCAGTAACAAATTGATGCCGTTGCAAAGCACCCAGTCTAACTTGCAACTTTTATATTTGTCCGCGCATCCACCGAAAGAGAATTTCTTATTAATATGAGCGGATGCATATCCCATGTACAACTCTACTGTAGTTATTTTTTTTTTTTTATTTTCAAAAACATTTAAAATCGCATAAGTTTCCTACCAAATGAATTTTTTTTTTTCGCTGTAAAAAATAATACTAAACTCTGATTGGCTTCCATCAAACAAATGGCTTTGATTGGTTAACAAGACAGACACTGGTGCGTCTGCCCAGGACAGTTATCAGAGACAACACCAGCAAAGGTAAGATATTCTTGGAGGATACCCCAAATTACACAGGATAGAGGTTCCTTCAGATGGACTTGGAGGGATAGTACTTGAGGGCAACTCGGGCGAATCACAGGACATATTACGGGACACTGTGATCTGAGCGTAGCATAGGAAATATACCACGGGATACTATGTGGGTTAGACGAGGAAACCGCAGGCTTCATCTTACAATTTGGGTACCAGTGTCAGTAAATGGAGTATTATCCTGACATTTCTGAGAGCAGTATGCACCATGGTGTATTGAATCAACACATGTTCCACACCTAACAGTCTTATATCAAGAGCAACTTCACAATATGTTAATCTTATAAAACATTTGTCGCACAATAAACTTGCTGGTCGATGGATTGGGACTAACCGCTTAAATCACCAAATTAAACCGTTAGTGACTTCTTTATGTGAATTACTGTTTATTAAAAGTGTTTTTAAGGCATCGAGATGTTAAACATAGTGTGGGTAAGTGGAAGCGACTGCTTGGATAAAAAAAGAGAGAAATATTTTACCCATCGTTTTTTTTACCTAACGCGTGCTAAAATTAGAAAAACTCTCATGGACTTATTGAAAGTGAGTATGGGCTTGCCAATCGCAAGAGACCTAGCTGGATCTATAACTATTTTCAAGTATATTTCTCTCTTTTTAGCAGGTCTCTCTTAACCAACTTTATCTTCTTTGTTAAGACGCTGGTGAACGAGAGGATTTTTGGCTTTAAACAACATGAAATTAGAAAGCTTCGTAAGACCATATGTAATTTTAGTGACGTGGCCATCATTAATAGAACATACTGCATAAAAGAAATATAATAATTACGAGATTTTGGATGTAAAAAATCCTTATGATTGACATAATGTTCAAAATAACGACATTTATATTCATGATTTATGTAGTAGGACTGCCCACTATTTTCACTTGTTTATTACAAGATTAAATAACCTTTGTTGAGAAACAAATAATGAATCGTGTACAAACTTTAATTTAATCTTAGTTTATATCCATTTTAAAGACGACAATTCAACAACCATATAGGCAGCACATTCTAATCATATTACGTGATCGGTTTGTTGCATTTCTTCAAGTTTTTATTCAGCATAAACGTGTTCCCTATAAGGTTCTTGTGACTGGTGAATTCCTTACTTGTTTAACGCACAGATGTACCTGAGGATAAAGTTTCTTCTAACGCCGACAATATTCTTTGTCACACTATTCTCTCTGTACACCAAAGTTGAAATGGCGAGCCACATGACGCACAATGTTTACTCATTACACTTTGTTATTGTTTCCGATCAGTCTAGAAAATGTTATTGACGTAATCCACAGTCTTGTCTTCTACAATGGTGTTGTTATTCGAAAAGCTATTGTATTTCTTTGAAGATAATTTATTTGTTGAAGGGAGTTACAAGACCATATTATAAAGTTAGTAGGAAAACAAGTTGAAGGGTGACATCATGGTACTTAACCAGTCCGTCATTCAGTGTATTGCAAGCAGATCCTCTAAATGTAATAGCAAAAAGTTGATAACTTGGGTCTTTGTGGCCCAGCCAAGGAGCCCACCAAATAAAAACCATAATAAGTATAAATTTGGATGTAATGGGAAGGGATTCTAAATAATAAAATATCAATTGGCACTTGCAATTTTGTTGAGCAGTACAAGATTACGTAGAAGGGGGGAGAGACGAGGAGTGGAGGGCTTGAACCAGCGAGCCGAGCGAGAGTCTGTTCCGAGAGCCGCGAGAAGGAGACCGCTACGGGACGAGGTCAGTCCATTTTCGGCCACGTGCTATAAAATTAAACGGTATGTTTTTCTTTAACTATTAAGGCTTTATCTAGCCGTTATGTCTTTTTTCTAAATTATAATTATTTCTGTAATCTTCTAATTCGGCGCTAAAATAAAAGAGAACATTTAATTTAACTTGCGTTGCGTGCGTTCATTAGCGTCCTAACCCGACTCCTAATTGGCCCATCCTGACAAGATTCGGCTAAAGTGTACGCGGTCTCCAGCTAGTCGGAGCTTCCAGCTGGTCAAAAGAAGTGGAGACGGTCACACCTTGTAGGAAATGTTAAATTCTCTAGGAGTTTTACCCAAAACCGATGTTACACAGGTTTTCTGAACCTCTTAATTGTGTATACTTTCTTGACGTTAGCTATCGGCGTATTCAATTGCTTGAATAGCTATCGGCTGAAGTTCTTGCTTAGTTATGACAGGGGAGGCAATGCATTTTTGGAGAGAATTGTGACTGGACATGAATGCTAGGTCCACATTTCACTACTGAAACAAAACGAAGTTCACTTCAATGGAGATATCCTCAATCTTCCCTTAATAAAAGTTTTGACAGGTTCGATCAGCAGGGAAAGTGTTGTTGATTCTTTTATGGACAATCAAAATCAGTGTGAACTGAGTTCAAGCCAAAGAGGAACAATAATTAATGCAACAGCTTACTTAGAAACCATGAACAGACTAAGAAAGACAATTAAAGACCGCCGCCCAGGAAAACTGTCAAAAGGTGTTGTGCTTCTCCATGACAATGAAACCCGTCATTCTGCCCGTGTCACAAGACAAAAATTCAAATTGGAAGAGTGGTGACGTCCTCCGTATAGTGAACACCTTACTTCATGTGATTTCCACGTGTTCAGTTCAATGAAAGAAGCTCTTGTTGGACGCAATGTTTTTAATGGAATTGAAAAACTTGTCACTCGATACGATAAATGTCTGAATCGATATGGCAATTATATAGAAGAGCGGAGTTTTATTTATAGTTTCAGAATAAATAAAGATTTTTTTTTGTACTTTTATGCTACTGAAATATAATTTTTCCTTCTCGAATTTAAATACGACATAAACCGGTTTCGCTTAAATCGTTTTTGACTAAAACGAGTTTTTATGACAATGGCTCATTTTTCTTTTTTAATTATTCAAGAATCCTGTTATATTTTTACTTGCAATTTTGTATACGGGTTTGGGTCACTAATCTTCACATTTCGCTAAAATTAAAACGAAATCGGAAAACCGATTATATATGTATTTATATATGTGCCTCAACATAAACGATTTTTTGTTTCTACGGAAAAGTCACTTATCGCTAATTTTAGCGAGAATTAAGTTTTGTCCGAGTCCTTTGAGGTAACACTTGATAGTTAGTCAGCTACCACAAAGTTTAGGTTCTCAAAAAATGACAAAATAAATTCCGAGATATGACCAAAATATATCAACATATTTAAATACTGTACAAGTTTTCGGGCTGCAAAAACAGACGACAGACCGCAGACATCATTCAAAAAAATACTTGACTTAAATTTGTTTAACCCGTCTTTCATTATACTAAAGCAAAAAGTACTTAAGTTAAAACAAATTGAAATTAATTGACTATGCTGCAAAGTTGATGATAAAGATAGGCAAAGTTTCGTATAATAAATCTACAGACTTCTTCTTATACTGTTTACCATTATACACAAAGACCAATTTATCCGAAGCTTTCATCCTTCAAAAGTTGTAACAAAGGCGTTCTTTGTTTGAAGACTTGCAAAGTTTGCTTGTTAACTTGCAAGTGTTAAGTTTGGGGCTTATAACTTTTATAGAAAACAACTTTTGTTCATTTGAAGAAAACCAGGATAAAGCCAAACATCCGCTTTCAAGACAACCGAGCGGAAATCAAAAAGCAAAATTTTGGTTTTACAATTACGGACGTCAATTACAACAACATGTCAAATATTTATTCAAAATGTCAGATATCGTCAAGAAATAATGAGTTTTATCAACTTACAAAATGTTTTCAGTTTAGCGTCTTCACTATAAGAGAAAGTACCCCTTCCCCTCCATACCAATGTTAATAATATATATTTAGTTTTAAAATTGTTTAAAGGTTTAAAAACAAAAATTGGAGCATACAGAACTCTCAATTTTGACCGTTAACTAATAAAATAGTAATTCGGATTAGGGTGCGCCTGCTGAACTCAAAAGGATAAATTAATATTATATCTACAGGGTTGTCTAAAAACTTCACTCTTCCCCTTAACACGGCTATTAATTAACGAAGTAATTACACTATTTGCGGGAATGTTCTTTGTTTTCAATTTTAAACTTAAGATGGATAGAGAACGGGAGGTAAGTTAAACATTACAAATAGGATCATGTAAGGGCTCCACTCAAGGAAAATGACACGAAGAAACTAACTTAAGACTCATCACGTTTTGGAGCGTCAGTTTAGTTGATGAGAATTTCATTATAGGCTATTATTTGTCTCGTTTTATCAAGACATACATTCTATTTTAAAATATTGAACAGCCCCACTCCTTGAGTGGCCAAAAACCAAATAAGGACTTATTGAGGTAGCTCCTCTTACCTAAGATAATTCTCAAATAAATTGATGTACAATTTAGCGAAATTTGATTCCTCTCCTACCAAAATTGAAATATGTGGGCTCGTAGACGCTATTCCTCACTATAAAGAAGATTATTGCAAACTGTATTTACCTATCTTAATTAGAAATAAAGTTAAAGGGAGAGTATTTTTCGGCCATTCTGTATAAAGATAATTTAATTTTCTATGCGTTATTTTTGCTTCAGACAATCCTTTTAAATCTTTCATGTTAAAGATCTCTACGCCATAGAGTCGGGACAAATACACTTTCCAAAGATAATAAATTGTAGAAAGTTCAGAATATTCCTTTTTAAATGCATAGCTAGAAATAAAATGCTCCCATTAATAGCAAAAGCGTTGCTACAGTCATCAGTATAACAAAAACTAACAGTTAACTAGATAAACAAATACACAAAAATTGATGTTAGCATAACACACAATTGAAATGATGATTTTTGTGTGTTTTGGAAAATCGTAGATTAATAAAGTATTACACAAACATATTCTCGTTTACACAAAAACAATACTAGACTGTTCAGTTAATCCTCAATTAAGCCACTTTAAAATATGGCTTCGTCTTAATACTTTTAGCATGAATGTAGTAATTAATTAACAAGTAAATATAATAAACTGTGGATAAACAATCAAAAATTCTTCTATACATACACTCTCACAAGAAAATATATTCTTTATAAATAAAAATTATGATCTTTTTTTATAACTGATTTTTTTGAACTGAGTTAAAGGTTCTTTTTATCAATTTTCTTTCCTCTTTAATCGCAATAATTACTGCAATAAGCGACTAATTTGTATGTTTAATTTCCTGCGAATTATTTTTGTGTAAATATTTAGAAGCAACAGTCGAACCTACAAACATTTCTAACCACTCAGTTTAACGACACCATTGTCGTCAATGGTTACTTTTTTCGTAAGAACTGATGAGGAGTTGTCAGGTCAGATTAGGATAAAAATAGGGTTGCGACAAGGAGATTTGACATTACTTTTTAATCTGGATCATGATTCAAATTACACGTAATCAAGGAGAAACCAGAAACAAAAGTCATCTGGCGAAAACGTATACAAGATTAAAATTGGCAGCACAAAACAACGCTGAAAAGACAAAGCTGGTAGTGTTGTAAAAAAAAAAACTGAGACAAGTCGAAGTAAATAAATCAATGGTAAAAGGAAGACGAAGCGAAAAGGTTCCAAGTGTATTATATACCAGGGTTTGTTTATAATGGAGAAAAACAGACTGAAGAAATAGAAGCATGAATAGCTGCAGGTGATAAAGCTTACTTTGCACAACAAATCTCAATCTGTGAGCACAGCCACAAAAATAATAATTTATTCGAAAACACAACGATTCGATTAGATGTTGACAAGAGAGAAAGGATTGGTGTAAAGATGGGAAAGGAATATCTGAAGTAAGATATATGAAGTGGTTTGAGGATGAAGTGACGAGGATAACGGAATGCAACGACGCTAATGGACCACCTGGAATATTACTTGAAAACACAAAGACAAAACACCTACACAGAGATGAATGAACAACGTTGACGAGGATCTCAGAAGAAGAAGTGACGGAGTAGAGCGATAACAGAGGACAAGGGCTGCAGCACCGAAGAGTTTGATGGTGAGAACAAACTCACGTACACTTTGATCAAAAGTCCTGACCAAATTGAAATACATGTTGAGACAATTATAGCAATAATAGAAACCATTGCAATCAGCGAAATAAAAATTAAGGCAACGTTAAATACAATGTGACTTTTCTGATCAGCTGTTATACATTTATTATTATTTTATTTTGAGGTTATGTTTACATCAAAACTTTCAAGCGAACTAAATCAGATGAAATATAGTTTACATTATTCTGTTTATGTAGCACACTCGTATGATGTTATTACTAGAATTGTTCACGTACTACATAACAGCTGTTTACTATTTACTCTAGTTTTTTTCTTTTTCGAAAAATATTGACGACAATAAATCAAATTTCTTTTCGATATTAGCACGGTTCCAAATAGAAGACAAAAATATTCAGCCAATATTTATCATGTACGGGGGGGAGGAGGAATGGAACATACCTGGCTGAAAAGCCACGTATTAATATAGTACCGTTATTGTTACATTCCTTGAGAAATTGCTTCCTCAGCAAAGGCATTCCTGAACATCACTTGCTTGGAGTGATTATCTGCTATCATGTACGTATACTTGTGATAAGAAAAATAAACTGTACAAAAACTTACCCCACACATCCATCCGTAAAACTAATTAAAAACTGAGTATAACCATTTATCACAAAAATTATCAGAATAGAATTAATTGCTCCATAACTAAAAAGTGGAAGAAACATTTGTTTAAACACAAAAACAAAAAATATTACAAATATTTATTTTTAGTATATTAGGCTATCAACAAACGTAAGAGATTTGTAAACAAAACAGTTCGCAGGTTTAAATGCATTAAAATATGTGTATGTATTTTTGAAAATATACATGACTGCCTAAAAATTCCCGCCATTACAGAAAAAAATGGTCTGCTAGTTCTTCGGTTAATCAGTATATTTACCATCCAACTTGCATTACTATTTATTTATCATATTGGAGTTTTAAAATTACTATCACTACTTCATTCACTTAGTTTCAATTTACTTTGCAACATGTAATCCATTCCAGGCCCATATCTGTTACATCTACTTGTTAACCCTACCACAGGTCCTTATCTTTGTTGAACTTAATCACGTACCTGACCCTGACTCTTCCCCCTCTCTCTGGTTTACTTGCTAAGTGTAGTTTGTATTATTAATTACTACACTTGTAAATTACCTGAATTGGTTGAAACTCACTTTTTGTAAATTATAACAGTGTTTTATATTTTTCCTTTTCAAATAAAGTTTAACTTGCATAAAGTTAAAGCCTAGAATTTCAAAATAAAACACATAACTGTCGACTATCTTGAACGAAGACAGCGTTTGTTTTATTATATTTACGTATAAAGTTATGTGAGGAATCAATAACCAACTTTTAATTATTCCGGAAAATATTCTGAACCTATAAAAAATAGACTTAGACTGTGTGCGCTACAGCAACAACAGTGTACTGTTTTCTATCAAAATCCTTCCTGTGTTTTACATAATCCTGGAGTGCTCTCTCTATAAAAAAATATAAGCTACAATGTGTCACGTTACGGTGGGAATTTTATATGAAACACGTTATACCGGATTTATTTTAAATTCTACTTATATGTTTTTGGTACCATTCTTTTCAAAATTTATTCACCTTTAAATTATAATATTGTTAGAATTTTCATATTTTTATGTGTTTTACAATTAATTATAAACTAAAATATCACCAAGACGTAGTTATTAGATCCAATTCCTTCGTTGTATTACATTACACCAGACTTTTTTAATTCCTTTATATATGTTTTTGGCATCATTCTTTTCAGAATTTATCCAATTGTTATGTTATTCTGTTGGAATTTAAAATTTGCATTACTTTTAAATATTAAAAATAGCATCGAAGCTGAGTATGTTGTGTGATATTACCAAAGTTTTCTTTAAACAATATGAAAATAGAGAAGTCCTAAATAAGTGTCAAATGATAAGAATTGAAACCAAACAATATCGAGTACGAGGAGACCGGTTCTACAAGACCAGAACTCAGTGATTGGGCGCCATGAGGCCCACTAGTATCTAACTGTTTACAAACTCCATTATTGAAACGTCATCACCTGTAACTGTGCAATGTCAACTGATCCTACACATCTAGAAAACAATTTTTTTTTTCTTTCTATATTTTAATTAAAGTTATAGCTTCAGTTTTAGAAGTCCTTAGTTATTAAATACGACTTAACAAATAAATATGAACAAATACGACTCCAGGCGTGAACGAAATAAAATAAAAGCAGAACGATTTAACCAGACCCTAGCGTGTTTATATTGTTATAAACAATAAAATTGTTTACATACCAAAAAATCAGAAAAAGGTAGCTAATAAACTGTAAAAAAAACAGTGCAAAAAGTTTCTCACACACTTATCCGCGAACCTACGCTCGATTTTGAAATGGCGTTTTTCTTAATTTCTCCTTTATGGAGGTCATTCATGAGAGCCTTATCTGATCATTTTGTGCAATTGGAGATCTGCAAAAGGTCAACCAGAGAGCAGATGACAAAAACACAAAAAGGGAATCGAGTCCTATCATGCCGAAGTTAAATGGCGAGAGTAAAAACAGATTTTATTGAGTTGTTCAGTTATAAAAGACAAAGTCCACTCGGAAAATAAATGTAGCATGAAAACCTTTTGCCTCTACAAATTGACCACATGTAGAGCAGGACTTTGATCAGAATGTAAACATGTCCCGCTGTTACATCCCAATTTAGTTTGATTTATTACAGTTTTCCCTACCTATAGACTATAGACACTACACCCTCGTGCATTAATCAATTGAGCGATAGAAAACAATACGTGCGTGACTGTAGGTTTTTTTACTGAAATTTCTACTGACATTGACCATTGGAATAATTTGATACTATTTTTGTTTTCCTAACCGTCACGCTTTGGGAAACGCTACAAGAAAAATCTTACTGTCCGATATTTTTGAACATTGGGTCAGATATATTATGAATCAGGGTATCAAACTACCCATAATTTGGACGGGGTGGAGAACCCTATATCTCATTACTTTTATAAATAATAAAAAATATATATATTGGTCCTACATTCATTTTTGATGGATGAATAACGTTTTGAGAGGTGTGTGTTTATTTTATGATGGTTATTGGGCCTTTTGATATTAAAATAAATTGGTCATTTATAAATTTATTTGGTTAGCTATATCTTTGAGGAAACACTTTCAATTACAGTATTTTAATTGCATACATTTATTGCAAAAAAAACAGAACTAAATTATATTGCCATACATTATTCAACTTATGTAATTTAAAAAAAGAAAAGAAAACGATAATAACAAAAGAAATAAACTTCATATAGATGTTTATTACTGTATAACATTGTTTAATAGAAAACTGAATTTTTTAAAGAATGCCATGGATCTTTATTTTGTTGATTATGACCGAGAGGGTATATTTTTTAAAAACAATATATTTTTTTCAGTATAAACTATATAAAGACAAAGTTATTTTATAAGTTTATAAATTTCTATCCCTGTGGTTTTATATAGTTAGTAAGCTACCATAGCTACTTTTATTTTAATAGGTAAATCTATTTGTTGTAAGTAAACAAGAACAAGTTTATTTTTTAAATGATAATTACTAAAAATCAAATTTCTTTCTACATTAATTATATATATACCGGGTGTACAAAAAGCTCAGCACCGGTTTAATATTTATAGTTTGGATGACACTGGAAAGCTGTAACCTGGACTTACACTATGGTCCTAAAGAACTATTCTTACACAACAAGAGTGACAGCGTCGGACCAGGGGGGGGCGTCCCATCAGGAGTACAAAGAAAATCTTAAACCGTTTTCAGGTGCCCTGAGATATTGGTATGCTATCTGTATGTAGCGGCGCCTGTCTATACTAACCAGACTACCAATTTATCTTGTACCGATTAAAAATATTCGAACAACGGAACTAACATTTTGATTAAACTTAGATTAGTACATTTTGCGTCCCTTAATTTTATCAAAATCATAGATTTAATTTCGAGAAAAATAGGGATTTTTATCTTAAATTCCGCTTTATTGAATTTTGTTTTGCACATGGGTGTTAAACTGACAGGTGGAAAGTAATTTTTTTAAAAATTTAAAGAAAATCCAATTAAAAAAGCAATAGAAAATATTATTACACTAATTGTTATACATATACTAGTTTAAGCGCCATTTTTGTCCTAAAAGGTCCTAACTTAGTCTGATCCCCAGATGCAAGAAGATAAGCATCTCTATTTCTGAAGAGAGTTAATAAGCTACCCCTTCCCTTTGGTACTTTTATACTTCAAGACTTTATATGTATATGAAATTATACGGCCAGGTTTTGTTATAAAGTCATTGCAAAGCTTAGTTTAATACTCTATCTCGTAAACCACAAATTATTTCACAAGATTCAAAATGTCTTCTTTATTAAAATCACAAAAAAACTATAAGTGAGTTATTTAAGGCATTATCAAAAGTGTGCATTTCGTCAGGTAGAAAGAGAATAAAAATCTTATAAAAAAAAAGCTTACATTTTTTACTGAGGAAATTGGCATTTTCGTCCTTTTTACTTTCCCAGTATATCCTAGGAAAGTTTTTTAATAAAATATTTCGATCTAAGTTTTTTAACTGAACTTCACGTTTTATAGCTTCAGGAAACTAAAAAAGTTATTTTCGACATGCCGTCCGTCCGTCGAAACACGAGCTGTTCCAAGAGAAACCTTATAGGAAGGATGAAAGAGAAAAGCGTATATCCTCGGAATAATCACACCCTTGCTCATCAAGAGTGAGCCTTTGAGAGATCGCATTTCGTCAATACAAGGCGGCTGAAAAGAAACTTTTCAATCACCATTAACTTTGTTATTAATATAAATAGCTACACATTGTATGCAGCAATCTTATTTGAAGCAAAGGCCTGCTTCCTTGAGCACATGTTTTACAATTTTAGACCTAAGGTGGGAGGGAAGGTAAGTTCACAATTTCAAATTTATTACAAGTCGTTTAGTGCATTATTTTAAAAGGCTTGGGTACGGGGGGGGTTAACAATTTCAAATTGTCAAATGGTACTTTTAAAGGCTTTACGGGACAAGAAAAATGACGTGAAAGATCATTTGTTTTTAAACATCATAAAACTAAAATGGATGTTGTTAACGTGATGTATTAAGTTGATCCTTCTCAATATGCTCAACGTTAGAACGTTTTTAAATAACCAGTTTGCTAATCATTGGATAGGTTTCAGATACAAGTTCGAATAACCAGCTCGGTCTTCTGGTCGTAATCCACTAGGGGGGGGGGGGTCCATTTAATCAACAGTCAACACACTTTACACCCTTAGGTCGGGTTCTTATCGCAAATACTGCGGCAAGAGTTCGTTTTACTTATTCTTTAAAACATAGAGAGACATTTTTTCCTTTTTGTTCAAAAGGCAAAAACCAGTCGGTCATCATCGCCGTACTAAAATAAAAAGGAAGAAAAGAAGATAATTCCTAGCCCTCGAATATCATAACAGCGCTAGAATCGAAAGATAACAAGAGCTACCTGATAGGAAAGATGAAAAATAGAGATCTATTCCAAGACTACACACTAAAAATGTGTAGATCCAGCTAGGACCATCGAGATTGGAACGCCAGTATTCACTATAAAAAACTGAACTCTGACATTACATAATTGAATACTCCATCAAAGCAGAAACACATTTCTCCTAAACCAATTAAACGATTTCGAAATGTTTAAAATCAACAGCAATTATTCAAAAAGAAGATAACTAACAACCACTCTAAAAATGATGGGTTATTTAGAAATCTGAGTGTTTTAAATGCGAGAGTTATTTAAAACACTCAAATTGAGATTTAAAAGTTGAGCAGTAAATAACAGAATGGGTATAGATTTCTAAACTAACAACATCCACTACTGAAGCATTTGAGTCAATTTACTTATCATTATCACAAATCGTTTTCAGCAGCAATGTAAACATTTCATAACAAAACCAAAAAAATAAATAAATAAAAAATACTCATAGGTTATACGTAATTTACTTTTCATTTTATTTTTAGGTAAAACCAAGGACGATTATAATTTCACTCGCGTATCTGTCCGTTTTTAAGTCGCAACCTATTTACACAGACAAAACGAAAAATCCTATATATTTTAAACTTCCCATTTATATTCTTTGTATTGTCCCACATGTAAGGAAAATATAGCGGTAACAAAAATATTACATTGGAGTAGTTAAGGGACAAACTCAATCGAGTTGACAATTTGGTTGGAAATATTATGTGTGGCGTATCAAATAAAATTAGAAGTTGTTCTGATTACGAATAAGTATGAAGAAAAAATACGTTGGTACTAGGGCAAATTGAATGTGTCGGATAACATTTGAACATTTCCTGACGTACAAAACTGCAATTTTTTGGATTTGAAATAAAATTGAAGTGTGAAATTATATTTATAATGTTTGTACGACGAATACAACTTAATTTAACCACACAATGAAAAATACTTAGCGTATAACTTTTTAAAGTAGTTTTGTGAGATGTCAGACGAACCAATTCAATATGAATTAAGAGGTAAATTGCATTTTAAATGATTTCTCTTTATTAGCGTCCGTAGTTACGTAAAACCAAGGAGTGCTTACGTAAAGATAACAATGACGACGGCCGGATAGAATGTCAAAATCTTTTTTTCAGTTTCTTAACACCTTGAAACGTGAAGATTAGTAAAAAAACGGAGGTAGAAATTTTTAATTATTACCAAAATTATCCTACCCTTAGTAAGCCAAATTACTCCAATTGGTGGAATGACTAATAAGTACGCAGTAACAAACATATGAAAGGTGAATTTAATTAAAACTGAAATCAGGAATACAAAGCAGCCAATCAGAAGAAAGGATATTAAAGCGCCGACGTTTGATTGGTTAATCCACATCCAACAAGAGTGTTCACAGATAACGTGCTGACTCTAATTAACGAAGCCTACAATAAATGGATCAAATGGTGTTAGCAGGAAAGTCTGTCACTAAATTTGAAGGATTGGATTGGAAGATTAGTATGAAATACAATATAGCATTAGAAATTGCTGTGAATTTATGATAATTCTGGATATTGTGTAATACTCGAAATTAAAAGTTTTTATTTTCCATTGTATTTTATGAAACTTGCACTTTGTTTTTTTTTACGTGAATATGTCATTTATTTCGGTGTGGAAATCACAAAAAAATGGTAGTATATGTAGCGTTTATGTGTCTAAATTATAAATTGTAGTATAATATTCATATTTTACTTTTATGGAAGGTTGGGTACAGCGATGGTAGGAGAGGAGAGGAGATGTGCTGCCGCGCTGTGTTCAAGCAGTATAACCATGGGTTGTAAAGTCGATTTGTACAAGATTTATCAATAATACCCGATAAAATGAAATTTGTAAAGCTATAAGCAGTACCAAATATAGAAAAATTTCGCTTCTAGGCTGGTTGCGCCCCTCCCCCAAATCATTGCCGATATATCTTAAAATAGTGGTCAAAAAGTTGTTATAAAATTATGAAAAAACATGATCTTGTTTTACGCATTAAAATGTCATTGAATACTCTCTGTAATATTTTCAAAATAAATCTAGATAAAAAGTTATTTCATGCTTATTAACCACTTACAATAGGATAGGATTCCACAAAAATATTACACTAAGCTGTAGTGGGCAGACGATGATAAAAAGTAGTTTATCTGTACAACACAAGTTTTTATTTACACACCGAAAATGGTTTCTACGAAGACAACAAAATATAAAAATGTACAACATATATGGGTTGCCAATATTAGTTAAAGAAATCTAAAATTATGTATTGTTAAAAAGTTATTAATATTTTCCATAGTTAAAAGATTTTCTGTTCTCACGGTGCAAACATTATCAAGTTCATGGATTTCATTATAAAATTTGCACGTCCATGTTTATAGTTTCTTCAGATATTTCAAGCAATAGTAATTATTCGCATTTGTTTTGTGAAAACGTTTTTATTAGCTCATGAAAATTAAGGGGCTATATGACATCACATTCAATTGCCATAAACACAAGAGTATTTAGTTTGCTTTGACCCAGTGGGTTTGGTATTTTTCACTCGCATCAATGCTGGAAATGAGAATTCATTACTAGTTAGTTGGCTGTTCTCAAAACAATTCTAAGAATTATATCAACATTAGTAAATATGTTGTCAAGGTTTCTATCTTTGATGACGCATAAAGTGGTCAAAAATATTTTTTCCTATATCACAATCACAAAGACTGGCTAAATATAAAACATACGTAAAAGGCTCATTTTAGTCTTTCTTAACCTCAAACTGCAGAAGACTCTCGATTAACTAGCACGATGCCTGGGCGAGTCTATTATTCATATTGACAGATGCAACAGTGACAGAGGAGCGTTCCATTTCATTAATAACACAGACACTTCACACCTTCGTTTATTTGTTGGTGTAAAACTAGAAATACGATATCGTTGCACTGAAAAAGGATGTGTCAATTTTTTTCTTTATTTACACAAATCTAGCGCTCTCAAATATCCCCTCCCCCCTCAAACTCTTAGGACTACTAATTTCACTTGGAGAAAATTTGAATAATTTCGAAACAAATCGATTGTAAAGAAAATACGAACGGAAATGTAAGGAACATTGAAAAGTAAAATGTAGAGCCCAAACAATGCAGATTGTATCGACTGCCTAAGAAAGCCGAGCACGACAGTGTCTGCATTAACACTTCGCGTGCGTCGCCACCTGACCCGATGGATACCGACTTCACGATGAAATGAGAAAAAATATTATAGTTGCGGTTCGTAAAGAGCTGAGGCGTTTTTCAGGAAGAAATTCGTATGAGACTTTAATCTTTGTTTATGGTTTTGGGGAGATAAGACAAAAGACGAATTCACGTCATAAGCGATTGCCGGGTGTTATCGTACACAACTCACTTTTTGGGGAGACGCAAACACGATCACGACACGTCCTTTGTGTTTTGTACTTTGTGTTACACCATAATTTCAGATAGGATACAATAATTACATCTAATTTTAAACAATTCTACTTTGTTTTTTGTACTTTGTGTTGCACCATAATTTCAGATAAGCTACAATCATATCACTCACACTTTTTATATTTTTTAAATCCTATTCATAAATTTAGGCTTACAGTTTCTGTACACGGATAGATATTTTATTAAACAAATCAAAATAAATAAAAGATCTTTAAATATGAGTTTCATTCTCAAAATTAAAACTTTTTAAGAACCAGACAAAGAAGTTATATTTTATATTTTAAACTGGGATGCGAGGATGCTGTTAGGAACACCTTAGAGATACCACCCTCGAGGATTGTTTAGAAGGAAGGGTTGAATTCTAGTAGCTATTGTTTAGGGAGGGTTGCAGCTATACAATGCACAGAGACCGATTCACAATGTTACCAGACCTGTTCACAATTTACCAGGTGTGACTCTTTCAGCAACTGAAACCAAATTGACTACGATTACAAATAAACTATTAACGACATAAACATGCTCACACACTTTTACACAAAACAATTAATTCGCACTGTTGTGAGAGCATATCTCAAAATGTAGATTTTCTTCAAAGGGCTGTAAGAGTTTTGATAATTTTTTTTTCTTAAAAAAAAGATAGACAAAATACAATTTGAACACTTTTTTCTAAAAAAATATTGTAATGAGACTAAGGAAAATAATCGTTGTCAATTCCCCCAAAATTACGGTTCTCGAGTAATCGTTTCAATTAATTGTGCAAACATTGTACAAACTTCTACCTCGCCTATCTCCAAAACCAAATAAAAATTAACCAAAACTATCACCAAAAATATTAGTTCAGTATTTGAAAATCAAAAAGTGAAAACAAACCATGGGAGGGAAAATTTATATTTAGGATATATACAATGTTTATTTTTTAACTGTGTATTTAACATTGGAATCTTAGAAACTATACCTTACCTACATTGTTCCTTTGTAATAAAATGATCTATATTTGAATGTTTTAAATGTTAAGCCTACCACAATCTTCCAATATGGCAGCCAACTTTACTACTTCTTATAGAAACCCATTTTTTAATGATGATCTTGTAATGTAAATGAGATTTTAAGAATTTTTTATTTTTGGATTTTTTTTATATTCTTACTCGTTTATAAGACCGAATGTTCGCCAAAGTTCCGTTGAAAATACATGGTAATAAGGGCAAATTTCTTTTGTCTACAGTTGTTGACAAAGTGGCATTTTGTTCATTTAAATTAGTTTGCAAAACAGCTGATTTCTCACTTTGCTCACTGCGAATGGCAACCGTACAAAACGAAATTTAGGTTAAGTTTATTTGAATTGATTTATAATATACAGGAAATGTCCCGTATGTATGTTAGATTAATTCTTACATGTAAAATAACATAAATAAACAACAAAACAACGTTTTAAAGTTGAAAAAGGAAGTAATTATTCATGAAGATGATTGACAGTGTATGTACACGGAGAGTATTTTTCGTTTGCCGAGTTTTGAAGTTGGCAATCCCGTTTCCTCAACAATACACCTGAGTTATTTGTAATATTCATAAATAACCTCAGTTTTGACGTAAGAACTTCTACTCAGTGTTGATGTGTTGTTTAGCACTACTGCTATATTTTGTGTGGTTAGTTTTATAATATGGACAGTTCAGATTTTAAAATAATTTGAAAAATAAGAAAAATGCTGTTTTTAAAGATCGAATTGTAATTGATTGTTTGTTTGAACACTATTGTATTAAATTAATGTTTTATTAAATTGTGTTACTGCTGAAGTATGTTTTTTATTTGTCACAAAATAACAACTGTAGACAAAGTATAATGTGCAATTCGTGAGCAAAGCGTCTTTTTTAAACTCGATAAAATTGACGCACTCGGCAAGCCTCGTGCGTCAACATTTTTCTCTCGTTTAAAAAAGTGCCACTTTGCTCACTAGTTGCACAAATAACTATTTCAGTTATACATGTATTGTTTTATGAATACCCATGAATTTAGGGTTTTATAAAGGAAACTTGACAGGAGGTTCTCAGAAACCTTTTGATGAACTATATTACTTAATATCATGATGATAATACCAGCTCATAATGACTTGTAAAATTTTTCAATACTACTTTCCTGAACAATGGCTAGGTATATACGGGTCAGAAAGCTCCCTAGACCAAACTCTTCTTAATTTTTTCTTATGGGGTACAGTACCTAAAACAAATAATACTATAAAGAACGGAACGTCGAGGAAAAAATGAGAGCGATTTTATTTTCAAATTAATCGTAACACCAATAAAAAAAACTATCAATAGTGGTTATGTAAGAGATAATGCAACAACGGTGGACATTTTGAACACCAGAGAGTTATTTTTAAAGGTTTAATATTCACTTAATAGTTAAAATAACAGTCTATCAATCGATAACACACAATATTGGTGGGTTATAAAAACCTACATTCAATAGTATTCATAAAAGAATACATGTATAGCCGCAATTAAAAGAAGAGTATTATACGAAGTTGTGAACCAGGTCAAGTTATTCCAAAAAAATTAAGTAATATCATCGAAAATTAGTTTTTAAAATGTTGAGCTAGGATTGAGATATGCCGATTTGTAGCCATTTTTATATTTATTATCATAGCAACTATTTTCATATAATGACAGATAAAACAGCTGATTGGGTTCATCACCATCAATAATAAAATTATTATGATAATTTTAGGTTAGGTTTAGTCTGGACTAATGTAAATACTTTGGAACAATATTTGAAAAAAATTTTGGCATAAATTATAACACATACAACAGCTTATTAGGTTCATCACCTTCAATTATTGAAGACAATTTCTGGGTAGGCCTAGCCTAGATTAATAAGAGTAAATTTGGAACAAGGTTTTGGCCTAAAATGTAACAAATAAAATAGCTTATTAGGTTAATAGATAAGAAAATTTTAGGTTAGGGTTGGTTAGGGATTTGGACGAATGTAAATAATTAGGTAGTATTTGGTTGGAACTATTTAAGAGTTTTACTATTTTATTGTATTCCCCCCCCCCCCGAATCCTTATTTTGTAAATAAACTAATAATAGGCTGCCATAAGACAAATCATCTATATGATTTTTATCAACTTAAGGACCCAAACTAAATATACAGGTCACCCAAAAGATAGGTACATCTTTCTTCATTTCCATTCTTTCATCTTTCCTTGACCGGCTCTTATTTTTACTAACCTTGAAGGTTCCATAAAGGTATTCCAGGAGACTTTATTTTATTTTATTTTATTCGGCGATAATGACAGAGGAGCCGAAAAAATACATATTTTAAAATAACGGCCGTTTATAACAGTTTGTTGGTGCACAAAATACGAAGAGAAATTCGAGCTTTACATCGTATAATATGTTCCACCACTTAGTATTACAGTACAATTAAACCCTTGTGGTTTTACTGTTGAACAAAAAGAACATTTCCACTGCAGTGGCAGAGAAGTTAGTTTAGAATTATTTTGTATAATCGACTTTGTCTGGAGGCGAAGTGAGCGTTTTAATGTGTCAGGAGAAAAATACCCCTTGTCTTGTGTCAAACAAATGGGGTGGAATTATACATTTTACTTTATTCCCTCTATAGAGAGACAGAGTTGAGATTTTTGTTGAAATATCCCTTACAAGTAAAAAAATGTTTTTTACAAAGTATGCCTCAGAATTGATCCAGGCATTTTATGACAGATTTTGTTCAAAATTGATACGATAAGTTTTTCTTGGTTTGATATAAACTACGTAAGCTATAACGCTTAATTTGTGGGTAATTAAAAATTTTAATTTTCTCAAAATCGACAGTAACGATTATATCACATTATGCTCGAGTGTTGTCCAATAAAAACCCTAAGAATTATATTTTTAGTAATCTCTACAAAAATGACCGTTCAGTATTTAAAGAATGTATAAATTAATTAATCATGGACGTTCTCCTAAAATGAGGAATATCTTAAAATCGACCCAAACAATTTCAAAAAAAATTTAACTACCACAAAGCCGATTTTGGAGTTTTTAGCGATAACTCGCTAACCAGAGTTTGTGGAGAGATGGGGGACCAATAGGTTTTATTTAGGTCTTTCGACGCTTCATTTGAGCAATATTTGAACAAATCGTAAAAACTGATTATTATTTTTTTTAATTTCATCGTTCAAATTTTCATGTTTCAAAGTTATTACATTCAAAGTCAATTCCCATCGGTTCAAGAGGAGCACTAGAGTACTTGTACCAGCGTAGACACGTTCGACTTTTTTATTCTTCTAAACAACTGTATCTTTCGGTATTAAGAGCCCATCTCCATAGTATGGCTTGAAGCTCAATTGTTCAACCCACATATTGAGTCTCACATTATCGTATGTTTTCAGACTTATTCTTGGACATAAATTCAGTAGCATTAATTAATTTCGGTTTCTCGAATTCCTTTTCAAAGCTATACGTTTCTTAAATTTCTTTTCATATTTCCTTTTATAATTTTGAAGATATTATGAACTTTTTCCTTAATTCACCTTGTAACATCGGTTATTATTGTAAAATAAGAAATCGACATCAATTCTCTTTTAACAAACCAAAGTTAGACTGACCAAACGCCTTTCGGCGGCCGTCATTCTGTCTTAACGTACATGCGCCACCCTTCACCCCTCCCCTCACTACCCTACTACCCACATTTTAGATGCATACACAAATAAAAGGTATAACTGCGATAAATCTTACCCTTATTAATTTCTCACTACGGGCAAGAAGATGGGATGGGTCAAAAAATCGATGTCGAGTGTTTCCCGGTATTCCCGTCTTGAGTTCCGATGTGTAAAAATAAAACGAGATTTTGAGAAACATGTTTCTCTGTCGTCATGCGTACCTACAACACAAACGGGTGGAGCTATTTTAAGTAAATTTGTGTAAGTTACATCTTGTGAATTTGTTTTCTCGTTTAATTATAATTTTTAATTTGGGGGTACATTAACGATTTGATTAAATTTTGCTCAAGTGTATCGTCTAAAGCTCCCCCTCCTTCCTAAAAATGACCCCAAAGTCGGCCATGACGCTGTTATAAAAAAACTTAATTCTCAAAATCGGCTCTACCCACACAAAACGAATTTATAATGAATCATTTTATTAAAATTTGGTAGAATTTCTTTGGATCGATTTTAAAATATTCGACCTCTTAGAACGTACACATTCTTTAAATACTGAACTGGCAAATTTGTAGAGATTGCTAAAAATACAATTGTTATGGTTCATATTGGACAACATTCGAGTTTAATTTGATCGTTATTTTGAAACAATGAATTTTTAAAACGCACAAAAAAAAAGGTTTACATTTTAAGTGATTTATAATAAACCAACAAAACCCCAATGTATTAATTTTGAACAAAATATGTCATAAAATGACTGGATCAACCATGAGGCAGGCTTTGTAAAAAAATTTAAAAAAATTAACTTGAAAGGAATATTTCAACATAATCTCAAATCTGTCTCTCTATAGAGGGAGTAAAGTAAAATGTATAATTCCACCCCATTTGTTTGACACAAGACAAGGGGTATTTTTCTCCTGACACATTAAAACGCTCACTTCGCCTCCAGACAAAGTCGATTATACAAATTAATTCTAAACTAACTTCTCGACCACTGCAGTGGAAATGTTCTTTATGTTCAACAATAAAACTACAAGAGTTTAATTATACTGTAATACTAAGTGGTGGAACATATACGATGCAAAACTCGAATTTCAATTTGTATTTTTTGTTCCAACAAATCGCATCTTACCCTCTTGTTGTTCAAAAACCAAAAACCTTTCAGTCATCATGAAAAAGAGCATAAGAGAAAGACTCTTATCCCTCTAATACTTTAATTGCATCTGGGTTGGAAAAGAACAAGAGTTGGCCAAGAGAGACCTGGTAGTAAAGATGAAAGAGAGGGATTTAACCCAAGACTACGTGGAAGATTCAGCTGAATTCCTCTGGGATTTCCAAACCTATGTGAAGCCTTGAGGATTTTAAAATATGTAATACAGTTTTACTTTCACACTTATATGTATAGAGGAAGTTATGATGGGCTAAAAAATTGATATTGAATTCTTTTACGGTTATATCCCTCTTAATGTCTCCTGACTTCAAAAAAGTGATTTTGGGAATTGTGTCTGTTGTCGTCTGCTCTGCATCTGACGTCTGTCTGTGCATTATTTTTTTCAAATTTGGTATGTGAGCATAATTTGACCACATTTATTGTTTGTTCGCTTCCTCGATAACAACAAATTGACAGGGTTAGTAGAGCTGTCATAGGAAAAACACGTCAGCTAAGACAATAAATAATCACATTTTGCTGAAGTGTAGCCTCTAACGACCCAAACAAGACGTATTTGTTGCTATATCCTCAGAAATATCAGTTAATGAGGGATCAGTAAACAAAACAAAAAATCTGACATAGGGCTGTTATAAAAGTCGTATTTTATTTTTCAAACTTGTTTCTTCCGATTTCATTCAAATTATAGTAAAACGTGAACAATTGATAATCCGTACTCGTGTTAACAATAATATTGTAGTTCTAGCGTTATTAAAACATCGATTTCAATATAAAACTCTGAGGACACATTTAAAGCACGCGCGAAGCAAATTTAGAACTGCGTACTTGGTTTATTTCCACTTTTTGACTAAGAACTACCAAACTAACATTTTTTGTGACTTTTTTTTTTTTTCGACATTGGTGAATACGAAAGTTTGTCATGTTTTGTACAGTTTATTTAGCAACAAATCTCTTAAAGTACTAGATTGAACGTCTGTAGATTAAAGCTGTACAAAATACGGCATTGTGGAATATTGTAGGTGTTCCGTACAGACGCCCTTTTTAAAATTACCGCTCTTTATACCTTCAGCTGTGCTATGCAAAATATTAAGGTGCCTGTTCAAAACGCGAAAAGTAAGTTAATTATTTTTGGCACGCCTCATACATCGTCCGATGTCCATGCCAGCAAGCTGATTGGTCGAGAGTTTGCCGCTAAAATGTTACACACGCTTTCCCGAAAAAAGGAAAGATCAGTCATCATCGAGTCGTCATCTATCATCGATCGCTGGTCTCACGCGCCTCAAGTACGGGGTAAATTTTACTTTGTCTTCGCTATTACTGCAAGGCACGCTAACCATATTTTACTTTTGGATTTAACCAACTCAGCATAATTCGAAATGCCGTTTTATTGCTAAACTACGCTATTAACGCTTTAAAATCAAAATAAACCTGACGCATACCGCTGGTCTTTAAAACACTAACGCTACCTATGAAATCTGACTTGTATATTTCTAATTTGCATTTAACGAAACTCTTGTACATATATGTTACGCTAAACATTGTGAATTTATGAATTGTGTGTGTCGTGAATGAAGAGAAACATTTTCGATTTGGAGAGAGCTCTCATCCACATCCAGCCGCCATCTTGATCAACGCATCGTTCTACACGTGTGAGACAAAGGTACTGTAAAAGTTATATTCAGTTTATATATTTGTTTGCTAGTATTAGTATATGTACGATCTTTAACAGTTCCTAAACCCTTAAGTTTAGGTGGTCCTCCGGTTTCATTCAAAATCACTTTATTAAACATCTTGGTCATCACGAGACCGGGTATATTAATTTTACTACACATAATTTCATCCTTTATCAACCAATAGGTGTAAACTTTTTTAAATCTAAAAATCGGCCACGGAAATGAAATTTACTAACCGATTATTCAGTTTGTAGTCCAATGAATCGTAAAAAACCCAAGTTTACAAACACAATTACAATCGTAATCGTACTAAATTGCAAATTCTAGCGCGTTTTATTAACCTATAACTCTCGGTCATTTCCTATATAAAAAGAGAAAAAACACAAAATAAAGACCCAAGAATACTCTAGTACAGCGTCATTACTCACTAGGTAGGATCGGCAATAACAAGAATATACTTGTTAAATACTTTCTAATAATATCTTAGCTAGGAGGCGATAACAATGTACAATACACTCTTAGACAATACATAATACACCTGTTAGTGAATAGCAACAATAGTGATAAGGAGTGTCAAGGTCACGATGACGTCATCAATATGTGGACTCTACTGCAACCAAACTATACTAGCTGTGTACACCTTGAAATCGGAAAACAGTTTCAAAACACATAAAGTAACATCTATAAGCAGTACGTCATTTATTAAACCATTGTATTTCTAAATTTCTAAAACGACGTACAAAAAAATCAATGTACCTTATAACAAAACCAATTTTTTAAACCATTTATCAACCGCATTAACGTGATTTCTAAACTTGTCAGTCATTCGGAACAGTTAACAAAATAATGATTACAGAGTTGTTTCTTTATTTTATAATGGAAAACTTCAGACAATTGGTAAACATGAGCTATTTACTAGAACATAAACGAAAGAAAACGCATGGAAATCGATTCTCGAATTGTGACGTTGCATTTAAATGCGCAGTTCTGTTGTTTTAAATTCGTATAACGAGAGCTACGAGTTGCGTAAGAGGGGAAGGCTAGTTCATAAAGAAGACATGGCGGGGGGAATTCTATCCCCCACTGTTACCAATATAAACATTGTCCGTTGTTTTTATTAATTAAATACGTCGAATTAAATAGAAAAAATAGTATCAACCGTTATAATAGGTGCCACCAACTTATACGAGTATAATTGATAAAATGTATATTGTCGCCAAACGTCAAAAATATTCTGGAGAATTGGATTTTCTCTTAATTGCTTCCAAAAATTTGTTAAAACTTGGGTTTAAATTAAAGTTTAAATCTTAAAGAAACTTTGTTACTGATAAATATATGTTGTTAATATTTTGTTTAAAATAGAAACAAACAAAATATCGAAAAATATTAAAAAAATCTATTTCGTAGCAGTAAACAATAATTACAACTCGGGACTATTACACCAATTTAAAAACAAATCCATCCGAAATAGCGTTTAAATCATAAGTTGACACTAACCAAATATACATTGTCGTTGAAAATTTTAAGAAAATTCGTAAAATGTTATAAGAAATTAAGAAGTTAGCCATCATATAGGAAAATGGCGGAAGAATTTCGAATTCCAATTTCATATTTTTAATGGTCACTAAAAAGTAAGTGACGTCTCTAATTTGAAGGTTCTGTAAATCTTGTGGTTTCAGAGATCACAATAATTGTGGCCACACCCGGTATAGCAAAATATATCCACATATCAAATATGAATAAAATCGGCGCACTAGTTTGAGATTCCAAAATTTAGGCTCAAAGTACCTCAAACAATACGTCTGCGAAAACGTATATATCCTAATTTTGAACCGTCATTTAACTTTCTCTACAGATCGTACATAAAATGTTATCGTAGATATTGATAATGCCAACAAATAATGTATATCACTGTATACCAAGATAAGAAGGAAAGTACCTTTACCCAACTGTCAGAAGCAAATGTTCATATTATTATATATCCAGAAAGCCATACACAATGCAGTTTGACCGTCAGTAGAATTGACAAGGGTATCGATTCCACTTTACTCAAACATGATTTAGCAAAATTCAGGAACCACTCACTACTCTCCATAGATTTCAAAAACGAAACTGATAGAGGGAATTGATGTACTACTCGTTTAGACTAACTTTTTTCCCCCCATTCGAACAAATCACAGAATATTTTGAGGATCTTTTCCTAGTACAACCGTATAATGCAAAAGCAAAAGATTATTTTATTTACCCCCTAATATATAGTATAAGGTAAGTTTTGTAATCAAACAACATTTCGACCTCTGTTTTTGAACATTTTTTGTTTATTCAACTTATAACACACTAAATTAAATACAAATTACAATTCTCCAAGTAATGGTACCAACCCCCACCTCTCAATAACTGCGAGGTTATTGTTAAACCTTGACTTTCCAAAAAAATGTGATACAAGATAATCATGTCCGAGTAACCGACAAGAGCGTAGCGAGTGGAGGCCCCATCATATATGTACAGTTTCGAGGTCTGCTAGGACGACGATAGACACGAGTGTAGCAAGTGGACAAGATTACAAGATCTACAAGGTCCATTAGGGCTTAGCCTGCGTCAATAATGTAATGATATACAACAATTAAGAATTCAAAAAACTTTTCTTTTTGTTTGTTACAAACTTACTCTACTGGATAAGACTCCTTGATCTACCAATACAATTTAACATTTCCTACAAAAAACAACTTTTGATTATTACATTTAGAGGATCTCCTTGCTTGCATTGTACGTAACAATATAAATAAACATATAACACATAAATATATAACAATTTATAAAATAAAAAGTAAAAACCATTTCAATATATTATTTTTTAAATAAGTGTAGCGTATTTAGAGAGAGGCTTAAGAATTTCTAAGTAAAATACCCTACAAAGCAATTCCATAATTTAAGCTGGATGAAAATATACCACAGTATGCTAATTTTAAAGTCCTTAGCAAGAAGACGACCGAGCTGTATATACCACCTATTTCAATCAAGTAACACCTACAAACCCAAACGGCGCACCGGGAATCTGCTTCATTGGAACAAATCCTTGAACTTGGATTCAGCTAGAAGACTAATCAGCAATGGAACACAAGAGGAATTTCTGAGGGAATCACGAGCCTTGGGAAGTGAGAGGAGGTGGAAGTGCATAGAGAACGAATGGCAACACAACAAGAACAAGCCTAGGAAAGAGGCTGTTGCATATCTACGCCTTGGCACGGGACATGATTGTTTGGCGGCCCACTTGAAGAGGATCCATGTCCTGGACTCCGATCTTTGTGTGTTGTGAAAACAAACGGGGGAGCCAATGAAAAGGGAACATCTTTTGAGGTGCCCCAGGCTTGGTTCTGAGCACCAGATTTCGAAGAATTTTCCTAAATTGTACTGGGATGCCAGGAGACTCATGGGTTGATTCTCACATAGTCTGCCATTGGAAACAACAACAACAACAACTTTTTTTTCTTCTAAGTGTACATTAGTATTTCGTCAAAATTCTAATGAAATCGCTTCAGCCGATTTTGATACATTCGATTTTCTAAGACAAAATCGTGGTGCTATTTTATCTTTGCTTGAAGAATGATAGACGAAGAGTTTCTTAAAGAATTGTAGATCATGTTGCTTATATTTCATGGTTAAAGATATTGAAACACTTTACTTTCCTCATGTTTAATTTATCTTATACTTCTTTAATTTACTTTTTTTAATAGTTTATTTCTTCACATTTGTATTCAGTACCTTTGCTCATATTAGTGTTTGTTATAAGATATATTTAACCGGATTTTATTCGATTAATCTTTAAGTTATGTTTTTCTCTAAGCGAATGCTTTAAAAAAATCGATCAAGATGACCTTAACCAGGTTTTGTGGTGTCTAGTTTGGTGCTCCTCGGTAAAAAATCTTTAAGTAAAAATTGTATATTTAATATATTTATGTTTTCAATTTGTCTTAGTTATGACTTAGAAAAATATGTAGTTAAGTTTAGAAGTAAAATGTTTACAAATATGTGTATATATGTATGTGGGTGTATTTATGTTTTTAATATCAATTGTTTTCTTTTTCTTTAACTAACACTTGACTTTAATTAAAAATTACATATTCTTTAGTTTAAGTTGTTGTATTTTTTTAGCAAAAGAAAAATGTATTTATATTTCCGTTTTTCTTTATTTAAAAAAATAATAATTTAGTTTAGGCTATATTATTTTACAAAAATTTTAACTTTAGATATTCTTGTTACCATTGTTAACTTATTTTATGGTTTGTTTTCGTATTTTCTTTGAAAATAATTACTTTTTTTTAATTATTTAAAAAAAAACACAAAGTAGCATTTTGAGGAAGATGGCAACCATTGCGTTTTCTTTGTATCATTAAGGGCTACATTTTAGTAAAATTTTGATCAAATTTATTAGAAATTTAGTGTTTTAATCTTATGGCAGATAACTTCAAATTGTGGAATTATCAAAAAAAAATTAATAGTAAAGGGAAATTGTAATTGGATAGTGATGTAATAGCAAAGTCGATTTTTTTAAATTACATATGTTAAGTTGAAGCGAAAAACAAATCTGTAAAATCTGGTCTGTGTTTGACACGAGATGTGCATTTTTTGATGCATTTTAAGTGCATCACGACACTATTATAATTACATTATAACTTCGCCTCTTTTTGTTTTAATTTTTCTCTACTATAAAGGAAACTTAGATTACAATCAAATGATACCTCACGTATTATCTGTCTAATCTATTTTAGAGGTATAACTATGCACGGGCGAAAAAAAAATCAGAGGAAATTAAAAGTAATATTTTAACGAAAACATGGAATTCGTTTAAAGCCTACAAGAAACTTTTTCATATTACGCACATGTGAGAAAGTAAAAGGTACTAAAGATAGGCCAACGCCACACTCAACTCGAAGAGATCAAAGGAAGTGCAAAGATACAGACGTAATCAAATGTATAAACGAAAGTTGAAAAGCCACCCTTACTGAGCCGAGTTTTCCCCCCTTCTCACACAGATTTATTCATTTCAAAACATTTGGTTAAATAGCTTAGCTTCACATCTTTCCATTACATTCATCAACAGTTACAGAAATTTTAATCTCCATTATGAAACGTCGGCATTAACAACTGTAATGTAGTGAGCGAAGATAATTCTGAATATAAAAAATAAGTGCCTATAAACTTTAAAAAAAATGTTTTAAACATTTAAATGACCGCCATTTTGAAACAAATTATTGGAACAAGTGTATTATTTTCTTCAAACTAGGTTTTTACATTGATGACTACCGTCCATAATTTCAACTCAATCGGTTAAGGAGTTCTAGAGATATAAATTATTCGGAAAAATAAATAGCTGATAGCTAGTAAAAAAAGCGTTTCCAGACATAATTTGTTTTATTTTGACCCACATAACCACCTCCTCGTATTACAGAAACACCCTGTATATACAGGTGGATCAATTTATCTTGGGCACCATCGATGCTATCAACAACTTTACATCTGGGACCTTCATTACGTTTTCATGAAATTAAAAAACACGTTTATAAACTTTTAACATGACTTATAGTTCCAACATAGCAGCTAAGTTTTAAAATCCTTACAGAAACCCCTAATTTACCACGTTTTTATTAGTTCGGTTTCCGTCATATCTGTCTGTCCGTCTGTCCGGGTGGAATTTTGCAATCGAGTTTAAACTAACTTCCCGATAAGCTAGAGACCTGAAATTTTGAACCTATGTCAGAATTGGATGACAATACAATATTCAGTTGGTTTCTTGTCTCTATATTTGTTTAAACAATAGTTAAAACACCTTGCAATGAAGATGCCATGACGGAGATGGGAAGAATGCGTCAAATACGACCTTCACCACTTTGTGATACATTTACAATTTGTAATGGAGAAGGATCTGACATTGTATTGTTTTAAGTCATGTACATGAAAGAAATAAAATAAATTTTGTTTACTTCTTTAGTTTGATTTTCTGAGTTACAAGACTAATAGAATTATTATAGGTAATAAGAGGTAATATTTTGAATTTCAGACATTTGCATCTAAACAGGATGTGAAATGCATTGGGAATTTCCTATATATGTCCCTGTCAGAGTCTCATCAATATATACAAAACCGATTGAAATTTTTCACCCGGACATTGGAATACTTGGAGAGAAAAACGTGGAGCGCAGCCAGTAAATAATACAAGTAGACAATCCGGATGAATTCACAGCTAATTTCAGTGAATGGGAAATGAGATTCACTATAATTTAATTTATTTACTCCTCCTTAACTATCAGATTGCCTGCGTCCCACGTTTTTCTCTCCAAGTATTCCAAATATATCCATAGCCACTAACAATCCTCCCTCAAAATTGTAGAAGGGTCATGAAAAAATATTTTATACTTTTTAGTCCGTTTTAAAAACGTGTTATGTTAAAAACTTATTTTTAATTTGATTTATTTTATATAGCGTTTCAGATTTAACAACAAATTTTAATTTTTGATTTTGGGTTTTTAAATAAAAACACACGTTAGGAGTTCAAAGGGTTTTAACCTTCAAAAATTTGAAGTTTGGTACATTTTTGGGAGGTGATTTTCTAAAATGAAATGTCCAAGAAGCACTGAGTCGAGGGTCCCCGAACCACGAAAATAGAAACAAAACTACTAATGTACTTATAGTTATCATCCTCAAGAGGATTACAGTTGAACTACATCATGTGGAATAAGGTCATGTGATATATGTTTTTACATTGCTTTTAATTCGGGATTCAATGGTGGAATCCGATTTTATATCTCATTTCCTTGAAAAGTTATTAACTAATACAACTACAGAAAATTTAAAATGTTAATTTATAGGTAGACAAACAAGTTGGGTAACCTTTAAACATGTACACGCTGTAGTTCCCAAGATGCTCAAATTGTTGCCCTAGAGCTATTTTGTACAGTCCTAAACGGTTATAAAATCCACCAACTACTTTAGAAATTATCTGATCAGTAATAGAGTTAATTTCCGTTCGTATCGTATTTTGTTCAATTAGGTTTTCTGGTTGCTTACAATAAGTCTTGCTTTTTAAATATCCAAATAGGAAGTAATCAAGAGGAACAAGATCAGGAAAACTGCGGTATGTACATGTTTAAAGCTAAGCTCATTTGTCCAGTTGTAAACTATTATGGTTTTAAATTTTTTGTAGTTGTATTAATTGATAACTTTTTCAAGGAAGTGAGATATAAAAAAATGGATTCAACCATTTAACTCAAAATAATATAAAACAATGTACAAAAACGTTTCACACGACCCTATTCCTATTTAAAAAATTAAACTCAATTTCAAGAAGGTAGATTCAAGATGTACGTAAAAATTCTAAACTATTAAAAGTAACTGTTGTCTTATAAACATATACAGACTTTTTATGTTCAGCCGTTTTAAAGATTTGTTTTATATATTCCATACTTTATGTACATTCTTTATAAACTGTAAAGATCGTACGTCACAAGTTTCATGGAACAATGGAAAGGTGAATGACGAAACGCCTGTTTTATGAGATCATTTTATGAAAGAGGCAAATATGTGTTGTGTAGGTTACCTCATTTTACTAATTACAAAATTAAATGAGGAGTATCATACATCGATTGGGCGCTTGAAAAAAACTCGTCTCCAGTGTGTGGTTTAATTTTAGTAGCAGTATATTTAGAATAGGTCTGAAGGTCGGGTGGTCCAAAACTGGTTGTCCTTGAGGTCGGGAGAAAGTGTAGGTAACACGCTGGACATGAATGTTATTAAATGATTTGAGAAGGGAAAATATGAATATCGTTTTTATTGTACGGGTTTTCTAGGTGTGTCGCATCTGTTTTGTGACTCCAACATTTGACTTGGAGACCTGGTTGGTATGTTATTCTCTCCACCGCGTTTGACCTTCCGAACTTCTGAAGGAAACCAACTTGTGCCTTCAGGACTGATGAATGCTGGTGGTTGCCATACTGCCTACTACAATACTCCCTATAGGGTTTTACTCTCATCGTTTCACAGAAAGTCCTCTCCTGCTCACGGCATACATGTAAACCAAAAATTAACAGTTAAAGCGATAATTACATTAGGTAAAACATTGCACAATCTTTCTCACACATCCATTCACAATCATTATACTAACGATTAACTCTGTTGGTCGCCAAAAATCTCAATTCGATAGTTGTCAATAAAAAAAGTGATAATCAACCACGGATGCCGTCAAGATTATATATTTTAACTAATATTATAAGGTGAAATCGAGTTTAAATATCGACAGTTAAAGTTCGTTTTCGATTTTGTAAATTATTCCTTGACGATAATTTTCCATCATTTCAACGAGACGTAAACTGATGTTTGTCACAAAGTGATGAAATGCTTTTGTTAATTAAGAGTGTATGTGGAAATAATTAAAACTTGTATTGATTTTTTAAATTTGTTAATTATTACAAAAAATCAAGTTGACGGACGCCATCATAGTACTTACCCAGCCCAATCATAAGATGTAATACAAGTAGATCTTCGAAATGTAATAACCAAAAGTTGATTTCTTGAACCATGTAGGAAATGGTAAATTTCATGATAGATCTATAATATAGTAGGGTAATTTTGTTGAAAACAGTTGTTACACAGGTTTTATGAACCTCATAATTGTGTAAATCATTACTTTCTTGACGTAAGCTAGGCCCCTAGTAGGGCCCGTAAATGTATCTATATTAAAAAAATTTCCACTCGCTTCGCTCTTGTCAGTGTCACGGACCTGTAGGCTATGCGTGTAAAGGATCCTCCAATTGCTACGCTCGTGTCCAGAGGTTAAGATTTGAAATTACACTTTTGACAATAACTTTGCTATTTGTAATCGTAAAGAGGTCGAGTTCATAAAATTACATGCAGAATTGAAGTTTGCAAATTTATATCTAATTTAGTATATTATAAATTGAAAACACATTTTGACATTTTTTAAATTCGATTATTCATAATTTCAATGGGATTCTATATTAGCACACTATGCCCTATCTTATTTTTTGTGGACACTATCGTGCTTTCGTATAAACGACAACGACTACGACGACATGTTGAAAAACCCTTTTACTGTTTCCTGAGATCATGAAATGTTCACAGATCAGTCACAAAACGTAGCTCTATATTATTGAGTAATAACAAACTACCCTATACTTCGTATACGAGTTTAAGTAACATTAACAATAATTTGATTTGTTTATATTTTTTTTGCCAATATGCACAAAAATATGTACTTCTTTTTCAACAGCCTACATGATCCACCAAAAGCTGTTTTTTTCTTGTTTTTAAAAAAAAAATTTATATATTTTTTTATTTATTTTTTTGTCCTGCTGCGAGTTGTCATACTTGTATATTTTGTGTTCTATTGTTCAATCTGTTTTCTATAAAAAAACTCTCCTAGATTCCGAAAGTACCTAATATTAAATGTATTGAAATATACAACAAGAGTGGGACTGAATATGAATAAAATGTAAATAGAGTTGTCAAGTCATGGATTGGATCAGCGAAAGTAGAACTGGTTTTCATCGAGTTATTTATAGCAAATGTATGTCAATACTTGTTTACTACGCAGATATGCGGTCGACGGTTATTTTATGAAAGAAACGTGTAATATCAATTATTTTTAAATGGACCAAATTCACAGAGCCATTTATACACACAAATATCTACCTAAGGTTGGCTCCACATCAGAGCGATACGATATTTATAGAATGATCGTTGCAATGAGCGACTTTATCATAAGATAATGTTTCTACACACCAAACCGATAAGATCTGTTGGCAAGAGATATTTTTGCGTGTAATTATTAGGTCTTTCAGTTAAAGTGGCATTTTCCAGTTAAGGTGACATTTTCCTGTTAAGGTATAATGTTCCAGTAAAGGTTGAATTTTCCAGTTAAGGTGACATTTTCCTGTTAAGGTTGAATGTTCCAGTAAAGGTTGAATTTTCCAGTTAAGTTTGAATGTTCCAGTTAAGGTGGAATTTTCCAGTTAAGGTGATATTTTCCAGTTAAGGTAGCATTTTCGATATTTGAAAAACGGTAAAGAAGTTGGGTACAGTCATATAATTTAATGAATGTGCGACACAGTTCCAAGAGAACTTATCTCAACACGAACAGAAATTTGAAGAATTCATAGGATGTTCCCAGAGAGTTTCATTACTTATTGCAACTTCCTTTAAAGTATTTTTATACTTAAGTGATTTAATTCGGTTAAAATGGTGATCCAGGCTAACCTATCACATCTTTTTAATGGTAGTCTTTCAGTTTATAATTCCATAAGCAGGCATATTTTTCAACACTTTCGATGATAGAAATTAAGAAACTTAAATCTTCAGCATTATCTGTACCGGTATATTGCATGTCGTTATTAAAATGATGTTTAGCCATTACAACACGCACTTTAAGATAATTATCGCTTATCACTTTACGACCTTACGACATGTATCGTATCGGTCTAGTGTGCAGCCAGTCTAATGGAAATACGGCCGTTAACTTTTTTTACTAAAGTTAATCCAATTGCAACCAACTCAAGGAAAATGTAAAACTGAGTGTTGCCCATGTGTTATTGCTTTGAACAAAATAAATATCAGTTAACACCTACAATTAGTACACAATATTTTAGGTGTCTAGGGTAACAACATCTACTTCTTTAAAAACAATTAAAAACACCTACAATTATGTTAGATTATGATACCATTAAACAGTTAAAAATATTAAATGTTTAGTCTAACAATGGCCATATAGATAACAAAATTTGCTATGAAAGTTTTGAATTAAAAACGTTAAACGTTACTGTACTAGACAAACTCTTCTCTGTCCTATTATGGATTTATCTACCTACATCTGAAGAAAGGTGTGATCACATACAAAGTGGTTAACAAAAAAAAGGAGTAAAGCTTATGGATTGTTTAAAAGAATGCAATCCTGCAAAAGGTTATGTCAAAGATTTTTGAAATATTAATTTTCCTATGATTATATATATTTAGAGACCATTTTATATAAATGGATCAAAGACTCTCTCATTAACATAACAGCAGAGGAGAAAACCTCGTAGACTAAAAGCTTCCCTCAGAAGCTGGTAGAGTAATTATTTACAAACTTCCTAAAACCTCCTAAGACCACCTTCTACTCAATGAATTCCTTACTAGGTTCCCACATTTCTGTATAATTTTAGTTATTCCACTTTCCCTATAGAGAGGGGAAATACCCCTGAGTTTTGGGAATGTTTTATTTTACCTTCAAATTCTATAAATAAAAAAGAAAGTATTGAGAATAGGAACAAAGTGCATATCTATAAACTACTCTACTCAGTCCAAAACAGTTTTAAAACAAGATAATGGGCGTAATCATAGTACTTCCCTAGCCCTAACGTACAATGTAATACAAGCAGATCCTATAAATGAAATACCCTCAAAATTTATTATATTGAGCCTTGAATGAGGTATTAAATTATATTGGTAGATCCACCAGTACGGTAAGATTGTTGAAAACTGATGTTACACAGGTTTTCTGAATATATCCTCAGAGGCTCACACAAGTGTTGTTGTGGCGGTCCCGAGCTAGATCTACGCCTTTCTTCACGTAGTCATGGGTTAGTTGACCAACTCTTGTTCCATTCAAATCCTGAAGCTACTAGAGTATTCGAAGAGTAAGGAGTCTTTATTTTATGCTATTTTGTTCTTTTCTTAAAGGACGATGATCGAAAGGTTTTTCGCCTTTAAACAAAAAGAAAACATGTCTGAACCTTTTAATTGTGTATATCACTATTTTCTTGACGTCGGTTATGCTCTAACGGCTCTCGTATACAACAAAGGTCTCCACTCACTTCACAAGTATCGGTGACGCGGGCCTGCCAGATCTCACAACTATACGAAAATCACATTTTCTTGTGAGGTCGGGGTTAAAAATTACTCTTTTTTTTCTTTTTTTAATAACACCGCTGTTATCATCGTAGAAAGGTGGGTAAATTGAAATATGCAGATTTGTAAGTTTAATAAGTTGTACAACAACGAAATATGAACAAAAGTATGTTTAAAATAGCCGCCATTTTCATATTTTTGTTATTTGAATAAATCACTATAAAGTCTCCTGTACCAAATGTCATGATCGTGCTTATGTACACACAACAACGGCGACGGATAAACGACTTGCCGAAAATCACTTTTTTGATGTCCCTTAGGCATGAAATGTGAAGATCAATCAGAAAACGGAAGTAGACGTTTTTTTCCCATTACCAAACTTCTACGGTTTTACTAAAACTTGAGACTGGATTGATAAGGATGGTCTTAATCAATTGTAATCAACACTCGTGGAAACTTCGACAACGAAAAGAATAAAAACACAATATTCCACATATAAAAATTTTTTGTATAACACAAATACAAGACGACGCAACGTTTCAACAACTAATTCATAACCTTCAGTTGTTTACATACATACAAACCCTCCTGACAGTTCACTACAACTGACATCAGGTTATGTGTTGATGTAACAACTGAGGATGACGATTTACTCATTGAACGTCGTCTTGTTTTTGTATTGCACAAATAAAGTGGGTTTTTTGGTGTGTGGAATATTGTGTTTTCATACTTTTGGTTAAGAAAGATCCTGTAAATGAGGGTGTACAATAAGCTACGTAGCTGAGAAGCATCGTATCAATAATACTTCGTATTCAAGGTAAGTATTATACCTCTGACGCGTTTCATTTTTAAAGTACTGGACACGTACTGGACAAGCTAATGGTCATATCATTCGAACTTGTTTTCGTGTTGTTTGAAATGTTTAGTATATAAGAAGGAAAACTCCAAATCTCCTATAAATCGTACTTACATGTTGATTAAAACAGTGTTTGGTTTTTCCCAATATCACATAACATTTTACCATCACACAGTTCTGTTAAAGTCGCAAATTTCAACATAATACAGTCTCCGAAGCCTATAATAGAGTTTTCAAACTAAAAAAAAAACTTTTTAAAAAACAAACAAAAATAAAGAATTAAGGAACAAGTTTTTTTCCTGTTAGCCTGAGTGGGTAGCTCTGCGAGAACATGGGTTAGTGAAGTCACTGCTTCTTCAAATTGTTATCTCAAAATGTTCTACGTTTGGAATCCTTTAGTGAAATCACTGCTTCTTCAAATTGTTGTCTCAAAATGTTCTACGTTTGGAATCCTTTAGTGAAGTCACTGCTTCTTCAAATTGTTGTCTCAAAATGTTCTACGTTTGGAATCCTTTAGTGAAGTCACTGCTTCTTCAAATTGTTATCTCAAAATGTTCTACGTTTGGAATCCTTTAGTGAAGTCACTGCTTCTTCAAATTGTTGTCTCAAATGTTCTACGTTTGGAATCCTTTAGTGAAGTCACTGCTTCTTCAAATTGTTATCTCAAAATGTTCTACGTTTGGAATCCTTTAGTGAAGTCACTGCTTCTTCAAATTGTTGTCTCAAATGTTCTACGTTTGGAATCCTTTAGTGAAGTCACTGCTTCTTCAAATTGTTATCTCAAAATGTTCTACGTTTGGAATCCTTTAGTGAAGTCACTGCATCTTCAAATTGTTATCTCAAAATGTTCTACGTTTGGAATCCTTTAGTGAAGTCACTGCTTCTTCAAATTGTTGTCTCAAATGTTCTACGTTTGGAATCCTTTAGTGAAGTCACTGCTTCTTCAAATTGTTGTCTCAAATGTTCTACGTTTGGAATCCTTTAGTGAAGTCACTGCTTCTTCAAATTGTTGTCTCAAATGTTCTACGTTTGGAATCCTTTAGTGAAGTCACTGCTTCTTCAAATTGTTATCTCAAAATGTTCTACGTTTGGAATCCTTTAGTGAAGTCACTGCTTCTTCAAATTGTTATCTCAAAATGTTCTACGTTTGGAATCCTTTAGTGAAGTCACTGCTTCTTCAAATTGTTGTCTCAAATGTTCTACGTTTGGAATCCTTTAGTGAAGTCACTGCTTCTTCAAATTGTTATCTCAAAATGTTCTACGTTTGGAATCCTTTAGTGAAGTCACTGCTTCTTCAAATTGTTGTCTCAAATGTTCTACGTTTGGAATCCTTTAGTGAAGTCACTGCTTCTTCAAATTGTCGTCTCAAAATGTTCTACGTTTGGAATCCTTTAGTGAAGTCACTGCTTCTTCAAATTGTTGTCTCAAAATGTTCTACGTTTGGAATCCTTTAGTGAAGTCACTGCTTCTTCAAATTGTTGTCTCAAATGTTCTACGTTTGGAATCCTTTAGTGAAGTCACTGCTTCTTCAAATTGTCGTCTCAAAATGTTCTACGTTTGGAATCCTTTAGTGAAGTCACTGCTTCTTCAAATTGTTATCTCAAAATGTTCTACGTTTTGAATCCTTTAGTGAAGTCACTGCTTCTTCAAATTGTTGTCTCAAAATGTTCTACGTTTGGAATCCTTTAGTGAAGTCACTGCTTCTTCAAATTGTTGTCTCAAAATGTTCTACGTTTGGAATCCTTTAGTGAAGTCACTGCTTCTTCAAATTGTTGTCTCAAAATGTTCTACGTTTGGAATCCTTTAGTGAAGTCACTGCTTCTTCAAATTGTTGTCTCAAATGTTCTACGTTTGGAATCCTTTAGTGAAGTCACTGCTTCTTCAAATTGTCGTCTCAAAATGTTCTACGTTTTGAATCCTTTAGTGAAGTCACTGCTTCTTCAAATTGTCGTCTCAAAATGTTCTACGTTTTGAATCCTTTAGTGAAGTCACTGCTTCTTCAAATTGTTGTCTCAAAATGTTCTACGTTTTGAATCCTTTAGTGAAGTCACTGCTTCTTCAAATTGTTGTCTCAAAATGTTCTACGTTTGGAATCCTTTAGTGAAGTCACTGCTTCTTCAAATTGTCGTCTCAAAATGTTCTACGTTTGGAATCCTTTAGTGAAGTCACTGCTTCTTCAAATTGTCGTCTCAAAATGTTCTACGTTTGGAATCCTTTAGTGAAGTCACTGCTTCTTCAAATTGTTGTCTCAAAATGTTCTACGTTTGGAATCCTTTAGTGAAGTCACTGCTTCTTCAAATTGTTGTCTCAAAATGTTCTACGTTTGGAATCCTTTAGTGAAGTCACTGCTTCTTCAAATTGTCGTCTCAAAATGTTCTACGTTTGGAATCCTTTAGTGAAGTCACTGCTTCTTCAAATTGTTGTCTCAAAATGTTCTACGTTTGGAATCGTTTAGTGAAGTCACTGCTTCTTCAAATTGTTGTCTCAAAATGTTCTACGTTTGGAATCCTTTAGTGAAGTCACTGCTTCTTCAAATTGTTGTCTCAAATGTTCTACGTTTGGAATCCTTTAGTGAAGTCACTGCTTCTTCAAATTGTCGTCTCAAAATGTTCTACGTTTTGAATCCTTTAGTGAAGTCACTGCTTCTTCAAATTGTCGTCTCAAAATGTTCTACGTTTTGAATCCTTTAGTGAAGTCACTGCTTCTTCAAATTGTTGTCTCAAAATGTTCTACGTTTTGAATCCTTTAGTGAAGTCACTGCTTCTTCAAATTGTTGTCTCAAAATGTTCTACGTTTGGAATCCTTTAGTGAAGTCACTGCTTCTTCAAATTGTTGTCTCAAAATGTTCTACGTTTGGAATCCTTTAGTGAAGTCACTGCTTCTTCAAATTGTCGTCTCAAAATGTTCTACGTTTGGAATCCTTTAGTGAAGTCACTGCTTCTTCAAATTGTCGTCTCAAAATGTTCTACGTTTTGAATCCTTTAGTGAAGTCACTGCTTCTTCAAATTGTCGTCTCAAATGTTCTACGTTTGGAATCCTTTAGTGAAGTCACTGCTTCTTCAAATTGTCGTCTCAAAATGTTCTACGTTTGGAATCCTTTAGTGAAGTCACTGCTTCTTCAAATTGTTGTCTCAAAATGTTCTACGTTTTGAATCCTTTAGTGAAGTCACTGCTTCTTCAAATTGTTGTCTCAAAATGTTCTACGTTTGGAATCCTTTAGTGAAGTCACTGCTTCTTCAAATTGTTATCTCAAAATGTTCTACGTTTGGAATCCTTTAGTGAAGTCACTGCTTCTTCAAATTGTTGTCTCAAAATGTTCTACGTTTGGAATCCTTTAGTGAAGTCACTGCTTCTTCAAATTGTTATCTCAAAATGTTCTACGTTTTGAATCCTTTAGTGAAGTCATTGCTTCTTCAAATTGTTGTCTCAAAATGTTCTACGTTTGGAATCCTTTAGTGAAGTCACTGCTTCTTCAAATTGTTGTCTCAAATGTTCTACGTTTGGAATCCTTTAGTGAAGTCACTGCTTCTTCAAATTGTTATCTCAAAATGTTCTACGTTTGGAATCCTTTAGTGAAGTCACTGCTTCTTCAAATTGTTGTCTCAAAATGTTCTACGTTTGGAATCCTTTAGTGAAGTCACTGCTTCTTCAAATTGTTGTCTCAAATGTTCTACGTTTGGAATCCTTTAGTGAAGTCACTGCTTCTTCAAATTGTCGTCTCAAAATGTTCTACGTTTGGAATCCTTTAGTGAAGTCACTGCTTCTTCAAATTGTTGTCTCAAATGTTCTACGTTTGGAATCCTTTAGTGAAGTCACTGCTTCTTCAAATTGTCGTCTCAAAATGTTCTACGTTTGGAATCCTTTAGTGAAGTCACTGCTTCTTCAAATTGTTGTCTCAAATGTTCTACGTTTGGAATCCTTTAGTGAAGTCACTGCTTCTTCAAATTGTCGTCTCAAAATGTTCTACGTTTGGAATCCTTTAGTGAAGTCACTGCTTCTTCAAATTGTCGTCTCAAAATGTTCTACGTTTGGAATCCTTTAGTGAAGTCACTGCTTCTTCAAATTGTTATCTCAAATGTTCTACGTTTGGAATCCTTTAGTGAAGTCACTGCTTCTTCAAATTGTTATCTCAAAATGTTCTACGTTTGGAATCCTTTAGTGAAGTCACTGCTTCTTCAAATTGTCGTCTCAAAATGTTCTACGTTTGGAATCCTTTAGTGAAGTCACTGCTTCTTCAAATTGTTATCTCAAATGTTCTACGTTTGGAATCCTTTAGTGAAGTCACTGCTTCTTCAAATTGTTATCTCAAATGTTCTACGTTTGGAATCCTTTAGTGAAGTCACTGCTTCTTCAAATTGTTATCTCAAATGTTCTACGTTTGGAATCCTTTAGTGAAGTCACTGCTTCTTCAAATTGTTATCTCAAAATGTTCTACGTTTGGAATCCTTTAGTGAAGTCACTGCTTCTTCAAATTGTTGTCTCAAAATGTTCTACGTTTGGAATCCTTTAGTGAAGTCACTGCTTCTTCAAATTGTTATCTCAAAATGTTCTACGTTTGGAATCCTTTAGTGAAGTCACTGCTTCTTCAAATTGTTATCTCAAAATGTTCTACGTTTTGAATCCTTTAGTGAAGTCACTGCTTCTTCAAATTGTTATCTCAAAATGTTCTACGTTTGGAATCCTTTAGTGAAGTCACTGCTTCTTCAAATTGTTATCTCAAAATTGTCTACGTTTGGAATCCTTTAGTGAAGTCACTGCTTCTTCAAATTGTTGTCTCAAATGTTCTACGTTTGGAATCCTTTAGTGAAGTCACTGCTTCTTCAAATTGTTGTCTCAAAATGTTCTACGTTTTGAATCCTTTAGTGAAGTCACTGCTTCTTCAAATTGTTATCTCAAAATGTTCTACGTTTGGAATCCTTTAGTGAAGTCACTGCTTCTTCAAATTGTTGTCTCAAAATGTTCTACGTTTTGAATCCTTTAGTGAAGTCACTGCTTCTTCAAATTGTTATCTCAAAATGTTCTACGTTTGGAATCCTTTAGTGAAGTCACTGCTTCTTCAAATTGTTATCTCAAAATGTTCTACGTTTGGAATCCTTTAGTGAAGTCACTGCTTCTTCAAATTGTTATCTCAAAATGTTCTACGTTTTGAATCCTTTAGTGAAGTCACTGCTTCTTCAAATTGTTATCTCAAAATGTTCTACGTTTGGAATCCTTTAGTGAAGTCACTGCTTCTTCAAATTGTTATCTCAAAATGTTCTACGTTTGGAATCCTTTAGTGAAGTCACTGCTTCTTCAAATTGTTGTCTCAAATGTTCTACGTTTGGAATCCTTTAGTGAAGTCACTGCTTCTTCAAATTGTTGTCTCAAAATGTTCTACGTTTTGAATCCTTTAGTGAAGTCACTGCTTCTTCAAATTGTTATCTCAAAATGTTCTACGTTTGGAATCCTTTAGTGAAGTCACTGCTTCTTCAAATTGTTATCTCAAAATGTTCTACGTTTGGAATCCTTTAGTGAAGTCACTGCTTCTTCAAATTGTTATCTCAAAATGTTCTACGTTTTGAATCCTTTAGTGAAGTCACTGCTTCTTCAAATTGTTGTCTCAAATGTTCTACGTTTTGAATCCTTTAACTCCAATAAAATGCTATGGTTTTAAGGTCGGATGAACGCTTTGTTCAATTCCAATTCCACTTTCAGTTTGAACTGTCACGCTCATATTCAACGAAACCGTGTTTATTTGCTCATACTCGAACACTGTACATCTGATCTGATTGTGTCCTCACCACTTAAGTTTATAGCCTGCGAAACCAGAGCTGCTTTTACAAAACCTTGTGAACTGATGTTGTACGAGGACATTTTTAAAAAAGATTTTATTTGTACTACGCAAACAAATTTTTTTAATGTTTTTATCAGTTTCATATCTGAACGTTTTCCTATCTATGAATGTTATTTTCGTGTGAAGGTTATTCTTGAAACACATGTTTCACTAGAGTTGCAGAATTTTGCAAACCTCAAAACACGCTGAACTTTTTTTGCACAGTTGACGTGTGTTATTTTTTAGATGAAATATATTATAAGATTTGTTATTCCGAATGTTGATATATTAAATAATAAATAAATGTAGGAGTCACCGTCCATCAACGGTAATTACGTACCGGGACATCTAACAATCGTGTCGACTCATGAGTCACGTTTTAATTTAATTTAATAAATATTCGTTTCAAATCAGTGCTTGTGTTTTTTGTTAATGTGTAACTATGTTGTTTTTTTTAGTGTTCCGTGACAAAGGAGGAGCTTCTCCAAAATAAACTTGATAATGGCTGAATAGCCGAAACGTCCGTCGTATAAAAAAACGACCTAACAGAGTATTGTGGACGGTGAGTCTTACATTTATTTATTATGAAATATATCATATGATTAAATAGCACAACCAATAGTAACTCTAATAGGAATACCTTTCTATAACACTAAATATTAAAGAGTTTCTACTTTGATGAAATCCTTTTCAATTAAACTAAAATTTACAATGCAAGAACACAAGAAAATCCTTTAAATGTACCCTATACTTTGTACACTGGGTTTCTTCTTCATTTAGTTTATTTTTCCTTTTCAGATTGAGACATATACGTTACTGCCTATAGTAAGAATAGGGGGGGGGGGTACACAAACATGTAATTTAACTACTGACTTCATTTCCAGAGAGACGATTTCCATAAATACGTCACAATATTCAAAGTATTTGGAATAAAGCGGGGGGAGGGTTCTAAAGAGAAATTTGCGTCACAAAGCTACAAAGGGATGGCCGCTCCTGTGCAATAAGTAAATTTCAAATAAATAATGCACAGACTTTCTGAAATGCTTTTACAAATCAGTGTCGCTTCGCTCGATGTAAATAAAGGACGTAATCAGTCTACCGATGTATTGATGCGTAAACATTAAACGCTATTCGATGTCAGTTGATTTCATCGAGCTTTGAAGTCGCTAATCAACGTTTGTATAAAATGTTAACAGGATCAAATTAAATTATCTGTTTAGTGTGGTGCACACTGCCTCCCTGCCAGTGTACAAACTTGTCCAACCATCAACGTTGCCGCGTTGAATTCCTCTGTAGTCCGGGGTCAAACTTTGTTTACCTTAAGGTGTTAGGGGTATCGGGATAAATGCTTCGTAATAACGAAAACAATCATTTCAACGCTGGAATAATTATCTTGGTTACAAGTTAATAAAATCTTTCATATTTAGTTTACATCAAGACATCAACCAAAAAAAAGCGTTATACTTTGATTATTCTAGACCATAGATCACTGAAGATGACGATGTTGTCGTTGAAACGCGTTTGAGTTAATATAAGTATATTTTGTGTGAAATGGCGTTATAGAGTTAATTTAATTTTTAAACATCTCACCGGTCCAGCTTAAAATTCATGTATACCAAGAGTAAAAATTCAAAAATGAATACCGTGGAATTTTTTAAAATTTTTTTTAGATATTTCACTCTTGATATTTTGTTTGACAAAAATCGTATTTTTTGAATTATATAACCGTTTGGAAAAGCCAAAAAACCTGGGAGAATAAATCAAAAAGTCGTAAACAAAATGTGAAAAAGATCACACATAAGCCTACAACTAAAGTACACGATTTTATGGGGGGGGATGAATATTTTCTACGAAGCACCTTGAATACTTACCAAAACTGTTTAATATTATTATGGCGCTATTTTTTAGTTATATACTTAGTGTAATTTATTTCATTGGAACATAATAAATATAGAAATATAATAAATATATTATTCGATTTTTAACATTTTCAGCATGCAGAAAATCATGATTCTAAGTTTTTAGACTAAACATTTTGTGTCAGAAATTAAGGGTTTTTCAAAAATCTTTCGACAGACATAAAATCTTTATCATGGGTGAAAATTTGTCACAACCGTTTTTATAATTAAAGACTTCGTTTTAAGGATTTTTTGAAAAATAACATTTTTTTCGAAACGTTGTAAAGGTAATAAATATGATCTTCTATTGATTTTACAACGTTTTATTTTTTATTTTTGTGTGTATATATATATCCTTTTTACTGTTGTGCACTTTTTAAATGGCTATATATATATATATATATATATATATATATATATATTATGTTTTTAATGATAAAAGTAAAAATTATTATATTTGGTCAAATTTTCTAAAAAAACCATCCCAGGGTACGTTTTTCACTTTTTGAAATTTAAACAATTGTATCATTTTTAACAATGATAAACATTCAATATTCGTCTGGTTTGCTCTAGACGCTATTACGAAGCGATAATCCTACTTAAATAATTTGTACTTCATGTACTACTGATGATTTCCTAAATAGCCCGGACTATTTCGACTAGACATTTTCACATCTTGACGATAACTCGTAAACCAGCAATTTTGGAAAGAAGCCGATCAATAAGTTGTACAATGATTGGACAATATCCAGCCAAAACACTAAGATCGTATAAGCGATGGCGCCTAGGCAGCCATTACGACGCTGCTCGATCAATAACAACGACTTCGCCCCTGTCTAATATGTTACACTGTAACTCTATCTATAGTCTTTTATCATGTTCTAAGATAGAAATGTCAACTGATACTATACATAGGAGACATTTAGCTCACTCTCTATATAAATTTGTAAAGTCTCGTCTGGTTTTGTATAAACGTGTTATATAAACTCCGTTTTACAAATCGGTAGACAAATTCTTAAGTCAGAAAAATCTGTTTAATTACAGAACCGATAAAATAGTTGAGTAAAATCGAATACAAACTCCGATTGTTTAAAAATACAACTGACTAAAAAATGTGAAGTAAAATACATTGGACATGATAATTTATTGAGAAATTAACAAAAGTTGTGTTTCTTTAAAAAGTGTTCATTTTGTACATGTTTGAAAATAAAATAATATTTATGTATTGATAATTTGTGATTTTGTGATATTTGTAACAGTTTTAACATTGTTTAAATGGAGAAAACTGTAGGTATAGCAAGGAAGAAATTAATTTCTCTGTTATTCTTCGTCCAAAATAAGCTTAATAAGATATCGTTGGAATCTCCATAAAACTTACTACATTTTATGTATCTTGCAATTTTTTGTAAAATTAACGGTTTTCGTGAAATTTGCCGTTAAATATTTAAAATAGCCGCCATTTTGAAACGGTTAAAAAAATTTATTTATATTTTGCACAAAGATAGCGGCCAATAAGATGAACATTTGTACAAAATCTCAACGCTGTAACTAAAACCGTTAAGGGGTTATGAATTATTTTGTAAAAAAACACATACAGACAGACAGACGCTAAACGAATCGAGATAGGACATATGTCTATATAAACGTTTTTGCTTATTTTGACCCAAGGAATCACTACGTAAATTATTGCCCCACATTTTTCGAACATCCTGTATATATAACACAACGCCACTATTATAGATAAGGTCACATAGAATCTAAATAAGAAGGAACAGTTTCCAAAAACAATCTTCATTTCAAACATATTCCAAAAAAAAAAGTAGTGAAAACTAACTTAGAGGCTCCATTTAACTCAAATTAAGTCTGTGGTTTTATATTTTATTTTCAAATATCTTAGACTCTCCTAAGGCGGGCGGGCTGTACACCAGAACGATACGATGTTTAACAAAAGATCATCACAATATGCGACTTTTATCTTAAGATAATTTTGCAGCATATCAAAGCGATACGATGTTGGTAAGAGATATTTTTTTCACATCAGTTCATCAGTTGTAATCACCCAGTGAAGATGACAGTTTCATTGAAGAAAATATTGTGTGGAGTCGTATAATTTAACAAATGTGCGACACAGTTTAACAGTTCTTGCAAGAGAAATATCTCAACAAGGAAAGAAATTTATAGTATTGGCTTTGGTCTTACAGGCTAACCTATCACGTCAGTTTTTTATTCCATAAGAAGTTTTTTCGCATTTAAATTATGAGGAAATTTTCTGAAATATATATGTGTATATTTATTGAAAATTTTCTCACAAACCTGTTCTAACCTAATCCAATTTAACCTAACCTAACCTTGGCTGATCTTCCTAGACCCGTGCCGATGACAAGCAAAGTAGTCATATACACAATTACGATATTTATAAAACATGTATAACAACTGTTTAAAACAAACTTCCCCTAGCGGATAAGACCCCTTGATCTATCAATAAAATTGAACGTTTCCTACAAGGACTAGGTAATCGACTTTTGGACATTCTGATTGTTTTATATAGTATTATGGGGCTGGGTAAGTATCATGACGACACCAATCAACTTGCTCTTGTTTCAATTCTTAAAAACAAAACAAAAGTTGGACAAAATTGTTTTTAATAGTCATGAACAAAGTAAACATATACAGACGATATAGACAGTAAACTCCCTAAGGACTAGGTTAACTATATACACGTACACATAACCTAACAAGCCGAGGGAGTCTCTAGAGTTTGTAATGAGAACACCTAACCTATGCTTTGTATATTGTTTATCTAATTAAACAAGATAAAATTACAAGGAGAAGTTGTAATTGCAAACTGAGGGTAAATAACGCTGTATCTCAAAAACTATTTGACCGATCACGATGAATTTCGCACATAACTAAAAGTCGATTAGTCGACAATTTTCAAATACACTAATCCTATAGAGTTTTCCATATTGTTTAAAGACGAAAACCTCTCAGTCATAATTGCTTAAAAAATGGAAGAAAAGAAAGTGTAATAAAACCCCTAGCCTTCGAATACTCAAGGTCAGGGTCAGAAGGAAACAAGAGTTGGTCAAAAGAGACCTGTTAAGAAAAATATAAGCGAGGGATGTATTATCTGGATACCGTAACTTGGCGTCTGGACCCGGACCGTCTACCCCTCGCTCCCTTCCTCACCCAGCTGTTTCCGTGATGAGTCACCTACTAGCGTTAACACTGCACTGTTTAACTTTTTATGGGAGACACAATTTTTAATTATTTCCAGCATTGTTAAAATGTTTAGGACAATATAAGCAAATTGATACCAAACACGACATAAATGTATGTAAATAGTACGTAAACATGTAAATAATAAGTATGTGATTATGCAAAAAGTAGCTGTGTAAAGAGCTTTCTACTGGCGGCTTTTACAAACGGAATAGTGTCGTGTTTGGTATCAATTTGCTTATATTTTCCTAACATTTTAACTATGCTGAAAAAAATTGAAAATTGTGTCTCCCATAAAAAAGTTAAATAGTGCAGTGTTAACGCTAGTAGGTGACTCATCACTGAAACAGCTGGGTGAGGAAGGGAGCGACGGGGGCGGTTCCGGCTGCTCGTAGGTATCCAAGGGTTCAGACGCCAAGTTACGGTATACAGACTATAAGCCAAGACTACGTGTAAACGATGTAGATCAAGCTACAGTTCATCGTGAATGCCAAGTCCATAGCCTACTCAATATAGAGAGCCCCTAAAAACTATTAAACTTGCGTCCCCACTACAAAGAGTTTTACTAATTTACTACCAGTTGATGTCATTAGAAAAAATAAAATAAATTTCAGATTATCCTTTTATCTTCAGAAATATAACTTGTAGAATTTTATTACGCATTCTGTAAATGAAAACTTTAGTTCAAAAATGTTTTATATATGATGATACGTTCGTTTGGTATAAATATTACAGTCTGTTTCAAAAAATATCAAAACTGTTAATATCTCTACTTCTAATATAGACAGACTGAAATGTTTTGTTAGGATGACTGTTAGATTACGTTAAAAAATTAGATCTCAATATTTCTTATTCCGTTACATCACGTGTAAGTTTATTTTTATGGGTTTTCTCTTGTAGAAGTAACAGCTACACAAAAAAATCAATTTGAGATTACGTTAATATTTTAAATCTATGAAATATTATCATGGAATTATTTCTTATTCCTTTGTGTCAAATGTTTTGTTATGCTGTTTCTATTGTAGAAAACTCAACTATTGCAAAAACTGCCTCGTACAAACTTAAATAAGAGTTCAATAAATTACTCCAAATGTCTGACTTTTATTACTTAATGGTTTTTTTATTATTTATTGTTCATTTGTAATCAATAAATTTTAACTAAAAACTTGCTCCTTTCAGTATTAAGTCAGACAGATGTAAGCTTTATTTGAGTTGTATTCCTTAGGCAATTTTATAAAAAGTTAATACTCCTTTCCACCGCACTGCACACAAGGGACATGCTAATTGGATAAAGTAATGTCAACGTGTAATTACTGTATGTAAGACTGTTGTCATGGACAACCACAGGGACTAGTAATAGCATCGCTTCTGTTTTATACAAAGTATGTTAGGGGAGGAAAATATGTTTGGAATTAATTAGCTGAGGTACTGCTGGAATCCCTCTTTATGCCCGACACTACCCATTCCGTTCCGGTTTTCCAGAATTGTAACTCCTTTTACTCATGATACTAGAGACTAGCTGTATTGTATATTTTAATTTTTTTTTATGCTCTTTTTGGTTCAATTCAGAAATTTGAGGCATTTATTTCAGTTTATATCAAATGAATACAATTCAATAGAATTTGCACACGTAAGTTTTTGAAACCACATGAAGAGGTGTCAACAACTGGAGTAAAACAGGAAATCTTCTCCGACTGGTTTTAAAGAGAATAATTGTTTGTAATAAGGGTGATCAAATTTAGGGATAAAAAAAATTAGAAAAGGGGTCGGCTGGTTAATTAGCTAAGAGGTGTCTAAACTTTCAAATACACCAGAAAGTATGGTGGATTAACATGCTTTTAAATAAACTAAATCTTTAAGATTTCGAATATATAAAATATTTTTGAAATTTAAAAATGAACGTAAATCAATCAGAAAGGAAAAGCATATTAGGGGAATTTTTTATTTTATTTATTTATTTATTTATTTTAGTTTAAACGAAAAACTAATGCATTCATCATTGCCTCAATAACAGAGGATTCAATGCTCCTACCATAAAACTAACAATTAAAAACAAACAAAAACAAGAAACTGCACTGTAATCAAATTACCATTATTCTCACTATTCATATTATTTAATTACAAATTGAGAAGATAATGTATAAATAAGAGACCCCGAGCCCTCGTATACTCTAATACCCTAGGCAGAGAACAAAAGTTAGTCAACAGAGATCTGATAGGGAAAATGAAAGTGAAGGATCTAACATCAGATTAGACGAAAAAAGGTGTAGATCCAGCTAGGTACTCGGGATTGCTACACCAGTACCAGTAAGCTTTTGAGGATTATATGATGTGGCAGAAATAGACACTAAAGTTTCAATAGACTCAAGTGAACAATGGTTACACGATATCGATCTATATGCGTGTTCTAAAACAAAGACGGATAGTGAAGAAAGAATAAAGTGGAATTTGTGTGTTGTATATGCAGGAGTTAACAGCCGGGGACATATTCTGGCAGTACCAAACCTTAAACCATTTAATAATTCAAAACAAATTATGTTTATTGTTAACTTGTTATAAAATTTGTATTTTGTCGGTATGTAAGTTGTTAATAGATTAGACGAATGCCCGTGCTTCGGCACGGTGATTGAGAAAAATACAAATAGGCTATATATGAATAGTTTAAGTATTTTAAAATAGTAAAGGCTTTCGTTTTTCGAAATATGAAGTGCAGCAAATGATTCAATATGATTGGCTGAGAAGTAAAACAAATACTAGGTGTAGTCATGTGTTGTGTGTCAAACAACGGTCAGATTATTGGGACCCTTTACATCTACCACGACCCCTGGCATTTAGATGCAGTCTACGTAACTAAGCAACTGACTTTTTTAGCCGATGTCTGTTAGGTTAGGTTAGGTTAGGTTAGGTTAGGATAGGTTAGGTTACGTTAGGTGATTACGTACAGATGACATGTCTAAAAATCATTTTATCAGTTTCCCAAAACCACGAAGATCAGTCAACACTAGGAAATAAATATTTTGTGAAAACCAAACTTACCCTATACTTTGAGGATAAATAAAATAAGAGTACGTAGGGTCTTTAGTAAAATGAAAGCTACTGATATTTTAGCTACAGGCAATTAAAAGAGGTCAGGGTAAGGCAGATTATATCCCCTAGATAGGGTTATGGTTCAAAATGTTTTAGTTGGCTCCAAACACTCAATTTAAAGGTATACCAAATTTAACAACGTACTAATAGAAGTTTCTTCATGCGTACAAAGTTTCTCAAAAGTATATTTTATTTTTCCAGTATTTTTGTGCAGATTATAACCTTTTTGAGGTTATTTAACTCCGAAAAATTACAATTTGGAAAGATGTCAATCGTCATTATACTAAAAATGTGGAAACTGCTTAATATTTCGAGAACTATTTTAGATGAAAAAATGTTCGACCTTCGCTTTAAAGCTATTAACCTGAGCTATTTACAGGGTGGTACAAAATTTTTAATAAGATATACAGAATCCAAAAATTTACAAAACGAAATTGATCTCAACTCAAATATAACGCTATTATTATTTTTACATATAGGTCAATTTAAGATACGTAAAATTTTTTTAAATTTATCTTTAATAACATGGGAGATATGGCGTTTAGAAATTCGCAATTTTGTAAACACAATATCAAATACTCTACAGTGCTAAGTAAATAATGATTTATTTTTATGTTATTGATGTAAAGTAAGCCAAGATGTATTGAAAATTACGTACCCTGTACAGGGTGTTTTATAAAGAAAAAAGTAAGCCTACATATTTCTTAATTACAGTACACAAATTATTAGAATATTAATTATACATATCAATTGAAAGTCAAGGACATAAATCAAAATGTAATTTCATATATAGTATGTTTCATTTTTCGATAACTCACAATTTGGGGATAGGTAAAACTATTTTCTCAATAGTAAATGTATTGGTAGCCATTTCTCTTAAAAATTCTGGCTCGTGAGTTATTGTAAAAAATTTTAAAAACAAATCGGGCATGTGATTGTTATAAAAGACCGTAATTTCTCAAAGTCCGTAGTACCAATTTCAATGAAATATGAAAACTAATAACCAAAATCACAAATTAATCAATTTAGTAATAGTTGGAAAAATAGAACTCTGACCGTCTTAAAAGCTCGATTTTTAATCAAATACTATTTAGCTGAGACGCGTTTATGATAAAACGGTAGCAAGTATATGCCCTATTTTATTTTAAACATGTAAAAACAGCTTTAATGGTTCCTTTTCACTTTTTGAAAGGCAACTAAATGAAATGTTTGTACAGAATTTATTTGGTTACTGGTATTGACGAGTGGGGTCAATATCCACTCAATATGTTTCTTTTGGATTATTTCTTTCAACATTCATAGGTGTGGCGGTTCATGATTGTTGGAATACCATGTACACATAGCCGGTCCCGGTTTTACTCTGGAAGCAATACGGTAACAAAGTTTTACTTTGTGTTATTCTGTTGATATGATTTTGTTAGTTGACATTATGAAATTTAGAGACAGTTTATCGGAAAGAAAGCTTCTATTTAGGGAGTTATTTTACATTGGTCCTTCACAGAGTGTAGAATGCAATTCTACGAAGGATAGAAGACAAATGATCTTGGCTTGCTACGAATCATTTATCTTGTTGACCTAGCAACACTAAATCATTGAATGGATCTCAGACAACATCAATTGAAAGACAGAACATATCTAAAAGAGCTCAAAACTACTTGTCTTTACTTCCTAAAGTTAAAATGTTTCTTTCATTTAAGGTTGCAGTTTCTTCCAGAAAACGGCGTGAACTGCAATTAAATAAGAATTTATTTTAGAAATTTATATTATTATGAACTACACATTATTACACAGTTTTCTCACATGTACGCTGTATAAAGATAGTCAAGTGATGATTCAATAAATATTTGTCCAATTTTTCCTCTTATATCCGATTTGACGCCCCTGAGTTCAAAAGTGATTTTTTGAATGATCCCCCTTTACCTGTTTAACGTAGTGCTCCACAACTCAAGCACGTTGACTAATTTTAATCAAATTTGGTATGTGGGTATATTTCTAACATATCTTTAGATTTAGAACATATTAACTACAGTTTGGGGTAGCTGTCTAAAAAACAGAAAATTGCTTATTTTTCAAAATCGGCTATAACAATTTCGATAAAATTTAGTTCAAATGCAGCCTCTAAGGTTAGGTTAGGTTAGGTTAGGTTAGATTAGGTTAGGTTAGGTTTTGTTAGGTTAGGTTGGGTCCATTGGGTGAATAAATGTCAAAACAAAAAACATAAGTGAACTTTGCCCACCGTAATTGAAAACTTAATTATAAAAAAAAATCTATAGGCCTATAAGATGAGGGCACAAGCAAAGCAACTTTACATCCTGTTTAAATATATAAATATTTTCTCAATGAAAGTGTTCATGGTTCATTTCATCTTTTGACCAACAACTACCGAACTGACATTTTAGGTGAGGAATAGCTTTGGTTGGTTTTTATTTGGTTTTAAAGATGGGATGGGTGAGAAAGTTTGTGCAATGTTTTTGCACAGAATATTTAAAAGCACGTGTAGTTGAGTCCCCCACTCTATTGGAGTTTAAGTGATACCATTTTCTTCTTCAAATCTACTAAAGACAGATCGAGTGATATGTCATTTTGTCTAAGGTAGTTGTGCATCTTATGGGGTCCGGTCAGGCTCCTATGGGGGGGGGGATGACGCCGCTTGATCAGATGGTGCAAATTAATTACGCTTTGAAACTAAAACTAATTCTATAAAGTAGTTTTTAGATTGATGTCTTTTTATTCGTTACACATAAAACTGTCGGCGCTGTCATCCAGCCCAATTCTACAACTTAACGGGAGTTCTGCAATTCCCCCGGCGGTCGGGGGCAGCCCCCGAAGGGTATCTGCAGTTCCCCCGGAGCCCCTTTTCGGGTGTACTGCAGTTCCCCCGGCGGTCATTTCTATATTAACGTTATTTGCTAACGCAACAAATAAATTATGTAATGCAATAAAAAATAACTTGTACAAGAAAAAACGGCAACAGTTACCTCCCCTACCGAAGAATATATCGGAAGTTCATAACGCTCTAAACAGTATTCGTATAGTTAGTAATGAAGATGAAAAATTACTTCAGGTTAGGTTAGGTTAGGTTAGGTTACTGAACTGCAGACATTTGGGGGGGGGGGCAGGATTATCGACCCTAATAAATTCCTTCAACCGCCGAGGGAACTGCATGTCAGCCAACGTAACACAAAAAGATTCTCTAATTGCAATGCCCTAAAGTTGGTTTTTTAGGCCATGTAGGAAATGTTAGATCAATGTGTCTTATTATACTGTAGTTGTTACACAGGTTTCTCGACATTGTCGCTTCGCTCGGCCATAGTAGGTCTCGAAGCTGTACACATGTGGAAGGATCCTCCACTCGCTACGATGATGGCGGTCTCCTACAGGATCTCATATCATAACTATTCGAATATCTAATTTTCTTAGGAGGTCATGAAATTAGAAATTACATTTTTCACCATAACTCCGCTATTTCTAATGGTAGAGAGATGGGCTTTACAAGTACATGCATAACTGAAATCTGTACTTCTCATCAAAGTCGAATAACACAAGATGGTTTTTTTTTAAATGGCCACTATTATGACATTTTCAATTCGATTAAACTTAATTTTAATAGGGTTTTACATTATAGTTCCCTATACCAAATGTCATGTTCTTACTTAATTTTTGTGACCGCTATCGTGCCCATGTACAGACGGACGCCAAATAACCAATTCACTCTATACTTCGTATACTAAAACTAAACTCCACAGCGCAACAACCCGTGAAGATTCTAGTCCCGTCGCCGTTGTTTCAACCTTCTCAACTCCATAAAGTTTGAGCCCCACGGGGATTGATCTCAGCCTTGAAGCCAGAGTACTAATCACTCTCATACTTCGCATATTGGTTAAGTAACACACTCCACCTAAAATAGTACAACTATTTTTCAAACGTTCGTAAAACAAAAGATTGTATATTGAAAATTAATCTACAGTCGTCTGTATTGTAAAGGAGTCAAACAATACATGACGTAATGAAGCAAAAAGTTGCATCTACCTAGGTCCCACAATGGCGCCTATTGTTTGAAAAACATAAGCGGCCTACACAAGTCTTAATTTGAATAACGTTCAACTAGATCCCTACAATTCTATCTAATATTGAGGTGATGTTTTAACAATTTTGCATTTCATTATTAACACTCTTATTTCGTACCTCTTAATTGGTGTCCAAATTAGTTGATTATTAAAACAAAATGAGCTCTTGTTGGACGTTGAAGAACCTACACATTAAGAGCTATCCTTGTAAACAAAAAGTTTTTGGATTTAAAAAATCCGCAATTATTACGATATTATAGACCTCAAATAAAAAAGCGATCACAAAAGAACTTATAAGAGGACGATGCTACCACTCGTTTTGTTCATAGCTTTATTGGTCTTCATAAATAAATAATTACCATATCAGCCTATCTGGGTCTAGATTGCTAGACAAATTTCATCGGGTGATGTATCCTCAGGACATCGAGCTTCCATTAATATAATCCTCTTTTTATGTCTAGGATTCGCTACTAATCGTAGCTCCTCTGGTTTCCTCGCGATTCTGGCTCAAAACCGGTGGTCTTCAGTTGGGTGATGTCGAATTGGGCCCATGGTCAGTTCGGAGGCAGTGTCGAATTGGGCCCATACCTCTACAATCATGACCTTCAAAATGGAATGCTCGCATCCACCGTAGTTTTAAATACATTCAAACATCTAAGATAGATGTTTGGTTAGGTTAGGTTAGGTAAAATAAAAACGAATGTCTGATCACTTAACAAAACTAATGTTGCCCGATCACCTAACTAATGATAAATGTTGGCCGGCTGACAAGGGCCCAATTCAACCCCGACCCTTCGAGGATTGACGGTAATCCGCCTACAAATGTTTTGATCGTGGGCCCAGTTCGACCGTGTCCCTTCGGTTGTTCACATTTAGACAAGTACCCTCTTGCTTCTCTAAGGCTACGATGTTTTAATTTTGGTGGTTTGTTATTATTTTCGCTTGACATTTGGCGAAAATTTTCATTTTTCACTAAGACTTTACGAAAATGTGGAAACTTGGAAAAGCTAATTTGAGTAAAATATGATATGTGTTTTTACGGCATATAACGCAAAATTTTGAGTTACAGCGAAGCGCCAATATTACCATTACAACGCAATCAGTTTATTGGTTGTTGAGACATCACTGCATACATTCTTCGGGCCACTGGTAAACAAAATCTCCCCTCCTCCTTCATATGCTCTATATATAGAACGAGACTATGTGATAATTACATACAAACTACGTTTACACGGAACGTGCATTGTAGGCTAAGTAATTATTATTAGCACGGGCTTTATTACACTGAATACCGACATGCAAGCAAAGTTCAAAGTGTAACCTATGGGTCTGACAGAAGAAAGTATTCTGATTTTAAAGTTAATGGATTGTTCGTATTGTTCTATATAGTTTATTCCGACATTTACCATCATATACGACGTTTCGAAAATATAAATCATCTCTCGTTATCAATTGATAAACTTAGAACATGAGAAATATGAAACGAACTAAAATAGAATATAAAATTAAAAGTTCTCATCTAAAAAAGTAACACAGGAGGGTTAGACGCGCCCGGTTAGCTACACAAAAAAAAAGAGATAGGGTTAGCTATTTTGTCCCTGACCTGTCAAATTAGCTTAGAGAATAAGTCACAGAATCAACAAAAGAAATTCCAACACCAAGTTGAACCGAGAAGCTATACTGCTCAACTAAGTCCACAGGGATTGTATGCAAAGTTTTAAAAAGAGTTTTTATGAGATGTGAGACAAAACAATTAAATGGTCGTTAAAAGATGGATTCCATTTTCGTTAATTTCTCTTTATTAGGGTCCGTAGGTAAAACCAAGGATAATTAAAATTTCACGCGCGTGTATGACTGTAAGTCGCAACCCATCTACACACAAAAATCGATAAATCCTATATGTTTTAAACTTTCCAGTATTTTCTTTGTATCGTTCTATACATAGAAAAAAACAGTAAGAAAAATGAGCTTGGAATAGTTAAGGGGCAAAACTATTGATTTTAGAAATTTTATTTTTGGAAATATTATGTGTGCGTATATAGCCTATATATATATATATTATGTGTGCAGTTTTAAGGTAATATATATTAAGTAATATTTTTTTAAACTTTAAGTAATATATATTGCTTTAAGTTTTAAGTTTATATATATATATATATATATATATATATATATATAACTACAAGTTAACTGATTACGAAATATGTATGTTTAGTTGGCGAATAAATTAATAATGCTGGTGCTAGGCTGTTTAAAAGATTTAGACTTTATAAAAATAACTGTCCCTAAGTACCTAAGTCTTGTGATTTTAGCATACGTTTGGCCCTTTTATTTTGGTTTTTACCTTATCGGCATATTTGGAAACATATCGACCAATACGTTTTGTTTGAGACCTTAAAAGCTACACATGAGCAAATTTTTTGGGCTGATTTTGAGAACATCGTAATTTTGTGGTTTTTCTCATGGCAACTACCCCCAAAATTTTAGTTTTCAAACGAGATAGGCTTTTTTATCAAAATATGTTCACATAAATAACCATTAAAATTGATCCTGACGTAAATATTACCAAAATTTATACCCAAATTATTTTTTTGAATAAATTTCTTGTATATAAAAATTTACAAACGAGTTTTAATTAAATGTACTAGTTGTGGTGCAATAAAAATGAGACATATCCATTCATTTTATTTTTACAATTCAAAAATTATCTGTAAATGAAATTTAAATTATAAACTGTATCAACTTTATAAATTGTCATTATATTTCTGTAAATATTGTTACTGTAAATAGAAGAAAGAAACAAAGAAATTAAGATAATAATAATAAAATATATATATATATATATATATATATATATATATATATATATGTATTATGCACAGACAGACATCGTTCCTAAAAGCGACATCCGCCAAAAACTCAACATCAATATAAAGACCCATCACATAATTATAGATATGTGGGGTAATAAAGACATATACACTGTGACACTGTAGTCAATAACCTACTCAAAATGATTGTATCGCATTTCGTTTGTTTAAAACGTCAATATTTAGTCCACAGTGTACACAAATACACCTTTAAAAACTTTATGATTTAAATATCACATATAACATTACGTTCCGTACTCCATACAAAGTGTCAACTTGGCAAAGAAATCTGTCTTTGTCTGAATTGTACAAGAATGGGGTCAACAATGCATATTACCCCAGACATAACAAATCTTTCACTGTATCCGACTCTGTCGCTTGTGGAACTCACTGCCAAATTCCATTAAATCCTTTCTAAGTAGTGCATAATTTACATAAACACTTGGGACTTATTGCAGACGTGAACTGATGTTTCTCGCAATGTCATGAAATGCTTTTCTTTAAGTTCTTTAAGAAGGAATGAACGTATGTAATTAATTGTTAAAAGAAAAACAAATTGAAGGGCGCCATCGTATTGCACACCCAGCCCGATGATACGATGTAATGCAAGTAGATAATCTAAATGTAAAAGCAGTCAAAAGTTGTTTTCTTGGACCTAGTAGGAAATTGACAAATTTCATTGATAGATCAAGGAGTCTTACCAGTAGGGTAAGTTTGCTTAAAACAGTTGTTACACAGGTTTTCTGAACCTCGTAATTGTGTATAACAACTTTCTTCAAATGAACTAGGCCCTAGTGGAACCCGTAATATAACTCCACTCGCTTTGCTCATGTCCGTGTCTCGGCTCTAGTGGAGTTCCACTCGCTACGCTCGTATCGATAGGTCAGAATTCGAAATTACATTTTGAGAATAACTTTACTCGCCAACGTAGAGAGTTGGTATCGTTACATGGAAAATTTAAATCTGAAAATTGTATCTAATTTAGTGTGTTTTAAGTTGAATAACACACGGGATAGGAACAAAAAACTTTAAAATTTGGACGGCATTTAACATTTCTTAAAATTTCTATATGAGACATTTATAATGAGTACAAACATTTAGTCCATCATGGCACTTTAATACAATGTAATGCTCAAAATTTGGTCTCTTGGACTTTGTAGGAAATGCCCATTTAAGTTTATATCAAAGAGTCTTATTCAGTAAGACAAGTTTGTTTAAAACAGTTGTTAGGCTACACAGGTTTTCTGAACCTCGTAATTGTGTATATCACTACTTGAGGACTGCTAGTATTTAAACATCTCCACTCGCTTCGCTCGTGTCAGTGTCTCGTTAAAGTCTAAGGTCATGCAGTCTCGCGTAACTATACGAATATCACATTTTCTTTGAAGGTCGGTGTCTTCGCTTTTTGTCATCTTTCGGATGGTTGACTACCATTACATTCACAACTGAAATCTCAAAATTTGTATAATTTAATGTGTTATAAGTTGAATAACACAAGAGATAGAAACAATTTTTTTTATATGGTCGCCATTTGTAATTTTCAATTAAATTTCTTAAAATTTCGTTAGGGTTATCTATGAGCACATTATAGTCCACTATACCAAAATTCATGCTTCAATCTTTATGTGTTCTTGCCGCTATAATAATGCTTCCCACAGGACGGACGCGTGTCCAAAATCATTTGTTATGTCTGAACTATACTTCTTATTATTATTATAACGGTAACACTTGGTCCTTTTGATTTATTTGTTTATTAATACTGTTATGGGATAGCCTCTTCAAATAAATTCGTTATTCAAGTAAATTAAAAAATCGAAAAAATGAAACATAATTATTTTAAACGAACAAAATTACTGTTTAGAAGATCTTTTTTTATGTGCTAAAAATAGCAATTTTCGCAAAAAAAATTTTAGTTTCTTTGATTTTGATTTTATTTTTAGTATAACATTCAAAAATACTAACATCTAAGAAAGTAACAAATTTACAAGAACTTGTTCAGGTGAACTTTAATTATAAAAATTGTTTTAAAATTATAAAAATTTATTTATATTTTCAATTTCATATTGCCAAATTATAAAAATATCTTCTATAATAATTATTATCCTTTCGTAATTTTGACAAAGGCACGAACCGAAATATTATTTTATATTTTTAATTTATTTTGTTGTATAAATAAAATTAATATATAAAAATATAATATGTATTTTTACTATTCTGTGAATATTATGTTTAAAATAATAAAAATTTATTTTTTATACCATAATTTAATCTATTCGATTTTAAGAGTAAGTGTAACAAAAGACCTGATAGTTCTAATTTTGTCATAAAATACAAACACATATTTTAATAGAGGAAGCCCTTGTAAGTAATGAGTAGACTTACTGATTATGACGTCACTGTGGAGATTAACACTCACCTGCAATCACACAAGAACAGAAAATTAGCAAATTATTTACATAAAATGATCAAAAAAATCATACAACATAATACGAGATACATACATCTATCTCCCAATTTATAATTTTTGTAGAAAACAGAAAATTATTTCAGTAATTCAGTTTGGCTTTATTCAATTACTTCCTTTAAAATAATGCTTTCCCCCTCCCACCACCCTCCTTTAACTTTGTTTTTAGGGTCCATAGGTAAAACCAAGGACCCTTACGCTCGTGTCTGTCCGTCTTTCTGTCTATAAGTCGCAACCAGTCTACACAAACAAGACGATAAATCTACATATTTCAAACTTTGGATTTAAATTATTTGTACTATCCTACGTATAAGAAAAATATAGCGCTAACATTGGGACAAAAACTATCGGGTCTAACATTTTATTGTTGGAAATATTAGGTGTGGGTATTAAATAAAACTATAAGTTATTCTGATTACGAATATGTATGTTTCGACGAAGAAATTAATATGTTGGCGCTACCTACTAAAAAACACTTCGACTTTATAAAAACAAACGTCCCCATATATCTACGGACGCTTTATATAAAAGTCCCTATATATCTACAAACGTCCCTATATATCTACGGACGTTTTATATAAAAGTCCCTATATATCTACAAACGTCCCTATATATCTACGGACGTTTTATATAAAAGTCCCTATATATCTACAAACGTCCCTATATATCTACGGAAGTTTTATATAAAAGTTCCTCTTTATCTACAAACGTCCCTATATATCTACGGACGTTTTATATAAAAGTCCCTATATATCTACAAACGTCCCTATATATCTACGGACGTTTTATATAAAAGTCGTGTGTTTTTAGCACACACTTGACATTTTTATTATTGTGAAGCTAAACTTGGTTTTCGGCAATTTTCTTCGTAATGAGAAGTTCATTTTACAATTCCATATTTTCTAATTTTGGATTTCAGAGAATAGAAGATGATAGGTCAAAAATTTCAAATGAGACTATCGTCATGTGATATCATTTTAAAAGGCTCGATGAGACAAGACAGATTACATGAATTTTGTTTACCACAGTAACTAAAGTACGTGGGGTAAAATGGAAGGGTTAGATCGATCTTCTGACATTAAATCCACTGAAATTATTTTTACTGAGTCATTAAAAATAACTGTCAACATCAGAAAAACAACATGATATGAAGATTTACGAAACGGATTTGAAGATGACTGCTGAAGAATAACACAAGAAATATTTACAAATGTTCCACACAGATGTGAACAACGGTTGTATGACATGCGGACATCATACGTACAAAAAATTAACAACCATTAAACATATTAGGCCATCATGGTACTAACCCAGCCCTATAATACTATTTAATACAAACAGATTCTCTAAATATAATGTCAAAATATTGGTCTCTTGGACGTGTAGGAAATTTAAAATTAGATCAAAGAGTCTTATCCAGTAGGGTGAGTTTGTTTAAAACAGTTGTTACACAGTTTATCTGAACATCGTAATTATGTATATATATAGGAATGATGTTGTGTGTTACTAGATGTGTGATCCTAGATGTTAGTGTTAAGTTGACCTGTATTTTAGTTTTTAGTTCTTAGTTGTCTGACGATGCCTAACGGCGAAACAGCTGTAGCAATAAATTGTTGTTTGTGAAATTCTAAGTGCTTTTTCATTTTTGTTTTGACTTATACAAATATATTTTCTTTGATGCTCAGAGTTATTCGCTTTTTGTCGTTTTTGTGCTGGTATCTATTACATGCATAAATGAAATATGAAATTTTGCATATTATTTAGTTGAATATCACACAAGATATGAACAAAAACTGTTTAAAACGGCCGCCATTTTGACATTTTCAATTCAATTTTTCTGAATTTCAATAGAGTTCTAAGTACACTATAGTCCTCTATACTAAATTTCATGTCCCTATCTTTTTTCGTCGCCGCAGTTACCTCAGGAAACCGAAAAAAATAATTTCGGCTGACATCCCGTCCATCGTCGTTGTCGTCTGTACTTAAGCACGAGAGCTGCCACAAAAATGAAGATAAGAACATAAAATTGTGTATAGCTGACTAATAAAGTACTCATATAGAAAAACACTATTAGAATTTTTTATAACCGAATTGAAAATTTGGTTATATTTGAACTCGAGCGCTGTTCACCTTATACCAAGTTACATACAAAATTTGCATATTTCAGTTCTCCATATAATGGTACCGATCCTACCACTCCTACAATGAAGAACAGCAAAGTTATTGTCAAAAATGTTGAATCCTGACAAAAAAAAAGTGATATTTGTATAGTTAGGAAATTCAGGGTCGAGTTCCAGAGAGTGGAGGCTTCTTGAGATATGTAGAACTCCGAGGTCCGCGAGACACTAACATGAGCGAAGCGACTCAGAAAGTAACTTCAGGGTATTACATTTAGAGGATCTGCGACGTTTATTGCGCCCACTTTACTCAGTTACAACAACCTTTACACACAATTGTACGATTTGAAGAGGATTTAGAGAGAGTAGAACTTCCACTTCTAGTTGCTCGGGCTTGCAGTCTATTAGTAGGTGACGAGGGGGTTTCCTCACAGTACCTTAGGTCAAGATGTCCTCCGAGTGTACCATGGCTCGTAAGTAGTCTTATCGTATTCGTTCATAGACTAACGCTAGCTCTGAATCTCTTACGATCGTAACTCTCGAGATTTTTCTTACCTTGCCTCAGTCAGTTCTTTGGTTTCTGTCTACAGTTTCGATGTTACTGGCGTCTTCACATTTTTTTAGTCTCATCTTGAACTAGTTATCTCCAAGTTCACAGAATGGTTCTGGCCCTACGAATGGGTTTGACTTGGCAATCCTGAGTATCCTAGCTGGGTCTACACCTTTTTTCATGCAGTTTTAAATTAGATTCCTCTCTTTCATATCATTTCCTTCTTGACTAACTCTTGTTCTTTTCAGACCCTGGAGGTATTAGTATTCGAAGCCTTGGAGTTTTCTTTTTTTATTCGGCGACGGCATTCCTCAGGTTTGCCACGGTCGTCAGTCTCTGAGGAATTTTTGTCTTTAAAATCACGTATGTGTGAAAATGAAACAAATAACTATAACTGGAATTTAAATACTACTCAAGGGAAATTCTACTAAGATCGGAAGAAGTATGGAAACAAATTCTGATTTATAGTGTTCTTGCGGAATTAGTATTTAGTTAGATAAGACTGCTCACCTTAGAAATCGTCTGTTTTAACCATAGGATCACCAGTTCTTGAACTATTATTATGAAAATAGGTTGAATGTGTCTATAAAGGTTCATACAAATGTTTTACTTTAAAAGTAAGTAAATAGTTTCACAATCATTTCTTAAACTGCAAATAGAAAAACACATATATTCAAACTCGCTGCGTCAGACTTTTGCCTATTATATCAGTTTATGTTTTGATAATGAAATAAATTTTGGTATTAATTTTAATATAACAGCAGCTATTTCTTGTTGAAACTCCATATTCAAGGATTAAAAAAAGCAATAAAGCTTAAGTTTCAAAATATTTTAATAATATAAATGAGCTACAATTGTTTCGTCTTGCGGCATCATCGGGCAAATTGATTCGCAAGGCGAAACAATTGTAACTCATTTATATTAAAATATTTTGAAACTTTAGCTTTATTGCTTTATTTAATACTTGAAAGTTTAAATTCATATTTTTTAAGGTTTAGATCATAAACTTTTACATTTCACCAAAATTTTACGTCGTCTATGAACCTTACTTAGAAAATCAGGGAAATACTGACCAAGGCTTTACGTTTAGCTAAGTTTTTTAATTAAATGTGATTCCCTAAATAGGCGACACGTCACTAGTGGAAGAACGCCTCCATGATCTACCGACACAACTTTCAATAAAGTAATTAAAACCAATCAAAACCTTCACATTAGAAAACCGGTTAAGACTACAACTGGTTTGAATCCTACGATATGCAATGCACAATTTATTATAACCTCAAATAAAGATATTTATTTTTAGCTCTTTTTGTAGGCTTCACAAATAATTCATTTTTTGTGTTAAAAATAAACATAATCGAAAAATATAGATTTACTCGGTAATAAAAGCATTTAAATTGTTAGATTTTAATGTTCGTTAAATACGATTTAGTAATATCATATATAATCATAGTAACGAGCAAGTTGGTAGGTGTCATCAGGGTACTTACCCAGCCACATCATACAATGTAATAAAAGCAGATCTTCTAAATGTAATGGCCAAAGTGTAAAAATGTTCTTGGGCCTTGAAATATGAAATTAAATCAAAGAATTTTATCCAGTAACGTAAGTTTAATTCAATCATTATACCTTCTAGATCAATTTTTTAATGGGATAAACTTACGTCTACACCAATAACCTTCAGCGTTATGTCGTATTTGATAAAACGGCGGCAAAGTTTCTTTTTTTCTTCTTTTTTTTGTCAACATAGATTTGAGTCATTATTTTTCCAGTCAAATTTGAACGAAATCATTATTGAGAAATTAAGTATTTTATAACAGCTTCTTGTTAGATTTTGTTTTTGTTGTTTTGTTATTTGTTTTTTTACCGATAACTAACGAGCCGGGATTTTTGAAAAATACCCGCATATTAAAACATTAATTAGAATCTGTCCACGTTTTCCGGACAAAGCACTGCACAAACTACAGACAGAGAGACCTCAAAACGCTATCAGCAAATCACTCGACATGATTTTTAACCTACCACACGTACGTAATATAGAAAAATAAAAAACAGCAAATGTAACCCACTTATTATAGAACCACTCGATACTTTGAGATGCTAGTACTGTATCGGCACAGCTGTGGGGGGAGGGGATTCTCCTCTCCTCCAATGTTCATATGTTGCTCTCACTATATTAAACACCAAAGGAACTTTTATAAATAAATCATCTGCTTGAGAAAACATGTAACTTAATGTACAACATTAATATGAAGTATGGCCGACATTTATTTGCGCTCTTATCTTATCTAAATTTCCCGTATTTTTGAAATATCTCTGCAACAAAAGAGCGCTGACTGTAACAAATGGGTCTTCATAAATTGTGTCCTTGTTAAGCTGCTCGTTGTGTATTCCATTGCGTCTATCAAGATCAACCTTTATTGTATACGTCACATTCAGCAACAAAATGTGATTTGGTGCAACTTTACACGATTCTAGGACAGACGTTTAAAATTACAATAACTTTAAAATTTTAATTTTAAACAATAGATGGTGTATAGAGTCTGCTTTATGTAACGGGAAGTTAGTGGAAAACAAAGGTAATGCAGGTCCACGGATCTCTCTACACTTTGGCTCCCTTGACCCTGCCAAACCAGCAAGAGTCAGGTATATAATTATTTTATAAAAATGAGACGTAAAAGTTAATGTGACAACCTAGTTCTACCGGCATAGTTAGACGGTTTCCACCGTAACAACCGTTTGTCCTTTTGGAACTCAAACCGCAAACCAAAGACTTAATACAATACCAGGTCGCAACCAAAGTATGTGTACCACTTCATATCTGGGTAGTAAACTGTAAAACTCGACATAAAAATATTGCACAAACTACACTCACTCGCAATCAAAATATTAACAAAACAAAATTATTCCTCGCCAAATATTTAATTCCGATAGATGCCAGTTAAAAATCACCTTGGAGATATTGTAGATTAACAATATTTAAATAAGTAAACTATAACAAAACTGTTATAGTTTATTTATTGTAGCTCATGGATCACTCAAGATGGCGACTTTGTCGTTGAAACGGGTTTGAATAATTAAACGTATTTTTGTGAGTATTTCTGTTCTAATTTAAATAAGGTGTAAACTTGTTTCATTTTTTTCATGAACTCGTCTTAAGTATTTAAGATGAAATCAAATTAATTTATTTTCGTATTTTGGAAATTATTCCTTAATGGTAACTTTATTGTTTATACTTTAGTTTGGATCATTATTCTTCACATTTCAACAATACTTAAATGATATCGGTAAAACCAATCATCTTAAAAGAACTGATGCTGATTAAATATAAATCGCTAAATTATATGTTAAAACTTGATCCGTTAACAAATTTCCAAGTACCGGTAGAATAGGCAATAATTTTAAAATGTCATACGGCAAAACAAAATATTTTAGTGGAATTATTTTTAAGAATATCATCCCTCAAGGGGCTCATTTATTGAGTACGGTGTGCCAAGAGGGTCTCTACCTGGGTCTACTAACTGGATCTACAATTTTTTCATATAGTCTTGGATTAGATCCCTCTCTTTCATCTTTCCTATCAGATCTTTATTTCACTTCCGATCCTGATGCTATGAATATTATTATTAGAGTAGCCTACTAAGGGTATTTATTTTTTCTCTTCCTATTTTATTAAGTTTTAAAGTTAGAGTATGATTCGAACACTAATTGGAACACTTTTTTTTTAAAAAACGCAGTCGTTTCTGAATTATAACCAAGATGATAACAGAAAAGTTTTTTGCTTCTAAACAACAAAAAAAGAAATGTAAGACTATGAAAAATAAGTATTAATACTTCCTTGATAAAAATAAATAATGAAGTTGTTGCAATAAGATTGTTACAAAGAATGCTACTCCCCTATAAATGAATGAATATGACCTCGCTATTTTTTTTTTTCCAATTTACCACCTTATTATTTTATCCCTCTTTGGTAATGTCATAATGAGAAAACATAAACCCATGCACTATATGATCTCAATATCAAATGGTATCATGCTATGTTTTCATTACAGACTGTGGGTTTTTACTACATAATTTTTTCATTCCTAAAATAATAATTTTTCACCATAATTCTGTAACTCTTGATAATTTCAGGTGAATGGGTTTTGGTAAGTGCCTATTGTTTCAGGAACCGTAATTACCTCTCTCATGCCAATCGAGTCAGGAACCGTCAAAACTGATAGATCAGTAAAAGTTGATTTCTACTTTTTTTTGGCTACACAATACTATCTATATACCATGTATATCTAGTAATGTAATATTATCCGAGATATCTCCAATGGTGTAACATGGAGCCAAAGAATGTCTGTATTTACATGAACATTTATGACCCTCCACCTTTTGGTCCAGATATATTATTATCACTAAAGTTTTGACATTTTCCAACTGTTTCTTTATTACTTTTGTCAATAGCTAGGCTCTTATCATCAGCAAAAAGTGTGATTGTGACCATTTCTGTTTGCGAGATATCATTGGTGTACAACAAGTAGAGAACTGGTCCAAAGACATTTCTCTGTTGCACGTACAACTCACTTTATCTTCAGGTAAACTAATTTTAACGATAGTAAAAGGTAATTTTAAAGATGCATTTCATAATTTACTACTATTTTTACTGGTGTTTAAAGAAGATTGGTTTGAACTAATTCACAATAACTGTATTTGTCTAATATTTTTTAGAGGAGGCGAAGGAGTTAAATGGATCAAAAAGCATTGAATAAGTCGAAAATTTCAAGAAAAAAATTGCAATTATTAACGAAACATTTTACAAAATAAAAATTAATATGTAAATTTAAGAAAGAATGGTTATTAATATTCTAACTATCTTAATACATCGCGTTTTAGCCGTCATTTTCGTTTGATTAGTGAGAATTATTCCTCTAAAATGAAGTATAACAGTTACTTTACAATTTTTAACAACCTCCATCTACTTAAACCCAAAATTAGGATTTACTGAGGTAGCCATTCTTAGCCGAGAAGATTCTCAAAGTGGGGAGATGCAATTTCTATTTTAACTATCTTAATACAACAACAACATAAACAGTCGTCATTGTTACAGTGATGCAAAACTTTTTTTTTTCGCGTATATTTCTTCTCTCATCGAACCCTTTAAAATGATGTAGCACAGGACAGTACGTCCTATTTTAAATTTTTGACTTACCCTCGCCCTATTATCACCTTAGGCCTAAGTCAAAAATTTTAAAATGTGAGCTCATAAAAGCTCCATTACACCGTGTTTAACCATCAAAGTGTATACATAACAAAGTTAAAATGAGGAAGGGTTCAAGTTTCTAATTATTGCAAGATTGTTTCTACTGGTAGGATCAATGACCATTTCATAGCATCGGGTCCATGAAGGATACCGCAATATCACTAAAACACAGTAAGTAACCCCAAAGCAATAATATTTATTACCCGCTACAAAAGCTTACAATTAATGAACCCTCTTCCTTCATTACAATTAATAACAGACATCACTCCACTCTGTCTTTGCCACTTTGTTTTCACAAGTTTTCTATTAACATCAAAATTATTCGAGGAAATGAAATTCTTCCCCTTAGCGCGGTCTCTTGTAAATGTAGATTAAAGAAAATATACTTCTGTGCTTCAAAGTAGACACTAATTGTTGATTTAATATTATTTGACTAAATACGTTTTTGTGGTTCTCGTTTCGTGTCTCTCTCTCTCTCTCTCTCTCTCTCTCTCTCTCTCTCTCTCTCTCTCTCTCTCTCTCTCTCTCTCTCTCTCTCTCTCTCTCTCTCTCTCTCTCTCTCTCTCTCTCTCTCTCTCTCTCTCTCTCTCTCTCTCTCTCTCTCTCTCTCTCTTTCTCTCTCTCTTTCTTTCTTTCTCTCAATATATGGAGAGAGGGAGAGATTAATTTCAACTTGTCTCTGTTTGTAAAGTTATTACAACAGACAAACTATTCCTATTCTCAAGCTGTTTTCTTTTCTATAATGTATGTACGATATACAATTTGATCCAGTAGTTCTCAAGTTGTAATAAAAAAAAATTTGTTTTAATGTCCCAAGAGATGGCCAAAATACGCTCAAAGATAAAATTTTACATGTTTTTGGAAATGTAAAACACTATCAACAAATAACGCACACTTCAAAACTCGTATTCTCATAACTAGTTCTATTCTGAACAGATAATAATGGCACTAACTTTATCAATTTATTCACTATAGCCGCACTTCTGTCTCTTCAAGTAGACCTATTACAGAGATAAATCCCACTAGATCTGTTCGTTTTGTTTGTACATTTGTTAACTAATTTATTGCAAACACTTTGAAAGCTTTCAAGCACATGTTCCAATTCGATATAAATAACTGTTTCAAGATGATAATATGATATGTTTGGCGAACCATCTGGAGCCGGTCCACTTTGTTATGAGACCATAGTCCTACTTGTGCCGAGGGTTGTAGGACTTTGCGTAGCAGTACGTTTCAAAACTTGTGGACATTCAACACAGAACTCCATAACTTTTTGCTTCAGGCTTGTATAATGTACGCACTCTGAATGTATCCAAAAAGGCTGGAACGATTTTCATATGTTTTCATTAATCTCCAATCTCGTACTGGAATACTCTAAGAATCTGGATGTTTGAAATGTCGTTTTTAAATCTACAAAAGAGAAAACCTCAAAATATAAGAACATTTTGATAAGAACATTTTGGAGATCCTTCCATACCTATTTTTCTCACTTAAATTATAAAAACCTCAAAAATTGATCATAATTTGGTAAGGTAAGAAACCATTTTATACATACTTTTCTCCTTTAATTTAAAAAACCTCAGAAATTTAGCAAAATTTGATAAGGTGGGAGGCCCTTTCATACCTACAATCTCCCTAACTTAAAAAATAAAGTCCTTTTTTCAAAGTTAGAGATCCTTTTGTATCTACTTTTCTCCCTTCAATTAAAAAAAAACTCAAAAATTTAGTACATTTTGGTAAGGTTCAGAAACTCTTTTATACCTAATTTTCTCCCTAACTTAAAAAACTTCCCAAAAGAAAAAAAAATGGAAATAAAAAAAATCAACACTTGTCAACTTCATGTTTATTTATTAATTTCCAGGTTGTACTTTGTGCTAACACTGTCAAGTATATCGAATGACCCTGGATATATAATAGAGATGAATTGAACATGTTACAAAAAATAAAAGAACTTCAAGAAGATTCAGTCAGTACTCGATAGGATGGCAGTTTTATAAGCTGCAAACAGGTACTGAAAGGACTTATAGCGCACAACTCTTGAGTTATTGGAGCCACTGAACAACCACGTGGACGATTAGATACTACAGCTTCTGGACGTTATGAAGGACTGCGAAAGTTGAAGTGGACTAAACCAAATGTTTTGATCCTGTAATTCAGCTGCAGCAACCAGAGAGAAGATATGGATTGGTAAATGGACTGGAACTTACTTAATTTATTAAAACTAAGTTACTACAGAGGTTGTATATAATATCCATAAGGGTCAAGAGTGTGCTGAAATCACAAGACTTAGGGTCCGAAGTCCGACAGACGCTCGTGTGAAACTATTAAGGTTCTTTGGTTTTTACCTAGGGACCCTAATAAAGAGAAATAAATGAAAATGCAGTCCATCATTGAATTAAAGGTTATTGTATTGTTTGTCTCACAACTCACAAAACTGCTTTTTAAAACTTACACGTTTCGAGTTTCTCATTGCGTGGTTAAATTAAATTGTATTCATCATACAATATAAGATTTCACACTGTAATTTAATTTCAATTTCAAATAATGTTTTTCAGATTTATTTTGTAGATCACGCCGTATTCAAGTTAGAGAGGGGGGAACATAATATTTGACAATTTAAATTTAATCTAGCGCCAACATTAATTTGTTCTTCAAATAAACATACATATTCGTAATCAGCACACCTTCTAGTTTTATTTGATATTCTACACTAAATTTTCCAAGACTCGACAGTTCTCGCACCTTAACTACCCTAGGTGAATTTTTTGTTACAGATATATTTTTCCTATATGTGGGACAATACAAAAAATATAAATGGAAAGTTTGAAATGTATATGATTTACGTCTCGTCTGTGTAGACTGGTTGCGTCCCACTGACAGATAGACGGACAAATACGTGCGTGAAATAATGAGAGCCCTTGGTTTTACTTACAGACTCTAAAAAAAACATACTAACTTTTTTGTGTGATAAACACTCTTAGCACATTATGAACTGATGAATTCCCCCGGAGATGGTTTTGATGATTTTTTTACGGTTAAAAACCGCTCAGTTAATATCGCCTTAAACAAAAGAAAAGATCATAAAATAATAACCACCCCCACCCCGCCTTCGTAAAAAAAGAACTTCATTGTGCGACGTCATACGACCTAACATTAACCAAATCCATGAAATTATCAAAATATGAGAAATTGTCTATTTCAAAAAGTCAGTAAACTGATATGAATTTGTTTTCGTTCTGGAGTCAACTTTCAAATATTAAGATGAGCATACGAAAGAATTTCTCTTAGTAAAGTAATAAAATGTTAAAACTTATATGGAATAACTTGGCACTCAATTATAAGAGCCCATTTAAGGGAGACAGAGTTAAAGTTTTGTTTTGTAAACTTAATATAACTACGTACTAATCTGTTTTATGTATGTTTGTAGTAAATAGTTGAAGAAACTTTAACGGAAAACAAAGCTGAATGCGTAACGTCTCATTCTATTTATAGAATGTAATGTGATAACAAGTTTATGGTACTTACCCAGCCCGATCATACAATGTAATACAAGTATAATGTAATGCTAAAAAGATGGCTTTTTGTACAAACTATTAAATTGTATTAGTAGATCAAGGAAGTCTCACCCAGTAATGTAAGTTTGTTTAATACATTTGCTACACTGGTTTTCTGAACCTCGTAATTGTGTATATCAGTATTTTCTTGAGGTAGGCTACGCCCTAACGCGCCTCATAGACGTGTATCAATGGACAGGTTTCATCTGAGTTGTGGAGTTTGGATGCGCAGTGGGTCTAGGCGTGGTCTAGGTGTCAGTAAGGTGGTAGGGGAAGGGGCCGCCTCAGTCTGTGTTGGGTGTTGGTACTAACAACGATGTCCGCAAGACCGCTGGATCGGGGACAGTAGTCGGCGCTGACTGTTTCCCCTACAATGCCTCAGTCCCCACGCGGCCTCGAACTACAAACTTTACCTCCCCTTCAAAGCGCTGGTCACAGCTCAGATGAAACCTGTCCATTTATATATATTAAAACATCTTCATTTGCATCGTTCAGGTCACTATCTTGACTCTGGTGGTCTCGTGGAAGTATAGATGTGGAACAACCACCACCTTGACTCTGGTAGTCTCGTGGAAGTATAGATGTGGAACAACCACCACCTTGACTCTGGTAGTCTCGTGGAAGTATAGATGTGGAACAACCTCCAACTTGACTCTGGTGGTCTCGTGGAAGTATAGATGTGGAACAACCTCCACCTTGACTCTGGTAGTCTCGTGGAAGTATAGATGTGGAACAACCTCCACCTTGACTCCGGTGGTCTCATGGGAGTATAGATGTGGAACAACCTCCACCTTGACTCTGGTGATCTCGTGGAAGTATAGATGTGGAACAACCTCCACCTTGACTCTGGTGATCTCGTGGAAGTATAGATGTGGAACAACCTCCACCTTGACTCTGGTGGTCTCATAGAAGTATAGATGTGGCACAACCTCCACCTTGACTCTGGTGATCTCGTGGAAGTATAGATGTGGAACAACCTCCACCTTGACTCTGGTGGTCTCGTGGAAGTATAGATGTGGAACAACCTCCACCTTGACTCTGGTGGTCTCGTGGAAGTATAGATGTGGAACAACCTCCACCTTGACTCTGGTGGTCTCGTGGAAGTATAGATGTGGAACAACCTCCACCTTGACTCTGGTGATCTCGTGGAAGTATAGATGTGGAACAACCTCCACCTTGACTCTGGTGGTCTCATAGAAGTATAGATGTGGAACAACCTCCACTCGTTACACTCGTATCGATGACGCGGCCCTGTCGGATCTCTTTGCTAAACGAAAATCACATATTCTTGGCAAGTCAGAATTTATAATTACATTTTTAACAATAACTTGGGGTTGGTGCCAACACATGCAGAATTAAAAACTTGAAATTTTTATCTCATTTAACGTGTAATAAGTTGAATAACACGTGAGATATGAAATAAAACACTGTTTAATTTCACGACATTTTAATTCAATTTTTTAAATTTCAATTGGGTTCGCAATAAGCACACTATAGACTCCTACACCAAATTTCATGCTCCGTCTTAATTTAATTTTTGTGGGGGGTTATCGTGCTTACGTACAGACGACAACGGAGGGACGGTACGTTGAAAACCCCTTTTTCCAGTCTTCTGTACCGTCAGAATCAGTCAAAAAAAATGAGTCGAAAATTTTGACGATTACATTTATTAAATAACAACACCGTGTTTTACATTTTGGATAAAGCAGTGAGAACTACTTGTGAGCTCTTTGGACGTCATTGAACTTTCATGATAAACAACGTTTAGTGCAGTTGTGTTTTCTATTAATGCTAACTTGAGCAACGTGCCTTTTTCAAATTTATTGCATTTACAACGTTATGTTTTCGTTTTCAAATGTTTAATGAGGCTTTGAAGAGTATTTGTCTCATGCAGGTTTGTTTATGGAACTATACAACATTTATTGAAGGAAGTCGGAACGGAGAAGACGACCTTTCACTTCAAGTAGCGGAAAATATCGAACCATGATTGTTCGATAAGATCCCCGTATCAGTGTCACCTGGAACTGTGTCACCTGTAAAGATGCTGTGTGACATGACGGTAGGGTTCACACAGTCGCAAGGTAATGTACGCTCACATGCTGCAGAAAAGTAATGCCGACCACAACTGTTTGAAAGATCATGACTTGTGACAAAACCTGAATCTTCCAGTAAAATCCTGAGAAGAAGCGACAGTGAATACATTGGAAATCGCTGTAATAACAAGAAGTGAAGGCTCAACAAAGCCAATCAATGCCACATTATGTTTGTAAATATCAAGGGCGTAATTTTATAAATGGTGAGAGAAGTCAGAAAAAAAAAGTCAGGGAAAATGGTTTCACACAGCAGTTTCAAAGACAAACATCTTCGACAGATTTGACACACCATGTGACTTTGATGTTTTCCTAAAGAGAAAGAAGTGCTTAATGGAACACGTTTCGAGTCAGTTGATGCAGGAAATGAGAAAATGGCAGATGTATTAAAACAGCTAACAGTAACTGATCAGTTCTGTACTCTTTTGACGAGTAGAAAAAAAACTGCGTCGGTGTGTAAGCGCGAATGGCAACTACATTGAAGGGAACAATCATTTAAATTATTATGACACACACACACACACACACACACACACACACACACACACACACACACACACACATATCACAACCTCTTTGTAAGGCTTAGGAATCCTTTATGACTTTTATAAGTCCTCAACCGACCTTGCCAGTCCCAAGGGGCTGGCTTGAATAGGGGCTGGTCCAGTAAAATGCAAGGGAAGAAGTGTGATATAAAGGACTGGGAACAAAGAAACTGAGAGTGTTGGTAGGTAACATAAAGAGGATTAAAAATGAACATAATGTAAACTTAACATCTTAGGGTTTGTAGAGCTCAGGATAGACATGCTAGATCCGATAAGAATTTCATTCAAACAAACATGTGGGTTTGGTGAACTGATATGGTGGACAGAAACGCTCAATGAGGCCCTAGACGTATTATTATTTTTATTATTAAGACTGGGGAGAGTGTTTTAAAAAAACACCTCCTGCACTGCGACCTAGTTAGATCTTTTGTGCCCCCCTCTTGTTGGACTCAGGAGAGATCTATGTCTTTTGACAAAATTGATCAGACCCCTGGTCGGGAGGTTTAGTAATTCTTCTTCCGAAATGAAGATAAATTCTAGAAATTTATGTCTTTTTTGGCATAAGGCCGGGAACTCCGATATGATGTGTTCCATGCGTTCCACCTCTTCACCACAGTACCTGCAAGAAGTATCATCGTCCACCAGGCCCATCTTACTTAAGTAATGATACCTGCAATGGATATGTCCTGTTAGTATACCACAGAGGAGTTTTAGCTCTCTTCTGCTTAGGTTTAGCACTTCCTTCCCTCTCTTTTTATTAGGGCTAAGGAACTTCTTGGAATGTATAAGACCGGCAATGTATTCCAGGTTCTGGACGTAAAGTCCTCCTCATTACATGAGACAAAGAGATAGTATTACAAAAATCACAAACTAATATTTTCCATCCACATGACTTTCTATAAACTATGTAATTTTAAGATAGTAAAGTGTGGTTATTTGACAGCCGAACCAAAACACAAAGTATAACATGAAACGACAAGTAGACTATAATAAATTTCCTTTGCGCAATGATTGCAACACCACATCTCCTTTGTATGACTAAAGACCAGGTGTTCATTACGTGTCTGGACCTAAACGTCAAGGATAATTAAACATCATAAGAAGGTTGCTTTACACACTACCATACAGTCACTGCTATTATGCATTCTGACAGTGTTATGCAATCAATTACAAAAATAATAAAATGAGAATTATTTTTATCTGAAATTTTAAACAATATCTTGTTGGATTATTAGGGGAAACTGCATCAAAATTTGACAAATACAGTCTGGTAGAAATACATTTTTTAACATTGTATAGTACTCATCTTAAAATTTGTATTTGAGAATTTCAAATGCAAAGATTCTAGTTATTGTGATTCCCTTAGGGATTATGAAATGCCAGATCCTAATAATACGAGTAATTTTGATCACTGAATACACAATGTTTGTGGCGGAATTGAACAAAAATGTAAAATTCTGATATTTATATTTATCCATCTCTATTTTACACTAAATTCATCATCAGTCATTTCAGATATAATATTCAAATTTTTTATACACATATATATTATCTTAATAGTGTCTGGAACATTGTTACACCGAATTTAGTTTTTCATTGAAGTGGCACCGCCTCAGGAGCTCACCAATAATGAGTGCGAGAGTGGTAATCCCAGAAGACCCTAGCTGGATATACACTTTTTCATATAGTCTTCGGAACAGAATCCTCCTTTTCATCTTTCTTATCAGGCCTCTCTTGATTAATTTTTGTTCTCTTCCAACTCTGACACTCTTAGAGTATTCGATGGCTAGAGGATTTTATTTTATGTTCATTTCTTCCTTTTTTTTATAAGGCGATGATGACCGATAGGTTTCGCCTTACATAACAAAGGACAAATTATGAAGGCCATGAAAACTATTTACAGCAATGTCCAATTTTATAGAATTTGAAAACAAGATGGAACAATTGATATAAAGTTGTAATATTGTTAGAAATAATAAATTAGATTTAAGTTAGACATGTATTAAGTATTCCAAGTCATAATTTAGGCAGCAGAACATCGACAATAGTTGAGAAATAATGTACAAAGTTAGGAAACCGCTGAGCTTAACGTAATGTGGATTAGAAAGAAAAGGACGTCAGTCAATTTTTGAGTGGAATGAACTAGGACTAGAGGCTGTCCAAAGGAAGAGAGATCGTCACTGATCGCCAGAAATTCCATCTGCTTAAGAGAAATAGCCAGGAAGGGTTCAAGGGTCACGAATATCACTCTTGGAGTCAACCGAAATTGGTGAGCAAGTTCTGGTTAAGGTAATTTGTTCTCTTTGTTGAAATAAAGTACATATAATAGGACTGACTTAATTTGATCTCTCATCACTGCTATGATGTTAATAAGATTACTTTTTTTTTAAATATTATCTGAAACAAAATTGTTAAGGGTTTTCTATATAGACATATTACATAACCAGATAATAAACTTACACTCATAAGTAGAATTAAACCACCGATCTTTAATTAGTTAATGTACCTGTAGCAAAGCCTATTAAAGTATTGTAATCCTATTTCATAACACTACTATAAATAATTAATTATACAAGAACAGAGGTCACCCTTCCTTGTATTTATCTTTCGTGGACTTGAAAAAGCATTCGACTCTATAAACAGAGAATCTTTGAAGTAACCACTAAAAACTCTGAGTACCTGTTAAGATAATTAACATAATGCAAGCAACACAGCAATACTATTCATATCAGGTAATCCAAGGAAAACAATTTTCATACAAATCCGAGATTAATACAGGGATGAGAAAAGGATATTTACTACCACATATAATATTTGATAAGGTGTTTAGGAAAGCTATACAGGTATCAGACATGACAGAAAAAATAGAAACTCTCGAAAGAGACGGGGACAAAATGGGGTTAAAATAAATTAACATAAAAGAAATGAGGATAAATTAAACTATCAACTGTTTAGAACAAGTGAATCTTTTATCTTGGGAGTATGGTTATCAAGACAAGTGGGACAGACGAATATATCCTGCAAAATAAAAAAACTAAAGAGAGGAACAAAGTTCAGAATTTTCTAAACCAACATATGGATCTCGGAAAGGACAAGGAGGCCTATTACAAATAAATTAACCGTGTATTAATAATTATCTGAAATGTACGTTTGTCAGATACAATTGTAAGCAGAGAACTCTGGAAAATGGGGTCTGTGAAAGAATAAAATTTGAATGACATTTAATCTTCAAATTTCACTAAAATTTTAACATAATCGGTGGAACCGATTTTGATGGTATTTTATAACAGCTCAATGCCCGATTTTGTTTACCAATAACTAACGAACCTATATTTTTGAAGAGATGATCACATTTTGTTTGGTTCCTTAGAACAAAACTTTATCAAAGCAATTTTGATAAAATCATAATTTTTAGTTTTCGACAAAACGGGAAAAAATAGCTAAATTCGACCAAATATGCCCACATACCAAATTTGGTTAAATTTTGGATTGTTGAACACTGCAAAGACAATAAAGAGACACCATTTCAAAAATTACTTATTCTGAAATCAAAACGAATATATAAGCAAAAAAATCTATAACAATTTTGTAACCCATCTCGTAACTTTCTCTACACTACGCAGTTTATTTGTAAGAAACTAAAAGCAAATCACTAAACACCCTATCACTAAAGGTGTAACTTACACAAAGATTTAATTTAACTAATTGCATAAGCAAACCCAAGGACAAACTTAACGTATGTCTCAACAATTCATTACATGTAGGGTTGTTAAAACAAACATAACAACCCTTCAGTTTTACAACCCTCATACCAAGGGACAGATATAGTTTCATGTATTTTACGATTTCTTGAGAAATTCAGTACTCAAGGGTAGTATTACATTCCTACAAGATCTATTCATAAAATATATTGTTTCTGAAAGTTAATTATACATAAAGTGCCAACTTGAGTTGTTTAAAAGTTGTTCGTTTAGATAAAATACAGTAGACGTCAAATATATTTCACGCATGCGCGTCAGTGGTCGTTGTTATGGAAACTTAATGTTTATTCTAGTGTTAATATTTATAGTCCAATTAAATTAAGAAAGAATAACGGAAATCTCCAAGGATGAATGAAATAATAATCAAACCAGGTAACTTTGTAATAACATTTAAACAAATTCTGTAAAAAGGTTTATGAGTCCATCGTGGTACTTGCTCATCACATCAATGTAATACAAGCAAAGTAATGCCATAAATTGGTTAAGGGATTTTATCCAGTAGGGTAAGACATTGTTACACAGGTATTCTGTACCTCGTAATTGTGTATATCACTAGTTTATTGACGTCTGTTACGACCCATTTGCTAACCTCGTGTCGGTGACTCGGCCCTGTCAGATATCGTAACTACAAATACGAATATCACATTTACTTGACAGGTCACTCAGGGTTCAAAATTACATTTTTGACTAAAATTGCACCATTTGTCATCGTAGAAGTGGGGTTTGTACCATTACATGCAGAATTTAAATCTGATTTTTAAAATGGAATTTAGGGGTTTTTAAGTTATTTATTGTAAATTTTTTAGACATTTTTTTTAAAGTTTCTAAAACTAAAAATTTGATTCTAGCTATTATAAAAAGACAAAAATTCCGATTTTTTTTTTTTTAATTTTGCTTAAATGTAGCTTCTAAGAGCTCCATACAAAACGGTATTGGTCGCCATCTGCAGGTAGTGAATTATAGGTAAAAAGTCAGCAAATGGGGCTATTATAAAAGAGGTCATTTCCCAAAACCTGCTATATCAATTTCGTTACAATTTTGGTGAAATGTAAAGATTAATATCCCAGACCCGTGTGGAAAATCGCATATAAAAATATATTACGATTCAGGAGTAATTGGCAAAAATCAAAAATGGATCTCTAAAGGCGTTCATAAAAGTTCGAATTTAATAAAATACGATTTACGCCGTCAACGCGTTTAATCAACTAGTACGATTGACGCCGTTAACGCGTTAATTCCACAATTACGATTTACGCCGTTAACGCGTTTAATCCACAAGTACGATTTACGCCGTTAACGCGTTTAATCCACTAGTAGGATTTACGCCGTTAACGCGTTTAATCCACTAGTACGATTGACGCCGTTAACGCGTTTAATCCACTAGTACGATTGACGCCGTTAACGCGTTTAATCCAATAGTACGATTGACGCCGTTAACGCGTCTAATCCACTAGTACGATTGACGCCGTTAACGCGTTTAATCCACTAGTACGATTGATGCCGTTAATGCGTTTAATCCACTAGTACTTATGACGCCGTTAACGCGTTTAATCCACTAGTACGATTGACGCCGTAAACGCGTTTAATCCACAAGTACGATTGACGCCGTTAACGCGTTTAATCCACTAGTACGATTTACGACGTTAACGCGTTCCATCCACTAGTACGATTGACGCCGTTAACGCGTTTAATCCACTAGTACGATTGACGCCGTTAACGCGTTTAATCCACAAGTACGATTTACGCCGTTAACGCGTTTAATCCACAAGTACGATTTACGCCGTTAACGCGTTTAATCCACAAGTACGATTGACGCCGTTAACGCGTTTAATCCACTAGTACGATTGACGCCGTTAACGCGTTTAATCCAATAGTACGATTGACGCCGTTAACGCGTCTAATCCACTAGTACGATTGACGCCGTTAACGCGTTCCATCCACTAGTACGTTTGACGCCGTTAACGCGTTTAATCCACTAGTACGATTGACGCCGTTAACACGTTTAAACCACTAGTACGATTGACGCCGTTAATGCGTTTAATCCACTAGTACGATTTACGCCGTTAACGCGTTTAATCCACAAGTACGATTTACGCCGTTAACGCGTTTAATCCACAAGTACGATTGACGCCGTTAACGCGTTTAATCCACTAGTACGATTTACGACGTTAACGCGTTTAATCCACAAGTACGATTGACGCCGTTAACGCGTTTAATCCACTAGTACGATTGACGCCGTTAACGCGTTTAATCCACTAGAACGATTTACGACGTTAACGCGTTTAATCCACTAGTATGATTGACGCCGTTAACGCGTTTAATCCACTAGTACGATTGACGCCGTTAACGCGTTTAATCCACAAGTACGATTTACGCCTTAACGCGTTTAATCCACAAGTACGATTTACGCCGTTAACGCGTTTAATCCACTAGTACGATTGACGCCGTCAACGCGTTTAATCCACTAGTACGATTGACGCCGTTAACGCGTTTAATCCACTAGTACGATTGACGCCGTTAACGCGTTTAATCCACTAGTACGATTGACGCTGTAACGCGTTTAATCCACTAGTACGATTGACGCCGTTAACGCGTTTAATCCACTAGTACGATTGACGCTGTTAACGCGTTTAATCCACTAGTACGATTGACGCCGTTAACGCGTTTGATCCACTAGTACGATTTACGACGTTAACGCGTTTAATCCACAAGTACGATTGACGACGTCAACGCGTTTAATCCACAAGTACGATTTACGCCTTAACGCGTTTAATCCACAAGTACGATTTACGCCGTTAACGCGTTTAATCCACTAGTACGATTGACGCCGTCAACGCGTTTAATCCACTAGTACGATTGACGCCGTTAACGCGTTTAATCCACTAGTACGATTGACGCCGTTAACGCGTTTAATCCACTAGTACGATTGACGCTGTAACGCGTTTAATCCACTAGTACGATTGACGCCGTTAACGCGTTTAATCCACTAGTACGATTGACGCTGTTAACGCGTTTAATCCACTAGTACGATTGACGCCGTTAACGCGTTTAATCCACTAGTACGATTTACGACGTTAACGCGTTTAATCCACAAGTACGATTGACGACGTCAACGCGTTTAATCCACTAGTACGATTGACGCCGTTAACGCGTTTAATCCACTAGTACGATTGACGCCGTTAACGCGTTTAATCCACAAGTACGATTGACGCCGTTAACGCGTTTAATCCACTAGTACGATTGACGCCGTTAACGCGTTTAATCCACAAGTACGATTGACGCCGTTAACGCGTTTAATCCACTAGTACGATTGACGCCGTTAACGCGTTTAATCCACTAGTACGATTGACGCCGTTAACGCGTTTAATCCACTAGTACGATTGACGCAGTTAACGCGTTTAATCCACTAGTACGATTGACGCCGTTAATGCGTTTAATCCACTAGTACGATTGACGCCGTTAACGCGTAAAATCCACTAGTACGATTGACGCCGTTAATGGGTTTAATCCACTAGTACGATTGACGCCGTTAACACGTTTAATCCACTAGTACGATTGACGCCGTTAATGCGTTTAATCCACTAGTACGATTGACGCCGTTATGCGTTTAATCCACTAGTACGATTTACGACGTTAACGCGTTTAATCCACTAGTACGATTGACGCCGTTAACGCGTTTAATCCACTAGTACGATTTACGCCGTTAATGCGTTTAAACCACTAGTACGATTGACGCCGTTAATGCGTTTAATCCACTAGTACGATTTACGACGTTAATGCGTTTAATCCACTAGTACGATTGACGCCGTTAATGCGTTTAATCCACAAGTACGATTTACGCCGTTAACGCGTTTAATCCACTAGTACGATTTACGCCGTTAACGCGTTTAATCCACAAGTACGATTTACGCCGTTAACGCGTTTAATCCACAAGTATGATTTACGCCGTTAACGCGTTTAATCCACTAGTACGATTTACGCCGTTAACGCGTTTAATCCATAAGTACGATTTACGCCGTTAACGCGTTTAATCCACAAGTATGATTTACGCCGTTAACGCGTTTAATCCACAAGTACGATTAACGCCGTTAACACGTTTAATCCACAAGTACGATTTACGCCGTTAACGCGTTTAATCCACAATTACAATTTACGCCGTTAACGCGTTTAATCCACAAGTACAATTTACGCCGTTAACGCGTTTAATCCATAAGTACGATTTACGCCGTTAACGCGTTTAATCCACAAGCGAAGGAAATTTATTTAGGCTCTATATTGATTTTATTTCAAAGACAGAATAAATGGCTCGTTTTCACTTCTGACTGTCTTATTACCGATCTGCATTTTATGACGAACAGTTTTGGTTAGTTTTTATTTAGTTTTGAGTGAGAAAGATTCCGCAATGACTTTTACAAAACCTTCGGTAATTACTTCCGACATACACCTATGTATTGTTTATATCTTCCTTACAAATCCAACTTTCTTACCGGTACTTTATATTTTGGACGCCGACTATACAGATAAAGGCATGAATCTTTTACCACTATTTCGTATTTTTGTCTGCGACTGTCCGTCTATTGATCAATCCGACTGAGTTAAATATTTAGTTGTGATGGATGTTTGGTTAGCAAGTTAAAGAAAATCTTCAGGTGGAACAAAACATGAAGGATATTGCGCTCATAACTTCCTAACTACGGGTTTCCATAGAGCGTTGTTACGAAACCAGAAAGCCGGGTGTCAGGAATCAAAACTATTTTTTTCAGAATTTTCAAAAATAAATTCTCCTCTTTATTCAAATAAACATTAAAGTGTTTATTTAAGTTCTCACCAAGTATATACGAGGCCTGTTAAGAAATTCATTTCGATCAGCTGTTAATTTAAAGCTAATTGTCATTGCAACACACCATCGTTTGTTTTTTCAGACAATTTTAACCTCAATATACACAAATTTTGAATCCATTTGGTTTGATGCTGTGCTAGTAGAGAGCAAATTGAATGGAAACTTCTATTACAACTACCTCCAGTTGTAAGGTGATTCGATTTCTGCAAACAGAAGGTGTCGAGTTTATAGCAGTAATCGATGGTTCGATGGTGCAAACGGGGATAAGTGTACAAGAACTTAAAAAGCGCGGTTTCACAATGTTTAACTTACAGATTTCAAAAACCACGCTATATGGAATTGTTACTGCCAAATTTAAGCTTCAAACGTACTGTGCCTAAATAGTTGACTGATCACCACAAAAAGTAATGATTGAGCGCGGCTGAGTTTTCATGATCTCTATGGAGATGACAACCTGGACGGAGATGAAACTGGGGATGGAGCAATAGTTCAGGTTGAAGCCCAAGCAACAATCCAAACAGTGGATACATCCAAAATCCCCATACAAAACAAGAAACTTCAAACAAATATTGTCCAACCGGATAATACTACAGGGTTTTAGGACCACAAGGAGTTTTGCAATTTGAATTTATGGAACCAGAATTATAACAGAACCCGTGAGTATCTAGTTATACATCACACGGACTTCCAAAGATTAAATCCAAAAGTTAAATTAAATATTCGTAAGTGTTACATTTTACAATTTTATTTATAAAAACAGATTTTAATATTTAAAAAATTTAAAAAACCGAATTATAGAAGTGCACTCGTGTTTGTCACTTCTAAAACAAGTATATGGGCGCCATCATGGTACTTACCCAGCACAATCACACAAACAGATCTTCTAAATGTTAAGTTGTATTGGTAGATCAAGGGACTTACTCATTAGAGTAAGATTGATTAAAACAGTTGTTACACAGTTTTTCTAAGCCTCGTTATTGTGCATATCACTAGTTTCTTGACATCGATTAAACTCTCCGGTCTCAATTCGCTCTCATCAGTGTTAAGGTCCTAGCAGCCTCGAGACTTCACACAAGTCCCTCATCGCCAAACTCATGTCGGCGACTCGAACCTGCCGGGTCTCCTACACGAATATTTCATTTTCTTTAAAGGGTTCGAAATTACATTTTAAAGAATAACTTCCCTATTTGTCGACGTAGAATGATGGGGTTGATACCATATTACATCTGTATCTAATAAAGTATGTTATAAGTTGTATAAATCACGCAATATGAACAATAAACTGGATTTAAATGGTCGCCATTTTGACATTTTCAATAAGGTTCTACATAAGTACACTTCAAAGTCCTCTGTATTAATTTGCATGTCCTTACCTTCATTTTTGCTGTCACTATCGAACTTATGTGCAGACGACAACGACTTCGAACGGAGGGTATTTCAATTCCCAGAGGCCATGAAACATGAAGATGTCGAGATGTTACCAAACTTCTTATACTGGGTAACTACTATTTTAGTATAACTTCGGGCGTGTTTCTGTCAGCATTAACATTAAATCTAGATTTGTCTTGCTGAATCAAGGATTACCTTAATCCTGAACTATCCAATAACCCGCGTTTAAACAATAACATGGTTAAATTTCGAGGGTCGGAACGGTCGTTAAAATAATTTAAAAACTCGTTCATCATATCTTTTAATTTTATACAACTAACTGTCACCCGCGGCTTTGCACCCGAATATTTCAGAATAAACATTGATTGTTAAATTAGCTAGATAATACATATTATAATGTCAAGCGAAATTATAGATTTTGATTATTTTAGTTCTTTATATATAGAAATTTAAAAATTATACAATCAAAACTTTGGCCCAAATCAAGTTAATAACACTTTTCAAAATGTTTTACATTTGTTTAGACTAAGCTTAACTTTTCTTTGTGTTGAATTAAAGCTGATGTACCTGTGCAATAAGCTATTTTTAAGTGTGTATTATTATATCGGTTGCACACTCCAAAATGTTTTATACTGGTTTAGGATAAGCCTGACGTAGGGTGGGGTTATTGGAGAAGGAAGAGAGGCGTAGGGAACGTGAAGTTGGCCCTGAAGTTGAGGTAGTCGAGCCGGGAGGCGACTGGTATATTATGGAAGAGGAAGGATTTGCGACTCGGGAAGGATTCGAGAGCTTGGTGCGAGTAATTTTGATAAGAAGTACGGAACCTAGGAGTTAGGCTGGCCCTGAAAAGGACCAGTTGGACATAGGTTAGGTGAGGAAAGATAGGACGTGATCTAGTCTCTATGATGGATGTTCACCCACCATCGCCGGCGCCAAAGCACCTACAATTTCCTTTTCAGAAGGTGACTAGGGTGAAGCAACTGCTGCCGTTGCCCGGATTTCCCCGTTTAATTCCCCTTACGGGAGGCCACGGGGTGAATGTAATGATCGAAAACGTGTATTGGTTAACAGATGTTGGAATGTGGCAGGTGGCAGCAAAAGTGTGTGGTGACCTTTGAGAGTTGTTGCGGGGTCTCTTGGTCTTGCGTAAGAAGACCGTGAGAGAGATAGTCCCTGTGAAATGTGCGAGCGAGGGGTCTCTTGGCCTTGCGTAAGAAGGCCGTGGGAGAGACGGTCCCTGCTGAAGTGATGTGTTGCTTCTGGGTCTCCCGGAGGAGGTATGTTTGTAGTTGGTCTCCTGGTTGACAAGTGTCTATTTTGTCCTGAGAAATGAGTACTTATACAATTTTGGCTCTGCTAGCTTGTAGCTTAGCTTGCCTAGGATTGGTTTGCTCCTAGACAATGAGCTGTCCATTGTTAAGTTTCCCGAGAAGCGACCAATCTCGACGTGCGATGTGTGTGAGGTTGGTTCGGAGTATGTCGCGGATTGCCATTGTTGTGGCCGCGGACTTTTAAATGCTCGACGTGAGCTGTCGGCCAATCAGAGACGAGTATCGTGTTCGGGTCTTGTATTGTGATATTGGCCGATGTAGAGCCGTTTAAGGCCGGGGAATTGATGCCTGTAGTGTTGAGTGAGTGTTGGCAGGTTTTGCCGTGTAGATTGTGGGAAACTAGTCGGGTGAACTAGTTCCCTTGGTGGTGACGTTAACAAGCCTAGTCTATCTTTGTGTTTAATAACTATAGCGGATGGATCTAAACAGCAGTTACACATTTAGCATTATAGAATCAATACTAATCTACGGTTTCAAAATCTGCTTAGTCTGTAATAGCGAGGAAGATTTGAAGAACTTGTGATACTTACGCACTGAATTTTAAAGATAAAAGATTTCTCTGACACATATTAGGTTTGTTCAAACACAGAGTAGTTGCAGACTGATTCGTAATTTATTTACTGCGCATGCGCGAACGTTGATTGCTACAGATTTATATTTTTTGAAATAACTCAGTTTCTTTTTAAGATATCAATAAGGAACAAAATTTAAAACCTTCTTCAAAAACATTACTTAAAGCTTCCAAAGTTTCATTGAGATCGGTCCAGTAGATGCTGTGATCACTCCTAACAAAGGTCTACCTTTACGGTTGCCATATCAAAATACACACGTAAACTTTTTTACAGTCACAACTCGACTTATAATTGTGATATCGACAAAACTCAATGTTGAAGCCGTGTTCTAAGTGGAAATTATAACGTTACCAATTCTCATTAAAATTGGTTCAATAGTTTTTAAGAGCTGAGAGGACAAACATATACCCTATAGATTTACGATAGACCTCATCTACATGTTTTGAATTGTTAATAGGATGAATAAACTCTTCCTTTACTGGTTTCTCCTAAACAAAGTACAGGCGTTGTTAACACAACTTATCTCGTGCATATAAAGGTACATACAAAAGTTAAGATCATCAGAAACTAATTATCTTCAAATGATAATTGTTTTACAAAATCGCTATCTACAATGATGATTTAACCAAATTTGTTGCGCGCGACTGCAACAGAGAGAAAATTTTCTTCTCCCTTCTTTTGGTTCGAACAAGAGTCAACGACATCGCTAAAAATAAAACAACCTTTGAAACTAAGGAAAACAAATATCGTACAAGGTACGGTTAAGGTACAATTTTGTTTTTTACCAGTTATTCCTGAAAATTTATGAAGAGAGAATTGAGTCATTAATCTTCGATAAATTTCACTAAAATTTGTACAATATCGGTAAACCCGAGTTTGAGAAATTACGTCTTTTATAACTTTTGGTTTCAACCTATGACTTACAAACCAATATGTTTTGCTTAGACCCTTTGAGGTCAAAATTTCATGAAAACCGTTAGAGAAAATTGTAATTTTGTGTTAAGGCAGCTTCCTCTAAATGGTTTGTCGAAAACAGGGGGGAGGGCAGCTTCCTCTAAACTGGGGGGGGAACTGCCGAGGCATGGCCAGAAAATCTCCACAAATCAAATTTTATGAAAATCGGTCAACGTGTCAAACCGTTGCACAGCCGACATCATTTGGACTCAAGAACCCTCAAAACGTAAATATCAGCAACAACCCAACAATGATATACGACGTAAATTCAAAGAAACTTTAAAATGTACATGCTTTTGAAAACACAAAATTCTGAATAATTACGTGGCACGAGTTTAATATGTGAGAATTGTTGATAAATTGTAATCTAAATAAACTGTTACATGAGAACGTACAGCTAATTGGATGCAGAACAAACAGATGAAATAGGATGGTTTACCACAAGCGTACTGTGGTAGACAACAGGCTAGGTCTATTCTTTCACTTAATATATAAGCCCATTCACTGATCGATCCATCCAAACACATAATGCAAAAATCATCTTTCTACGATCTTTGAAAACACTAAAATTCAACCTAAGTTTTCAAATTGAATTAGCAGTTGGTACGTGCTACCACAAGATAAAACAAAATAACAATGTTATGCTCCTTGTTACACTGCTTAGAAAATCTTACAAAGTACTTAGGATCTAACAACCACTCTGTACACATGTAGGCTACAGACTGTCAGGGACTCACTTTAGTAAGTACAGGTTTGGCAATCCCGAGCGAACCTAACTGGATCTACACCTTTTTCATGTAGTCTTTTGTTAACCCCCCCCCCCCCCGTTTCATATTTCCCTTGACCAAATCTTGTTCTTTTCCCATCCTTACGGTATTATAGTATTCGATGCTTCCAGTCTTTTATAGGGCGATGATGATCGAGAGGTTTTTGACTTAAACCAACAAGGGGAAAAGATGTATTCAATGGTAAATTTGGAATTAACCTCAAATTTACAATTATTAGATACCAAACAACATTAAGACAATAGGTTTCAACTACTTCCGTGAAAATTAAGGTTTTCCCTACTGTTCATACATGACTAAATAATATTGACAATTTAAAATGTATGTTTTCTACAAATAACAGTTTGAATGTTTATGAATAACTTCCGCTTATTAAATAAATCAATTTATCTTTACATTTCGATAAGAAAGAGATATTAATGCTCACGACTACGTGAGTCAGTAGCAAATATGTTTGGAAAGTTTAAAAACAAAAATGAGGTTTCCTAATGCACAAAATAAAACATTATACTTAACATTGTTGTGTGGATACTACAAGGGTCTCATGTTACAATAGAGCAATGAAATTGAGTTTTTTGGTACATTAAGCAAAGCTCTGGTTTAGAACCGTCAGCATTCTTCAAGCCTGACAATACACATTTTGTTTCCAAAACCTCAGAAATTGATGGAGTTAGATCTACTAAACTACTGTATTTATATACAGTACCTTACTGCTCCATCTCCTTTCTCTTTTCGTTCGGTCAACAGCAGCTTACTTTATACGGTTTTCTTTCATACGTAGATTATACCTGGTCAGGTTTTATTATATACTTGATTCAAATTGATTCAATAGTTCAATATTTGTTTGCGTAGGTGATAAAAACATCAGAACTTTCCACATATTTTACGCATTTACTCACAATTTTATATTTATTGCGAGTAGTAAAGTTGGCAAGCTAATTAATTGAAAGCTAATTGGAACTGAAAATGTTGTTAAAATTGGCGAAATAGCTGCCAACGCCTTAACTTTTTTTTCCTATTAATAAAACGAAGTTACATATTGTTCGACATATTTTGCGCATTTTTTAAAATTGGTATGCTACAGAACTTCCCAAATTTACTATTTTTTTTTTGTTAGTAATTAAGATAAAACCCATAATTTCCAGTAAATATTTGACGTTTCTGTGACATAATATATTACATTATTAAGAAAGTCGGAATCATAATAAATTATTATTGTCATTTTACTATAATTAATTCAATGTATTTCTTTATTAAAAACAACGGTCACCGTTATAGTTTGATTGGTGTAGCTCTTGTATCACTGAAGACGACGACCTTGTCGTTCAAACGCGCGTCTGATACTTAGACGTATTTTTTGTGAGAATTGTGTTCTGTTTGTTATCCTGAAAAACAACGGTGCTCATATTATAACAATGAGTATATAATTTGCAGTACTTCCTCGCCCCCCCCCCCCCCGTGTCTCCTCCATAAGCGGTTACTCTCATCCATCTCAGACAAATCCAACGAATTAAAACATCTCTAATCTTTACATTTATAAAACACAACGTCTCCCTGTCTTTGTCTGTTTGTCTTTCTCTTTGTCAGCTTATAACTCGAAAACCACGGATCCGATTTTCTTGCGATATCATTATTTCCTATCTAGTCAGATTTTAGTCTTCATTAAAATTAGTTCAAACAAAATACATTTTATCGAATTCAAAGTTGATAATGAAAACGTTATTTAGAATTGAACAAATTAAAAGAAGGACGAATAAAAAAAATCTTGATACCATCGAGTCGTTGCCAAATAAAACTAAAATCCTGTAACAAATTGCTTCAATATTACAAGAGGTTTTGTTTGATGTCACACTAAGACGCGTGTTGGGAGAGTTTTGCTATAAATAACGCGCAATCGACGGAAGGTTACTAATTGTTAAGATTTTTCACATTTAAAAAAAGAAAGAAAGAAAAAGTGCGATAAATTGTTGTAGACTGCTGCGACAGACGGAGTGTTTACAAATAGCTTCATTCGGTTTTTTAGGAATGTTTAAAATTTGTTTTTAGTTTTATCGTTGTTTATACGAACCTAACTCGTATAAGCCTATCTATTTTATAAGTTGGTTTAGAAAGGCCAAATGAAAATGTCTTTAGGAAATGACTTTACATGTTTGAAACATAATTACCTGTAGCTCAATTTCCAAGCGGACCACAGCCAATGTTAATTATAATTATAAATAACAATAAAGCTCTATGACACTTTATAGAAAACGTTTACAACACTAAAACCGTATATTTGTGTTTCCATATTGAATGAAGATAGTGCCAAATTAATTTTACGAGTCTAAAATTTCAGTCTCCACGAGTTATAGCAATAGCTAAAATATCTCTTTTTGGTTTCGTAGATCCCAATGATGACACTACGGTCGGCTGCCAACAAACACATTATTGTTATCTGTTGTGGCCACATCCCTTGCCCCCTTGCTTCCCCTACAAATCAATAGAGTACAATACAGTCTGGCTTGTACATTTGTTCTGAATTGGCCATTCTATATTGCATTGTGATCAGCTTGTTGTGGTTCTTCTTAAACATTGCATACAATTCCTCACATGCCCTTACACTAAATATTCGACACAATCTCCCTGAAAAACATTGGTTCTGAAGTTTTCTGTTAAAGAGAGAATAAAGGAAGTCTTTGGTATTTTTAAAACGCTTTGTCCTGTAATCCAGCTACCCCCAAAATATTTTGGAAATGACTGAAGTTGAAGTAGAGTTAGATTCGCCTGCTAATACGAAGAAAACCACAATAACAGAAACGCTCAAGCGCAAAACCTTGTAAATGTTGAGCAGTAAGTATAAAATATATACAGACCTGGTAAAAGTAAATTGGAACATGTCAGGTGCAAGTTTCTACAACCAAAAGACTGGTTACTACTATTTCGCTGCAAACGCTGTATGGATACCAATTTAATATCCATAAACGGAGTATTCTGCTGCCTTCAAGTAGAAGAGAGAGAAATTTGCATTCTTACAGGCTCAAAGTAAGAAGGAGAAATGGTTGATTTGAGAAAGATAGATATTAATATATCTATTAATATCAAAACGATATTTTTTCGCATAGACGAATTGAAAATCTTGTTATCCCAACTCATAAAAAGAAGCAAACACGTTGTTTTTCAAATGAATCCAGCCCACTAAGAGAGATAGCAAAGCAGGTAGCAAATTTCGAACCTTTTCCACCATCAGTGAGGTATAAAATGGCTCAATCCAACAGACGTGTTCGTTAGAGAAATGGACAGACAAGCAGACATCTGTTTAGAATTCAGACTCCACACTTTACTGGGACTTATCAAAAACTACAACTACGGCCAAGGTGTGGGTTAAATTGATTCCGGCAACTCTATCTTCAAGGTTTCTATCTAAAACTCGTTTATTTACTAAAGCTGTTTGCGGGATAGAATCTATAGAAGACATCTTGCTGCAGGGTTCATCTTCAAACCCTCGAAGAGAGACATCGGAAATCATGGTTGAGCAAAAAGAAAAAAAAATGTAGACACTGGTGACGACAGGACTTTATACTGGACGCTTGTTTCAAGAAATAAGAGATAATTTACTGGTTTGTAAGTTATCTTTCTAATAAGAAGCAATATGGTTCGGTGTGGAGTTGATGACTCTTTATTAGTTAAATACGGAAGAATTGACATTTTTCTCAGATCAGATTCTATGGGAGAGCCCTTCCATTAATTGCTTTTCCTCCCTTGTTTTAGATTTCTTTCAAATTGGGCATTTTACACCGAGTTTTTCAAAAGTACGTTAAAATTTTAATGGACTATAGTTTATTTATTTTTGAACATAGAACAAAATAAAGTACATAAATTCCTTTGGAATTAAAACAGGATTTAATTTTTACAAACTTAAAGCCAAATTCTTACTTGTTAGAGTTATTAAGACAGGTGTTCAAAATGGCCGCCATTCTCTTCCTGAAGAAGCAATAATCATTCCTCATTAATATTTAACTATTTTTTTTTTTTTTTTAATTTAAGACTTCAGCAACAGCATGCAATTATATCTGCTTACAATAAAGAATTGTTTTCGGGGTTTGCTTTTGACAGACCCGGTATTTCAACTTTGGCTTGAGACCCAATTTATCGTATTCGCTGGATTTCACGATATTTCTCCAGTTTCCGTTTTTATACCTCTCTATAAATTCTCTTTTAAAAGATTCTTACTTTATTGGAATCATTGGCAGAAATATTCCATGTTTATCAAATAAACATACCCACACGTCCTATAGCTTGAGCTGGGTAGTTCGTGAAAGCAGTCTGGATTTAATAAATTTAAAACATTAATTACTGTAAGGAGCGGCACTCATGGAAACTTCCCTCATTTGGTGGGTTTTCAATGAATATTTCGAAAACCAAAATCATATCTGTCGCTTAGATATAAAATTGACTCATGACTACAATGCATGTATGTGGAAATTATTTGACTAATTTGTATACGTGCGAAAGTAGTGGTAAAGTTTATACCTATAAGGATTGGGTATTATGTTCGATAATATAATCATTTGTAGGCAATATACGTAAATAATCTGCTCTGGTGAGACTCCAATCTTTGTCAACTTTTATTAATATTTCTCCTTTTTTAATATATTAAAAGATATTAAAATCTTGCTTTACTTGTGACATAAACTACACCATAGTAAAATTATATTCGACTGAAATCGACTTATTAATGACGCGGTCAAGGTACAACTTCTTATTTTCGTTTACTTGCGATATGGCCCACTGGTTTGGTCATTAACCTTCACGTTTCATAAATTTAAACGAAATCGGTTGAGTCAAATTGGATAATAAATTTTCTTATTACTCCTAAACATGGATTTTTGGAAAGCAGGCTAAACATAATATTTTGCTTCGACCCTTATAAGAGCAACATTGTGTCAAAATTTGATAAAGTTGTTAGGACCGATTTTGGGGAAATTAGAGATTTAAATTTGATAATATAGCAGCTACCGCCAAATTTATAGTTGAACAAATCATAATGTAGGCCTATGTATAAACTGTAGCCCAAGCCAAATTTGATTAAAATCCGCCCGTTTGGGTTAAAGAACACATGTGACAGACACGCCAAAAATCACTTTTTGGGCTCAGGAGACTTCCGACATACGACATCGATTTGTATATCTACCATATATAAAATAGAATTCCTCTGAATATATGTCGTAAAATGTTTAGTTTTCCTTTTGTTCACCACTTTCTCTTTTTTACAATTAAAAAAATTATTTTTCGAGTCCAAATTTGGTATTCATATTTTTTATATCAATGAACCAAAAATCAGGAACTTGTTTTATATATTTTCAAAATGGCGGGTATTTAAAATTTTTATGTCTGATATATATATATATATATATATATATATATATATATATATATATATATATAAAACTATTAACCATATAAAAAAAATTACAAAACACCATAAAATTGTCTCTTAATAACAAACAAAATGTGTTTTATTATTTTTCAGTAGCTTAAACGATAAACGAGTTATGTCAAAAAAAACTGAAAACATAATTTCTTGGTAATTCTCTACAACACACAAAATTAGCTTATAACCAAAATATTTTAGAATTATGTTTTTTAATATTAATAATAAAATGCATTGCATAGTTTACCCTCTAGACGCAATTTTACATTTTTTATAAAAAAAAAATTTTTTTAAATATTGTAAAACGGTAAACTAATATTTTTAAGAACAACGTTTAATATTTTTTCCTTCTAACAAAATAATGTTTTAAATTTATAAAACTGTTGGGAGTAGGCTTGTTCTGCATTGTACTGCGCCGTTCAATACACTTGACTGTAGGAGGGGATATAACCAGGTCAGCCTTCAATGGCAATAATATGGTCTAAATAAACAAAAAGTACCAATGAACCTCTGCTTAGTTTATTGTTTGTTTCTAAGAACGGATTTAGATACTGAGTAAACAATTTTCAATATATATTGAAATCATTGTGGATAACAACTGTACGAAAAATTATATGTTTCAAGAGTAAAAGGTAAAATGTTTGAGGGGACATCAAAGAAGTAAAAAAGTTGTATGGACATGTTATTAAGAAATTAATAGTTTTTCGTTTATTTGTCTGTACGTATTTTTCACAAAATCCATCATAACCCATGACCCATTTCCAAATTGTTATAGGGATAAAAAACCTAAAAAAGTTAATAAAATAACAGGTTTGTATAAAATTATACGATTTTTAGTTTTTGAGAAAATTGAATCTCTACATATATAAACGCAGAGTCTGCCTGTTTGTAAGTTTACAACTCAAAAACCGCTGATCTGATTTCTATGCAGTTAGTTCTAACAACATAATTATGTCTATACCGATAATATGAAAACCATAATTTTCATTATATTTTATTCATTTACCTAAAATGTTGAACAACATACATTTTGTTAGTTGACAAAGATAATAAAAGATAACTCACTGGAACAGTTATATTTGCAGTAGTACCAGAGTTAAATTTTTTTCTACTAAAAATTGAAATTCCAAACATTTGTCCATATTTTTTCTGAAAATTTTCAGCGACAACATAATAATATAGAGTTGGTATAAGATTTAAAAGCTAACAGGAACTGAAAACTGTTTTTAATATTTACAATATTTCCAAAGTCAGAAATTGGGAGGAAATCCATATTTTTGATATTTCAGCGACAAAATAATTTAATCAATAACAAATTTAGTATATAATTGGAAGGATGAATAAAATCGCTCTCTAAATTTTCAAAGATAATTACTTTTAGTTTGACACCACCGTGTGACGCGACTCGCCAGAATACACTTTGTGACATGAGACATTCAGATCCGCCGAGATACTCAGTCTATTGGATTGGTGAAAAGAATGAATACATGGTACAATTTGATGGCTATGCTCTGACCTAGGGTATCACTTTGTTTTAGAAACATAGTTTAAAGTGGGGGAAAATCGTTTGTAAATTTAGCAGACTTACAAAATTTAACAGAAAAAGACTAACTAAGGAATAATATAACAGGCATTAATCATTATTTAATGTGTCATCAGGCGAATGGTAAATGAATTCCATTTAACGAAAGGAGAATGGGCAAAGCTTAGTCTTTACTAAAAGAGTCAAAAGTTAACATATAGCGGGTCTTTCAAAAGTAAGTTAAACCTTTAAATGTTTGTGGTTTCGTTCTTTGTTTTCCAATCTCCAAGAAAAACTCATTATTGTATGCAGATATATATGAGATTTATTAAAACAACAGCTGTTATTTTTCTGCTATAAAACGAGTTTTCCCATTATAACTAATTTCAAACACATGAATCTAGTAGGTTGTAATCTTGTAGTAGTTTACAATTATTAATTTTTTTTTTATTCCATCATAACTTTACCTTTACAAACACGCATTGCATTTATTCAATGTTATTATGAATGTGAACGCAGTTTTTCAGCAGGGTTGTGAAAGTTTCGTACTGGCAACGGTTTGAGGGACGGACCTTGCAGTGTAGTCGCGTATAAAAACTTGTTAGTAAGTTTGAAACCACCGGGTCCGTTGGAGACATCAAGAGGCCAGGAAGACCTTCAATCGTATGAAATGAAATTAGCTGTTGCTGTATTCAAATGAACAAATGTTTTGTCAAATAACACTGAATAAGGGGAATGTCTACAGCTTCTCCAGGAAGTGAATTGCGGTCACTTCGAACAAGTAAAAATTTGGCTTATTTTTTTTTTTTTTTTTTTCATAAATCCAATTTAATTCCAAATAAATGTACGTACTTTTTGTCGTCATATGTTAAAAGAACACATAAACTATAATCAATTAATGTTTAGTTTAATTTTGAAAGACTTGATATTTCAATTGAAATACCTTGATGTTGAGTAAAGTTTTCAATAATACCCTGGTCCTAAGCTTAAAAAACTAAATAACATAAATATTATACAGAGGAAGGCAAAGCTAGTAAACAAAAAAATTCAGTGAAGTTGTAGAATTAGTTACCCGTTGTCGCTAATAAACCGCAGTGGATGAATGAACTTGGCGTTAAATGAATCAGCCGTTATCTTTGCAGCACATTTAGCCAGACTTTATCTTAACCGAATGACGAGTTATATTTAACAAACCTGGATTTGTTAAAACCAAAGTTTAATTGCCTTTAGCTAACAGACGAATGAACGTGTGGCTGCGGGCCGTATCACAAATTGTGCAAAAACTTTGCATTTACTTTCCCACGTCCGTACATACGACGTTTCCATTTGAAATGTTTGACATTTTACTGCTTACCGTCCAACTCCTTGAATTCCAAAATGAACAACGTGATCTCATAAAAGCACTACAACAAGTGTTCAAGGGTGTGGTCAATCGGAGGACCCTATCTGGATCTTCATTTGTCTTCATCTGGTTTTGGGTAGATTACTTTTTTTCATTTCTATCAGGTGTGTCTTGATCAACTCTGGTTCCCCTCCGAACCCGAAGATATTGTAGCATTCCTCGGCTAGGGGCTCTTTATTTTATTCTCTTTCATCTTTTTTTTTTTTTTTTTTTTTTTTTAAGGCGATGGTGACCGAGAGGTTTTTAGCTTTTAAACAACAAGAAAAAAACGAAATGAAAGTTTGTTTAGAAGATTTTTTTTAATGATTTTAATAAACCAACCATTATGAATTTCATGATATAATTTGAGAGTTTACGAGATAGAGAAACAAACCTTTGCAATGTCTATGATAAAACCTACACGCATGTAGTTTCTATTCACACATCGTGTACAGCCTATTTAATTTCCTAACCTTTAATTTTCTTTTAACTCTGAAACAACGGTCGAACCAACTTACATTTTTGACTCCTAAGTTTAAATATGTCCATGAGTTCGAGAAAAACGTACACCTTTCCTTAACATTCTTCGGAAAACCCAATTTAAAATACAATAATAGAAAATGATATCACTGATGTTTAAAGTGTTACCATAGTGATCGGCCGTTACAAATTTATTGTTAGCTTATGTTTAGATCAACGTTCAATGCTCCTGCAAACCTGCACGTAAAATACAATTACACTTCACGAGTAAATTGGATAACACCCGGACTAATAAAACTGGCGCAGATACAAGATACATGTTCAGCTGAATATGTAAATAGGGTTAACTATTCCACCACTCGTATTAATTGTTTAGTTGTATTGCTTTATCTAATATGCAAATACACAATCAGGACATCAAGCGAGAGAAACTATTTTAAATACTTTGCGACAAACTTTGCTACCATAACATGAAATGTCCACTGACCCTATCTTTTCACACCATTTGTTCTTAATAACATCTTAGATAAGTAATACCATGAATTTTAAGTCCCATAGTGTACGATAATGTAAAGCTCAAACATGTGAGTTGTATTCTTGTGGGTTCAGCTTTAGATTGCGCTACTGTGGATGTAGTTGGAACATTTAACATCTGTCCTTAGGGATACTAGAAGTGGACCGTTAGGTGGCAGCATTAGAACCTTTAATATTTGAGCCGGATGTTGTAACTATACCAATATTACATTGGAAAGTAGGGGTCCGAAATTACATAGAGTTTATGTGTCATTGTAGAGAAATGAAGTTGGTAAAATTGCATAGCGTTTCTGTGTCATTGTAGAGAAATGAAGTTGGTAAAATTAGGGTTTATGTGTCATTGTATAGAAATGAAGTTGGTAAAATTATATAAGGTTTATGTGTCATTGTAGAGAAATGAAGTTGGTAAAATTGCATAGGGTTTATGTGTCATTGTAGACAAATAAAGTTGGTAAAATTATATAGGGTTTATGTGTCATTGTAGAGAAATGAAGTTGGTAAAATTATATAGGATTTATGTGTCATTGTAGAGAAATGAAGTTGGTAAAATTACATAGGGTTTATGTGTCATTGTAGAGATATGAAGTTGGTAAAATTATATAGGGTTTATGTGTCATTGTAGAGATATGAAGTTGGTAAAATTATATAGGGTTTATGTGTCATTGTAGAGAAATGAAGTTGGTAAAATTGCATAGGGTTTATGTGTCATTGTAGAGAAATGAAGTTGGTAAAATTACATAGGGTTTATGTGTCATTGTAGAGAAATGAAGTTGGTAAAATTGCATAGGGTTTATGTGTCATTGTAGAGAAATGAAGTTGGTAAAATTATATAGGGTTTATGTGTCATTGTAGAGAAATGAAGTTGGTAAAATTACATAGGGTTTATGTGTGTCATTGTAGAGAAATGAATTTGGTAAAATTGCATAGGGTTTATGTGTCATTGTAGAGAAATGAAGTTGGTAAAATTACATAGGGTTTATGTGTCATTGTAGAGAAATGAAGTTGGTAAAATTATATAAGGTTTATGTGTCATTGTAGAGAAATGAAGTTGGTAAAATTGCATAGGGTTTATGTGTCATTGTAGAGAAATGAAGTTGGTAAAATTACATAGGGTTTATGTGTCATTGTAGAGAAATGAATTTGGTAAAATTGCATAGGGTTTATGTGTCATTGTAGTGAAATGAAGTTGGTAAAATTGCATAAGGTGTATGTGTCATTGTAGAGAAATTAAGTGGGTAAAATTACATAGGGTTTCTGTGTCATTGTAGAGAAATGAAGTTGGTAAAATTACATAGGGTTTATGTGTCATTGTAGAGAAATGAAGTTGGTAAAACTACATAGGGTTTATGTGTCATTGTAGAGAAATGAAAATGGTAAAATTTGGGTTTATGTGTCATTGTAGAGAAATGAAGTTGGTAAAATTGCATAGGGTTTATGTGTCATTGTAGACAAATGAAGTTGGTAAAATTATATACGGTTTATGTGTCATTGTAGACAAATGAAGTTGGTAAAATTATATACGGTTTATGTGTCATTGTAGACAAATGAAGTTGGTAAAATTGCATAGGGTTTATGTGTCATTGTAGAGAAATGAATTTGGTAAAATTGCATAGGGTTTATGTGTCATTGTAGAGAAATTAAGTTGGTAAAATTACATAGGGTTTATGTGTCATTGTAGAGAAATGAATTTGGTAAAATTGCATAGGGTTTATGTGTCATTGAAGAGAAATGAAGTTGGTAAAATTACATAGGGTTTATGTGTCATTGTAGAGAAATGAAGTTGGAAATATTATATAGGGTTTATATATCATTGTAGAGAAATGAAGTTGGTAAAATTATATAAGGTTTATGTGTCATTGTAGAGAAATGAAGTTGGTAAAATTACATAGGGTTTATGTGCCATTGTAGAGAAATGAAGTTGGTAAAATTACATAAGGTTTATGTGTCATTGTAGAGAAATGAATTTGGTAAAATTGCATAGGGTTTATGTGTCATTGTAGACAAATGAAGTTGGTAAAATTACATAGGGTTTATGTGCCATTGTAGAGAAATGAAGTTGGTAATATTACATAAGGTTTATGTGTCATTGTAGAGAAATGAATTTGGTAAAATTGCATAGGGTTTATGTGTCATTGTAGAGAAATGAATTTGGTAAAATTGCATAGGGTTTATGTGTCATTGTAGAGAAATTAAGTTGGTAAAATTACATAGGGTTTATGTGTCATTGTAGAGAAATGAATTTGGTAAAATTGCATAGGGTTTATGTGTTATTGTAGAGAAATTAAGATGGTAAAATTACATAGGGTTTATGTGTCATTGTAGAGAAATGAAGTTGGTAAAATTACATAAGGTTTATGTGTCATTGTAGAGAAATGAATTTGGTAAAATTACATAAGGTTTATGTGTCATTGTAGAGAAATGAATTTGGTAAAATTACATAGGGTTTATGTGTCATTGTAGAGAAATTAAGTTGGTAAAATTACATAGGGTTTATGTGTCATTGTAGAGAAATGAATTTGGTAAAATTACATAAGGTTTATGTGTCATTGTAGAGAAATTAAGTTGGTAAAATTACATAGGGTTTATGTGTCATTGTAGAGAAATGAATTTGGTAAAATTACATAAGGTTTATGTGTCATTGTAGAGAAATGAATTTGGTAAAATTACATAAGGTTTATGTGTCATTGTAGAGAAATTAAGTTGGTAAAATTACATAAGGTTTATGTGTCATTGTATAGAAATGAATTTGGTAAAATTACATAAGGTTTATGTGTCATTGTAAAGAAATGAATTTGGTAAAATTACATAAGGTTTATGTGTCATTGTAGAGAAATGAATTTGGTAAAATTACATAAGGTTTATGTGTCATTGTAGAGAAAGTAAGTTGGTATAATTACATAGGGTTTATGTGTCATTGTAGAGAAATGAATTTGGTAAAATTGCATAGGGTTTATGTGTCATTGTAGAGAAATTAAGTTGGTAAAATTACATAGGGTTTATGTGTCATTGTAGAGAAATTAAGTTGGTAAAATTACATAAGGTTTATGTGTCATTGTAGAGAAATTAAGTTGGTAAAATTACATAGGGTTTATGTGTCATTGTAGAGAAATGAATTTGGTAAAATTGCATAGGGTTTATGTGTCATTGTAGAGAAATTAAGTTGGTAAAATTACATAGGGTTTATGTGTCATTGTAGAGAAATTAAGTTGGTAAAATTACATAAGGTTTATGTGTCATTGTAGAGAAATTAAGTTGGTAAAATTACATAGGGTTTATGTGTCATTGTAGAGAAATGAATTTGGTAAAATTGCATAGGGTTTATGTGTCATTGTAGAGAAATTAAGTTGGTAAAATTACATAGGGTTTATGTGTCATTGTAGAGAAATTAAGTTGGTAAAATTACATAGGGTTTATGTGTCATTGTAGAGAAATTAAGTTGGTAAAATGACATGCAGAATTGTGGCCTCTATCGTACAGATGACGACAAATCGTAAATATCTTTTTCGGTTTCCTGTAACCATGAAACGTAAAGATAATTAAAAATACACAAAAGTTGAAATGTTTGGCGTCTACTAAACATACCCTATACTTCGTATAAAGTCAAAAGTAATTGGTAATTTGAAAATGGCGGCGATTTGAAACGTTTTAAACTGTTTAATTTAATCGTCGAAAGTTGTGAATATCTTCAATATAATGTTTTCCCAGCTGAAACTCACAAATCGAGAGGAGGGTTGCTGTTACGAAACACCATAGTTAAATAACATTCAGAAATTTTAAAAAAAACTCTACCTGAATTGCAAAACACTTGGCAGATCGCTTGGAAAATGTATTATTTTACATCGGAATTACCATTTATAGCGCTTATATGCAAATTAAATTGAAGGAATAAAATGCCGGCTTTATATCAATGTGGGCTTAGCTTATTGCGTTGTATTTGTTCATTCTCTGGAACAATTTAATTTCTATCACTTGATATATCCTATTGCTCTGTATAAACTTCCTCCGTTAGACCAATAATAACATTTATTGTGGAATATAAATGTGTTCATTAACGATCCTAAGATACAAAATGTTTCTTTTAATTTATCCATAAGACAAAACTGGGAAGGAAGAAAAATAACATTTAATGAATGTTTTGAACATATACAGTACCTATTTTTTTCTCCACTCTGTAGATAGATGGGGTCAATTTCTACAAAATTCCTTTGTTTCACATCTCTATGTTTATTTAACACTCTGTATACACTGCCTGCTATATATTACAAGTGGAAGTTATTGCCTGGCTTACGGATTTATTACTGCCTACTCTTGCACCACTACAATATAAACTTAATGCTATTTAAAACAATGTCCCTTCCAAAATGTAGCAAGACTCGAGATCATCAAATTAGTAATAATTGTTTATTATTAAAACATTGCACAATCTTTCTCAAACACCCATTCACAATCGTAATAATAACCAAATAAAACTATTCATACACAAAAATGCCAGGTAGTTTTCCGTAAAACAAAATAAAATCAACAATGGATGTCATCTTAAATTTTAAACTCGTCTTAATATAAGAAACAATGAGAGCAGTAAATTGTATTATATTGTATAATTAGGAATCCCCCGCATACATGATAATTATCTTATAAGATAGATATCGCTAGTGCGCGTTCAAATGGTGTTGTATTGGCTTAAAAGGTGTACACAGTACGATAACAAAATCTATCGTAAGATATATGTATTGCTTGACAGACTCTCCCTATCTCTTTGGTTAGTATCGTACGACAATTCAAAGTCACAATAAATCTAGAAGTTTAAGTAACGTTATATTTTACGTTTTTTAATTTTTTTCATCAATAATGTTGGAAAATACTTCTATTACGGAATTATAAACTGAAAGACTACCATAAAACTAACGAATGAATGACACAAGAAAAAATCACGTTTTTCAAGACAGATAGTCACGAGTTGCAATAAGAAATAGAAGTTTCAGGATCCATCCTATATAATGTTTTCCTGTTGAGACAGTTCGCTTGCAACTACTGTGGAACTGTGTAAGAGATTCATTAAATTATAGAACTTCACGCAATTTTTCTTTCTCTCCTTTTTCCTATTTTACAACTACTAATAGGTCTACATCATCTTCACTGGTAGAGCTCCTGCCAACAGATCGTGTGCAGCGAAATTATCTGATAAAAGTAGCTTATCGCAAAGATAATTCCAGCTCTAGTGTGCAGCCGGTCTAACGTAACAGAACCAACTGACGCGACCTTTCATTTTACCAACTCTGTTATTTTGAATGTGGACAGTTTCCTAATAACTTACCTAATGCCCGTCATAGCTTAATTGACAAATCAAAATATCTCCAAACTTAAACAAAATTGACGGAAATATATCTCTACAGAGGTATAATCAAGAGAGAGGGGTCACTCCAGTTATCGACCCTGTTGAACTCTTCCCATGATCTCCCACTCATTTAAATTCTCCATTTTGACAAATCAAAGGATCTTTTGATCAAAGTAACGCTTATTAGAGATATAGGTAAGGGTGGACCCCCGCCCAAGGTTTTAGTTAATCACCCCGGGAGAATACACATTGCACAATATTTTAATAAAAACAGTTCAGAATTTAGTTTAATCTCGTACTCTAAACACGCTGCGAAAACTTAATTTATAACAATATCTGTTTTCTAACTGTTTTAATCAAATTTTGCTCAAATATATTCTCTAAATACCAAAAGAAAACCTAATCGTCGCCATCTCTCCAAAATTGCAGGTTCTTGAGTTATCACTAAAATATCAAAAATCAAGCAAGAGGCTGTTAATTTCTCAAAATCCTCCCTACTGAATCCGATTTTATTGAAATGTGAAAATTGACGACCCAAACTTGTGTTCAAAATCACAAGTAAAAAGAATTACGGTTCAGGAATAGACTAATTGGTATTGAAGGCGTTATTAAAAGCTCCACTGTATATACCGTTTCAAGCTTACCCTTGTATATATTTATATTTTAAACAGCTGAACTTATATTTTGCTGACGAATAGATTTAAGTTGGATATTATTTGATTTTGGGAATGGATGAGTGAAAAGGTTTGACCAATGTTTTTATTTCCTGATAACATCCCACCAACAAGATGCTCTCCTTTGGAACATTAAAGGGTGCATTTCAGCAAAATATTATCCCATTGCAGCCGATCTGACAATTTGGTTTCTACCCCAAGTTTTAAATTATGACAATATGACATAATTACGAACCTAAAATTACCCTGGGTACAAATACGAACAAAATCTGTCCGACATACAAATATTGTACTTTTTATAAACTATTTTTGTAATGAATAGAGTAAAAAAACAAGTTGAGGAGCACATTCGTGGTACTTACCCAGCCCTATTATAAAATGTAATAACAATGCATATCCTGAAATGTCCAAGAGTTGTTGGACATGAGAATTGTAGATCAAGAGGTCCAATCCAATTGTTAAACGGGTTTCCTGAACTTTGTGTAAATCACTAATTTTTGACGTAGGCCAGAAGTTGAATAACAAACGTCATATGAACAAAAAACTGTTTAAAAAATGGCCGTTTAAAAAAAAAATCATTTTTACATTTTAAATTCTGACTTTCAATAGGGTTCTATATTTGCACACCACGTACCCTCCACCAAATTTCATGTTCCTATCTTTATTTTTGTGACCGCTATCGTGCTTACGTACAGACGACAACGACGACAGACGTTATGTTGAAAATCACTTTTTCCTTTCCTGTAGTCATAAAACGTGAATAAGATCCAAAACAGGAGATCAAAAGTTTTGACGATTACCAAAATTACCCTATACTTCTCATACTGAGTAAGTAATAAACATACATTTTGTTTCTTGTACTTTCTTAATTATAGAATAAGAAGGTAAAAGGAAAAATTTCCACTGTACAAGGGTTTTCCCCCTTTATATAAATATATATACAGGGTGTTAGAAAAGTATAGAAACGGGTCGATATTTTAAGAACCACTTTAAATAGAATGATGTTTGACCTCTCATTTTAAAGTTCGTACCCAGGCCTATCTATAGGATGTTACAAAAGTTCAGTAAGATGTACAGAATGTTCCAAAAATTAACAAAACGTAATTTTTCTCAACTATAAAATTTTTTTACTTATTAATGTAAAATTAGTATATTAATAAGAACTAAATATACATAACATTTTGTACAAATGTTAGGTAACAGATTATAAAATGTATATTTTTGATGATTCTGTATATGGAAAATTACTTTTACACCTTATGTTTATTAATTTGTATTCTAGATTTTATGACAGTTTGGTTACCGAAAATCGTTAAGACTTATATTATTGAACAATAAAAAGTAAACTAAAATCACATTTGTTTATGTAATTGACTTAATTTATGTAATTAAGAAACATATAGGCTAACTTTTTTTACTTTTTATAACACTCTATACCGGATATGTAATTTCCAATATATCTTGGTTTCCTTCACATCAATATAACCAAATAATAAACCATGATTCCACAGACCTGACTAAAAAAAAGTTGTGTTTACATAATTGCGAATTTTAAAAGGCCATAACTTGGTTGTTATTAAAGAGAAATTAAAAATATCTGTAGACAAGTCAGATTAAGTGCTTTAAAATGATAGGACGAACATCTTTCTATCTTAAGCAGTTCTTGAAATATTAAGCCTTTTCCATACTTTTCTAACCCTGTAAAGACAAGGGAAAGTTGAATTAATAAAATTACACAGAATTGTGGGAACTGAGTAAGACTCATCAGTGTTAATGAATCTAATCTTGTCACCCCAAAACACTCTAAACATTGATTATACAGAGTTATTCAAGATTAATTGCACAGCAATATTCAGGGAGCTGATTTCACAGCTAAAAATGAGAAACAAGTTTAGAAACAAAGGTCAGAAAACGCTTCGTTCTCCGTCTGTCACTCATTTTGTATTTGTAGAAGAAATATATATATATATATATATATATATATATATATATATATTGAGAGAATATTTGGTGTACACATTATTTATGTAAACTTTTACCAGCAAATTAAAACTTCATTTGTACATTTTCATTTCAAAATGGCGGACGTTTAACATTTTTAATTCGTTAAGATATGGTATACTCATTTTTATATAATCTTTTACCAGTATACCAGAAAAACAATAGCCTACTCTATTTTTTACATAATCAAAATGGCGGCCGTTTAAAAGTCTTAATGCGTTAAGATTTGTTACATTACTTATAAGTTTATACTCAATCCATCTCGTGTGACTTATTTCTAACGTTGCGTTACGTGTTTCGGAATCTATGTTCCATCTTTATAATTTCGCTCGTAAGAACATTAATAATACACATGACAAAACACACACTTGATCACCGCAACTTTTACTGTGATCATCTCGGCTTGTACAATTTGGATTGGAAGTTAAATTTATCGTTTAAAAAATAATGTTTATTCTTTTTAAAAGCTTCATTTCAAATTCTTCAATAGCGTCCATTCGTATTCAATACATTCTATATAATGGTGTTTATTGTTCATTGAATGTCGTGAATAATTTTGTAGTGGTGATATTATTTGCGGGTAGGTGCTTTTTTAAATCATTTTTTGATCTGTCTGCCGGTTTAGCCTATGTAAAAACTGTTACAATCTCCACGAGTTATTTTATATTACACCTACATTAGTTTCTCCGTGTCTAATGACATTGGGACGTAGTACCATATTCAATAGATATAAAGATTTCTTAACTTTGTGCCTCTAGCAGGACTTTTGTGCTTATTTACGGATTTTACAGCTAATAATAAAAATGATTTTTAAATCAATAAACTTAACTTAATGAGGATACAAGATAGCGACGGTAGTAGATAACAAGCCGAGATGTATGACGATAAGTCACGTGTCTTACGACAATTAAGTTTTTGTGTTTCGTCATGTGTGTTATTAATGTTTTGACCACCTCTTACGAGCAAAATTCTGAAGATGAAACATAGAAGTTGAAACGCGTAACCCAACGTTACAATAATTTTGTACGTTAATTATTAACCCAACGAGACAGAGTGGGTTCTTTTAATCAATGACTTAGATACAACCACTCAAAATAAGTTTGACGTTATTTATGTAACCTCCGAGAGCTGTTTTTGGAACTAAAATTATAAAAAAAGTTTACATAAAAGTAAGTACGAAACACTTTGTTTTCCGTCTATCGACCAATTTGTTCGAAAAAAAAATCGTCTCTTTCAAAATAGTTAAGAAATTGAGTGAAGATATATTATTTATGTAATATTTTGCCAGTACAGCAGAAAACCAAGACTTTAATTTATACATTTACAAAATGGCGGACGTTTTAAATTGTTAATGAGTGAATATTCGGTAAAATATATTGTTTACAAGGAACTGTAATACCTTAGTGATTCTCCATAGCTGCATAGGTTAAAGAGAATTGGGTCACAAAAGTAATTGGATTTATACAGTAATCGTAAAAGATCCCCCCTGGACCGAGATGACAGGAGAGAGAAATTCTTCAGAACTCGATGTAACATAAAACATAAGAATAATGCATGTTTAAAAACAATGCACAAACTTTCTCGTTCACCCATCTTTTAAAAAACAAACCAAAACCATAGCAAATCAGTTGTAAATTTAAAAATTAAAATTAACCGTGTCTAAAAATATATTTATATAGGTATTTAAATAGAGTCTAAACATGTTTTGCTTGTGCCATAAACACTTCCTCAATTTAAATCGCATTTGATTTAAATCGAACTTATATTATTAGTTGTTTAAAACGGAGAAAAATTCCTCGGTTATCATAGCCTTATAAACAAAGAAAAACCAAAAAGTACATAAAATAAAGACTCCTAGGCCTTGAATAGTCTAATAGTGTCAGGGTTGTAAATGAACAAGATTTGGTCAAAGGAGACCTGGTAGGAAAAATAAAAAAGAGAGATCTAACCCAAGACTACATGTAAAAAGGCGTTCATTTAGCTGAGCTATCTCGGGTTTGCAAATGCTGTACTCACTATAGTAAGTCCATGATCGACCTTTTAATATCGGTGGTAAAGATTCAGTTTGTGTTTCCTCTCATTATTCCTGATCCTTGATATTTGTTTACTTGCATTTGTGTCATTAATCTTCATATTTTAATCAAAGTTTTAACGAAATCGGTAGAACTGATTTTGAAATAATCGTAATTTTGTGTTTTTTTAAGGCAACAACCCTCAAATTTTGAATGTTCAGAGATATGCCCAAATTATGTCCACATGTGAAATGTTATATATATATATATTAGTCCACGCTTTTAGGCTGACAGTCAAACATCATTCCAGGAAGGGGGAAAAAAAGGGGGGGAAAAAACTTACAAAAAATATTCTGCTCTAACTCTCCGACTGTTTTCACAATTTGATTTCCTTCGTGAAGGATCAAGGATTACACAATAGAACGAAAATCACTTACAATTTAGAAACCTTCAATTTAAAATTCAAATAATCCAAAAATATTATTTTGACGATTGATTGCTTTTAACTAAGCTTAAAGTAGTGTTTTTAGTCCTGTTTATTGATATTGACAGTTTAAAATTACTTTTGTCTACAAATGATAGTTTAGATATTTAATAAGAAATTACATCAGTTTATCTTTACATTTCAAAATGAAATTGGTAAAATTGTAGACAGCTGTATCATTTACGTTTTTATACTGAACACCCTTAGGTAATTCTGGTGAAATATTCGAAACAGCAGCCGTTTAAGAAAACAATTTCAATAGATTTAATCAGAAAATATTAAAACACAATTCGTGTCTGCTTCGAAGCACAGAAGTATATTTTCTTTAATCTACAATTACAAGAGACCGCGCTAAGGGGAAGAATTTCATTTCCTCGAATAATTTTGATGTTAATAGAAAACTTGTGAAAACAAAGTGGCAAAGACAGAGTGGAGTGATGTCTGTTATTAATTGTAATGAAGAAAGAGGGTTCATTAATTGTAAGAGCTTTGTAGCGGGTAATAAATATTATTGCTTTAAGGCTACCTACAATCTTTAGCTATCTCTTTCATCCTCTCTGTTATAATTAAACACACCCTCATTAAAATTTAAGTCATAGCTTTAACAATTTTTTGTTAAATTGAAAATTTTGTAAGAATACATTACTTTAGGACGTGCAGAGATATTTTTCAGAAATCGTCATCTGTTATAATGATAATAAATTTCGTAATGTGCGAGGCCAAGTCAAAACTTAAAGTAAAATTTTTAAAACGATATTTTTATTTTCAATTACACGAAGGAAATATGCTTATTTTTCAATATAATCTTCTATACACTTAGACCTTCTTTAACAAGCTTTTTAATTCCTTCCTGAAGCTAATTTTGCACTGTTTCGTAACCTCTTAATCAGAACTATAATTATTCTTCTCTTTCAATTAGTCAAAAAGATGGAAATCTCGCAAAAGCTTTTGAAATGTTTTTAACATGAAGGTGACACATTTCTAATAACCTAATGCAAACCGATACTAGAGCCCAAGTCCACGTACAACGACCCATTCAAAGAAATCTATTATTGAAATAATTTACATAATAAAGTATTCGAGGAATAGTAAATGCTCCGTGGAACATACATAATGATTTACATCGTAGTTTGAAGATCAATTTGGTCACGATGAAATCAAGAAGAATGCAGTTAAATACACCAGCTCTTCATTACAGGCGACAATACTGAAATGTTGGCAGTACTGTACTTAAGATAATGCCGCCTCATTAAACGCTGAGGAAACTATAATCGTATAATAATTAGCCCACAAGTTATGTTTTATAAGACTGGAAATCGTTTTGATCTTGTAATATGACACAAGAGGAAAGGGTGAAGATAAATTACGTAAGCCCTTGTGATATCACTAAAGCTTCGAATGATTAAATCACTAGTCATATATTGTCAAAAATGTAAAACAGTTAACTATGAAGTCATTACAAAATGCTAGACTTACTGATTATGACGTCACTGTCGACATTAACTCACCTGCAATCAAACAAAAAACTAAAATTAGCAAATTATTTATATTTAGTGTTATATTTTCAATCAAGTTCATACAAACAACCCATACCCATGTATATTATACAATCGTATATGATGTATATCATTGTGTATTTTTATATTAAGATCAAAGTCTTTGATTGTTCTGCTGAGGTTGCTACTAGAAATGCTGGAGCAGGTTTGTATTCTGTTTTTTTATCTTACTGCTGCTGTTTGATCTCGAAGTAGTAATTTCGATATAAAAACAAGCTTTTATGGGCGGTTAAGATTACGTTTTGTATAAATTAAAACAACATTTTTTTAGTATAAAAGTTTAAACCACAATATTTATTTAACTAAAAAATTTGTTGTTTTAATTTATTTAAAATGGAATACCACCAAGTACCTTTAGTATAAATAGATTATGTTTTGTTTCTGCCAATAACAATGTCCCGAGTCAAACTGTCTCTATATTAGGAATATGTGAGAAAATAACAATGTCCCGAGACAAACTATCTCTACATTAGGAATATGTGAGAAAATAACAATGTCCCGAGTCAAACTGTCTCTATATTAGGAATATGTGAGAAAATAACAATGACCCGATCAAACTGTCTCTACATTAGGAATATGTGAGAAAATAATAATGTCCCGAGTCGAATTGTCTCTATATTAGGAATATGTGAGAAAATAACAATGTCCCGAGTCGAATTGTCTCTATATTAGGAATATGTGAGAAAATAACAATGTCCCGAGTCGAACTATCTCTACATTAGGAATATGTGAGAAAATAACAATGACCTGAGTCAAACTGTCTTTATATTAAAATATGTGAGAAAATAACAATGTCCCGAATCAAACTGTCTCTATATTAGGAATATGTGAGAAAATAATCTCCCGAGTCAAATTGTCTCTATATTAGGAATATGTGAGTAAATAACAATCTCCCTAGTCGAACTGTCTCTATATTAGGAATATGTGAGAAAATAACAATGACCCGAGTCAAACTGTCTTTATATTAAAATATGTGAGAAAATAATAATGTCCCGAATCAAACTGTTATACTGAATGAACAAAATTATACACAGAAAGATAATCACGTTCAATCATAGCAGCTGTCTGAACAGTATTTACATTTACAAGAGATCGCGCTAAAAGTAAGATAAATTACTTAGCAAGATAAATTACTTAACATTATTAAAACCATCTTGAATTACAAACTGGCATGATACAATGGTTTACGCCTGTTATTAATTGAAATGAACTTGAATAAAATGAATAAAAAAAGTTGTTCAATTAATGTTGAGATGAATGGGTTTTGGAGCGAGTAATACCATGCTGTTTTATTCATTTATTGTTTTCAAGTCATATATCTTTGTCTTATAAATAGACATAAGTCAGTCAACATGTGACGTCATTTGTAGGATTTATGCACAATGCACGTTTCTCTTGCGTGTCAATCTATGCATCCGCCGTTTTCAAAACGTAAATTCCACATTTAGCACAAAAATAGAGAACACTTAAAAATCATAATTAGAGGCAATCTAAACTGTAAACTAGTCTCGACCAACTGCTGAAAGGATACTTGAAATAAATGTAATATGTCGGACACTACTATATATACGATATTTCACTCTTTTTTCACTTGATCTAATTCCCTTCCCTTATGAATATAGGACGGTTGCTGCAAGATATTTGCAACCCAGAGAATTGCGGTCATTTACACGAACACTTGAGGCAAAGCAAAACTAACAATTAACTCTCTTTTTTACTTTCATTTACTTTATTTTATGAAAATATATATATATAAAGTTACGACAATAACACTTGCACACCTGTCACTTGGCGAAACGATTTTGGAGTGTTGCGTAAATCTAATGTATTATCTGAATGATACTTAACCTTCAATCTATTAGATTGCTTAATACCATTCCTTAGTAAATATAAAAACGTTACGGTAACGAAGATACTTAGCAAATCTTAATGTTCGATCTGAATGGTATTTAACCCTCAATTCATTCTGTCTAAACATCCATCCATTATAAATATAAAAATGTGACGGCAACCAAGATACTTAGCGAAGCTTAAGATTCAATCTGAATGGTATTAAACCCTCAATTCATTATATCTTAACATTCTTCCAATTTGAATATAACACGTGACGGCAACCAAGATACTTAGCAAATCTTAATGTTCGATCCGAATGGTATTTAACCCTCAATTCATTCTGTCTTAACATCCATCCTTTGTAAATATAAAAATGAGTCTGGAACCAAAATACTTAGCGAAGCTTAAGATTCGATCTGAATGGTATTTAACCCTCAATTCATTATATCTTAACATTCTTCCAATTTGAATATAAAACGTGACGGCAACCAAGATACTTAGCAAATCTTAATGTTCGATCTGAATGGTATTTAACCCTCAATTCATTCTGTCTTAACATCCATCCTTTGTAAATATAAAAATGAGTCTGGAACCAAAATACTTAGCGAAGTTTAAGATTCGATCTGAATGGTATTTAACCCTCAATTCATTATATCTTAACATTCTTCCAATTTGAATATAAAACGTGACGGCAACCAAGATACTTAGCAAATCTTAATGTTCGATCCGAATGGTATTAAACCCTCAATTCATTCTATCTTAACATCCATCCATTGTGAATATAAAAATGTGACTGCAACCGATCTGAATGGTATTAAACCCTCAATTCATTCTGTCTCAACATCCATCCATTATAAATATAAAAATGTGACGGCAACCAAGATACTTAGCGAAGCTTAAGATTCAATCTGAATGGTATTAAACCCTCAATTCATTATATCTTAACATTCTTCCAATTTGAATATAACACGTGACGGCAACCAAGATACTTAGCAAATCTTAATGTTCGATCCGAATGGTATTTAACCCTCAATTCATTCTATCTTAACATCCATCCATTGTGAATATAAAAATGTGACTGCAACCGATCTGAATGGTATTAAACCCTCAATTCATTCTGTCTCAACATCCATCCATTATAAATATAAAAATGTGACGGCAACCAAGATACTTAGCGAAGCTTAAGATTCAATCTGAATGGTATTAAACCCTCAATTCATTATATCTTAACATTCTTCCAATTTGAATATAACACGTGACGGCAACCAAGATACTTAGCAAATCTTAATGTTCGATCCGAATGGTATTTAACCCTCAATTCATTCTATCTTAACATCCATCCATTGTGAATATAAAAATGTGACTGCAACCGATCTGAATGGTATTAAACCCTCAATTCATTCTGTCTCAACATCCATCCATTATAAATATAAAAATGTGACGGCAACCAAGATACTTAGCGAAGCTTAAGATTCAATCTGAATGGTATTTAACCCTCAATTCATTATATCTTAACATTCTTCCAATTTGAATATAACACGTGACGGCAATCAAGATACTTAGCAAATCTTAATGTTCGATCCGAATGGTATTTAACCCTCAATTCATTCTATCTTAACATCCATCCATTGTGAATATAAAAATGTGACTGCAACCGATCTGAATGGTATTAAACCCTCAATTCATTCTGTCTAAACATCCATCCATTGTAAATATAAAAATTTGACTGCAACCGATCTGAATGGTATTAAACCCTCAATTCATTCTGTCTAAACATCCATCCATTGTAAATATAAAAATTTGACTGCAACCGATCTGAATGGTATTAAACCCTCAATTCATTCTGTCTAAACATCCATCAATTGTAAATATAAAAATTTGACTGCAACCGATCTGAATGGTATTAAACCCTCAATTCATTCTGTCTAAACATCCATCCATTGTAAATATAAAAATTTGACTGCAACCGATCTGAATGGTATTAAACCCTCAATTCATTCTGTCTAAACATCCATCCATTGTAAATATAAAAATTTGACTGCAACCGATCTGAATGGTATTAAACCCTCAATTCATTCTGTCTAAACATCCATCCATTGTAAATATAAAAATTTGACTGCAACCGATCTGAATGGTATTAAACCCTCAATTCATTCTATCTTAACATCCATCCATTGTGAATATAAAAATGTGACTGCAACCGATCTGAATGGTATTAAACCCTCAAATCATTCTGTCTCAACATCCATCCATTATAAATATAAAAATGTGACGGCAACCAAGATACTTAGCGAAGCTTAAGATTCAATCTGAATGGTATTAAACCCTCAATTCATTATATCTTAACATTCTTCCAATTTGAATATAACACGTGACGGCAACCAAGATACTTAGCAAATCTTAATGTTCGATCCGAATGGTATTTAACCCTCAATTCATTCTATCTTAACATCCATCCATTGTGAATATAAAAATGTGACTGCAACCGATCTGAATGGTATTAAACCCTCAATTCATTCTGTCTCAACATCCATCCATTATAAATATAAAAATGTGACGGCAACCAAGATACTTAGCGAAGCTTAAGATTCAATCTGAATGGTATTAAACCCTCAATTCATTATATCTTAACATTCTTCCAATTTGAATATAACACGTGACGGCAACCAAGATACTTAGCAAATCTTAATGTTCGATCCGAATGGTATTTAACCCTCAATTCATTCTATCTTAACATCCATCCATTGTGAATATAAAAATGTGACTGCAACCGATCTGAATGGTATTAAACCCTCAATTCATTCTGTCTCAACATCCATCCATTATAAATATAAAAATGTGACGGCAACCAAGATACTTAGCGAAGCTTAAGATTCAATCTGAATGGTATTAAACCCTCAATTCATTATATCTTAACATTCTTCCAATTTGAATATAACACGTGACGGCAACCAAGATACTTAGAAAATCTTAATGTTCGATCCGAATGGTATTTAACCCTCAATTCATTCTATCTTAACATCCATCCATTGTGAATATAAAAATGTGACTGCAACCGATCTGAATGGTATTAAACCCTCAATTCATTCTGTCTAAACATCCATCCATTGTAAATATAAAAATTTGACTGCAACCGATCTGAATGGTATTAAACCCTCAATTCATTCTGTCTAAACATCCATCCATTGTAAATATAAAAATGTTACGGTAACCAAGATAATTAGCGAAGCTTAAGATTCGATCTGAATGGTATTAAACCCTCAATTCATTCTGTCTAAACATCCATCCATTGTAAATATAAAAATGTGACAACAACCAAGATACTTAGCGAAGCTTAATATTCGATCTGAATGGCATTAAACACTCAATTCATTCTGTCTAAACATCCATCCATTGTAAATATAAAAATGTGACGGCAACCAAGATACTTAGCAAATCTTAATGTTCGATCCGAATGGTATTTAACCCTCAATTCATTCTATCTTAATATCCATCCATTGTGAATATAAAAATGAGACTGGAACCAAAATACTTAGCGAAGCTTAAGATTCGATCTGAATGGTATTTAACCCTCAATTCATTATATCTTAACATTCTTCCAATTTGAATATAACACGTGACGGCAACCAAGATACTTAGCAAATCTTAATGTTCGATCCGAATGGTATTTAACCCTCAATTCATTCTATCTTAACATCCATCCATTGTGAATATAAAAATGTGACTGCAACCGATCTGAATGGTATTAAACCCTCAATTCATTCTGTCTCAACATCCATCCATTATAAATATAAAAATGTGACGGCAACCAAGATACTTAGCGAAGCTTAAGATTCAATCTGAATGGTATTAAACCCTCAATTCATTATATCTTAACATTCTTCCAATTTGAATATAACACGTGACGGCAACCAAGATACTTAGAAAATCTTAATGTTCGATCCGAATGGTATTTAACCCTCAATTCATTCTATCTTAACATCCATCCATTGTGAATATAAAAATGTGACTGCAACCGATCTGAATGGTATTAAACCCTCAATTCATTCTGTCTCAACATCCATCCATTATAAATATAAAAATGTGACGGCAACCAAGATACTTAGCGAAGCTTAGGATTCAATCTGAATGGTATTAAACCCTCAATTCATTATATCTTAACATTCTTCCAATTTGAATATAACACGTGACGGCAACCAAGATACTTAGCAAATCTTAATGTTCGTTCCGAATGGTATTAAACCCTCAATTCATTCTATCTTAACATCCATCCATTGTGAATATAAAAATGTGACTGCAACCGATCTGAATGGTATTAAACCCTCAATTCATTCTGTCTCAACATCCATCCATTATAAATATAAAAATGTGACGGCAACCAAGATACTTAGCGAAGCTTAAGATTCAATCTGAATGGTATTAAACCCTCAATTCATTATATCTTAACATTCTTCCAATTTGAATATAACACGTGACGGCAACCAAGATACTTAGCAAATCTTAATGTTCGATCCGAATGGTATTTAACCCTCAATTCATTCTATCTTAACATCCATCCATTGTGAATATAAAAATGTGACTGCAACCGATCTGAATGGTATTAAACCCTCAATTCATTCTGTCTAAACATCCATCCATTGTAAATATAAAAATTTGACTGCAACCGATCTGAATGGTATTAAACCCTCAATTCATTCTGTCTAAACATCCATCCATTGTAAATATAAAAATGTTACGGCAACCAAGATAATTAGCGAAGCTTAAGATTCGATCTGAATGGTATTAAACCCTCAATTCATTCTGTCTAAACATCCATCCATTGTAAATATAAAAATGTGATTACAACCAAGATACTTAGCGAAGCTTAATATTCGATCTGAATGGTATTAAACACTCAATTCATTCTGTCTAAACATCCATCCATTGTAAATATAAAAATGTGACGGCAACCAAGATACTTAGCAAATCTTAATGTTCGATCCGAATGGTATTTAACCCTCAATTCATTCTATCTTAATATCCATCCATTGTGAATATAAAAATGAGACTGGAACCAAAATACTTAGCGAAGCTTAAGATTCGATCTGAATGGTATTTAACCCTCAATTCATTATATCTTAACATTCTTCCAATTTGAATATAAAACGTGACGGCAACCAAGATACTTAGCAAATCTTAATGTTCGATCTGAATGGTATTAAACCCTCAATTCATTCTGTCTAAACAGCCATCCATTGTAAATATAAAAATGTGACGGCAACCAAGATAATTAGCGAAGCTTAAGATTCAATCTGAATGGTATTAAACCCTCAATTCATTCTGTCTAAACATCCATCCGTTGTAAATATAAAAATGTGACGGTAACCAAGATACTTAGCGAAGCTTAAGATTCGATCTGAATGGTATTAAACCCTCAATTCATTCTGTCTAAACATCCATCCATTGTAAATATAAAAATGTGACGGCAACCAAGATAATTAGCGAAGCTTAAGGTTCGATCTGAATGGTATTAAACCCTCAATTCATTCTGTCTAAACATCCATCCATTGTAAATATAAAAATGTGACAACAACCAAGATACTTAGCGAAGCTTAAGATTCGATCTGAATGGTATTAAACCCTCAATTCATTCTGTCTAAACATCCATCCGTTGTAAATATAAAAATGTGACGGCACAACCAAGATACTTAGCAAAGCTTAAGATTCTATCTGAATGGTTTTAAAACCCTTAATTCATTCTGTCTAAACATCCATCCATTGTAAATATAAAAATGTGACAGCAACCAAGATACTTAGCGAATCTTAAGATTCGATCTGAATGGTATTAAACCCTCAATTCATTCTGTCTAAACATCCATCCATTGTAAATATAAAAATGTGATGGCAACCAAGATAATTAGCGAAGCTTAAGATTCGATCTGAATGGTATTAAACCCTCAATTCATTCTGTCTAAACATCCATCCATTGTAAATATAAAAATGTGACAACAACCAAGATACTTAGCGAAGCTTAAGATTCGATCTGAATGGTATTAAACCCTCAATTCATTCTGTCTAAACATCCATCCATTGTAAATATAAAAATGTGACAGCAACCAAGATACTTAGCGAAGCTTAAGATTCGATCTGAATGGTATTAAACCCTCAATTCATTCTGTCTAAACATCCATCCATTGTAAATATAAAAATGTGACAGCAACCAAGATACTTAGCGAAGCTTAAGATTCGATCTGAATGGTATTAAACCCTCAATTCATTCTTTCTAAACATCCATCCATTGTAAATATAAAAATGTGACGGCAATCAAGATAATTAGCGAAGCTTAAGATTCAATCTGAATGGTATTAAACCCTCAATTCATTATATCTTAACATTCTTCCAATTTGAATATAACACGTGACGGCAACCAAGATACTTAGCAAATCTTAATGTTCGATCCGAATGGTATTTAACCCTCAATTCATTCTATCTTAACATCCATCCATTGTGAATATAAAAATGTGATCGCAACCGATCTGAATGGTATTAAACCCTCAATTCATTCTGTCTCAACATCCATCCATTATAAATATAAAAATGTGACGGCAACCAAGATACTTAGCGAAGCTTAAGATTCAATCTGAATGGTATTAAACCCTCAATTCATTATATCTTAACATTCTTCCAATTTGAATATAACACGTGACGGCAACCAAGATACTTAGAAAATCTTAATGTTCGATCCGAATGGTATTTAACCCTCAATTCATTCTGTCTACACATCCATCCATTGTAAATATAAAAATGTGACAACAACCAAGATACTTAGCGAAGCTTAATATTCGATCTGAATGGTATTAAACACTCAATTCATTCTGTCTAAACATCCATCCATTGTAAATATAAAAATGTGACGGCAACCAAGATACTTAGCAAATCTTAATGTTCGATCTGAATGGTATTTAACCCTCAATTCATTCTATCTTAACATCCATCCATTGTGAATATAAAAATGTGACTGCAACCGATCTGAATGGTATTAAACCCTTAATTCATTCTGTCTCAACATCCATCCATTATAAATATAAAAATGTGACGGCAACCAAGATACTTAGCGAAGCTTAAGATTCAATCTGAATGGTATTAAACCCTCAATTCATTATATCTTAACATTCTTCCAATTTGAATATAACACGTGACGGCAACCAAGATACTTAGAAAATCTTAATGTTCGATCCGAATGGTATTTAACCCTCAATTCATTCTATCTTAACATCCATCCATTGTGAATATAAAAATGTGACTGCAACCGATCTGAATGGTATTAAACCCTCAATTCATTCTGTCTCAACATCCATCCATTATAAATATAAAAATGTGACGGCAACCAAGATACTTAGCGAAGCTTAAGATTCAATCTGAATGGTATTAAACCCTCAATTCATTATATCTTAACATTCTTCCAATTTGAATATAACACGTGACGGCAACCAAGATACTTAGCAAATCTTAATGTTCGATCTGAATGGTATTAAACCCTCAATTCATTCTGTCTAAACAGCCATCCATTGTAAATATAAAAATGTGACGGCAACCAAGATAATTAGCGAAGCTTAAGATTCGATCTGAATGGTATTAAACCCTCAATTCATTCTGTCTAAACATCCATCCGTTGTAAATATAAAAATGTGACGGCACAACCAAGATACTTAGCAAAGCTTAAGATTCTATCTGAATGGTATTAAAACCCTTAATTCATTCTGTCTAAACATCCATCCATTGTAAATATAAAAATGTGACAGCAACCAAGATACTTAGCGAATCTTAAGATTCGATCTGAATGGTATTAAACCCTCATTTCATTCTGTCTAAACATCCATCCATTGTAAATATAAAAATGTGACGGCAACCAAGATAATTAGCGAAGCTTAAGATTCGATCTGAATGGTATTAAACCCTCAATTCATTCTGTCTAAACATCCATCCATTGTAAATATAAAAATGTGACAACAACCAAGATACTTAGCGAAGCTTAAGATTCGATCTGAATGGTATTAAACCCTCAATTCATTCTGTCTAAACATCCATCCATTGTAAATATAAAAATGTGACAGCAACCAAGATACTTAGCGAAGCTTAAGATTCGATCTGAATGGTATTAAACCCTCAATTCATTCTGTCTAAACATCCATCCATTGTAAATATAAAAATGTGACAGCAACCAAGATACTTAGCGAAGCTTAAGATTCGATCTGAATGGTATTAAACCCTCAATTCATTCTTTCTAAACATCCATCCATTGTAAATATAAAAATGTGACGGCAATCAAGATAATTAGCGAAGCTTAAGATTCAATCTGAATGGTATTAAACCCTCAATTCATTCTGTCTAAACATCTATTCATTGTAAATATAAAAATTTGCCTGCAACCAAGATGCTTAGCGAAGCTAAGATTCGATCTGAATGGTATTAAACCCTCAATTCGTTTTGTCTAAACATCCATCCATTGTAAATATAAAAATGTGACGGCAACCAATATACTTAGCAAAGCTTAAGATTCGATTTAAATGGTATTTAACCCTCAATTCATTCTATCGTTACATCCTTCCATTGTTAATATAAAAAAAGTTACAGTATATTTGCAGCCCCAGATTCATGTAGTAAAGCCTGTTTTTTTTCGAACACTGAATGGTTTTAACTTACTTTTTTTCACTCTATCATACTACACTTCTCTTTTGAATATAAGACAGATCCGTCAAGAAAATTTGCAACCCAGACACTTGGGGCAAATGTAATTTTCACGAATCCTTGCGACTAAAGTAAAGGTTCCATCTAGCTGCTATTTACTTTATTCACTTTCCCAAACTACCCTTCCTTTGTATCTGTAAGACAGTTGCGGCCTGAACACACGTAAAGTAAACGTAATTTTCCCAAATACTTGCATCGTAAGGAATGGTTCAATTTGACTAGTATTTAACGAGCTTTTTTCACTTTATCATACCACCCTTCTCTTATGAATGTAAGGCAGATGTGGCACTTGTAATCTAAACACTAGAGGCAAATATAATTTTCCCGAACATTTGTAGCAAAGGTAAAGGTTCAATTTGACTGGTATTTATTTATAATATCCCTACTTTCTCACTGGAAAAAAACCGCATCAGAAATTCTTGCTTATTACAGACTATACTTGAGATGGCATCAAAGTGACGTCAAATCAATAACTAATCTCTAAAAATAGAAATAAAAGTAAGTAAAGTTGGACATGTTTCTGTAATGTTATGCAAGCATTTATATCGTTCTTGTGGATTTGCATACATTTATCTAAAGCACGTGATATGTAGAAACATCACAAAGTTGTCTGGCGGCCAATTTTATTACAAATTGTAAACAATTTTTAAAACTGCTGTATATTTAGCAGTTACAATATATCATGATACAATAATCTCAATTTAGATGATACAATATATCTCAATTTTTTTTTAAATAGTTAAGAAAATTTGCTGGTGTATTTGGAAAAAAGTCCATTTGAGTCTGTATTGCAAATTTACATTGGGGTTGCCATTGTATTTTTATTTATTATTCGTTGCAAAAATTAAACCTGAGGAAATATGAATGAATGTGTGTGGATATGAATGTGTATACGTATATGTGTGTTCACTACCTTGGCAGATGTTTCAAGTAATTTGTTTATTTTCCTATTATTTGAAATTGTTAAAATATTATTATGGTTTATTCTTTTATAGATAATTTTTGTGTTACCATATTTAATTTTAAATAGTCCGTTTTGTCCTTGAATTTAATAGGGGGGGGGATTAGAAGAGGCCTAAAATTAAGAGCCTAAAAGAGGCTTAAAACAGGCCAATAAGGCCTAAATAATGTACCTACATTTTTTTATTTTTTTTTTTTTTTTTTTTACAGTGGTTTTTGTTTTAAGTTTGTATTTTTTTTAAACAGATATTTCAGATTTAAATTACAATAAGTATTTTTCTTTTTATATATTTTCCTTAAATGTATTTTGAATCAATGTTTGTATATTCTTTTATTTTATGTGTTCTATTATGTTTCGTAAAGAACATAAATAAATAATTATTTACAGGGATCTCCCCATGACAGTAAATATTTGTTCTTCAAGACACCGATAATAAAATTTGAAAGTTGAAATACATTTTTTTTTTAATCTGCTCAAATGAATCCTCTGCAGACTCAAGTAAAAAAACATATTGGTCGACATCTTACGAAAAACGCCGATTCAGGAATTATTACAACAAAAAATTATAAAAGACAACATTTCTTTAAATCGATTCAACTTCAAATCTTTCCAGAATGTGAATATTAATGAGCCAAACCAGTGTGCAAATATTGCAAGAAAATGGACGGTTCAGGAACAATTGGCACAAGTTAAAAAAGAAACTTTGGCATTATTATAATAATTACATCTGCTAGGATCTACATAATTTGTTTGAATACAATCTTTTGCCCATCCCAGCATTGTCTTGTTATTTAAATTTGTCGACGCTTTTTCAAGTACTTCAGCGTATACTAGAGTTTTACGTCTCGTAATTACTTTTGGTTGGAAGTATATGACATAAAAAACACTAAAATATGTTTTTTTTCCATACAATTTTGATTAACTGTAAGGACACAAACGTAATGTTATAGCCATCTCTCCATGTCTGTTCGTGAGCGATCATTAATCAAAACAATAGTTCGGCCATGGGGATTAAAGCCGTGATTTCTCAAAATCGACTGTGAAAAGAGAACATTAATAACTCAACTTGTGTGAAAAATCGCAAGTTATCAAAAATTACGGTTCAGGGATAATTGGAAAGAAACGAAAATAAACCTTGGCCACAGTTTAAAAAAATCTCAAATTTAATCAAAAACTACTCAAGTTTAGACGCTATTTAAATATATTTTTGTTTTTTTAAACTCAGCGTCCATGGTTCATTTTCACGTTTTGACTGGTAATTACCGAACTAACATTTTTGATGATAGGTTCAGATCGTTATTATTTGGTTTTGAGAATAGGCGGGTGCAAGAGTTTGTGTTATGTTTGCGCACCGTTTAGCCTTATTGGGAAGCTGTAGCGATAATGATTTTTTAACCCGTATGCGATTATAAGGTAGGATAAGTATGGTAATCGCGAAAAATTCTACTTCCATTTTTTGACAGATCTTCACGATTCATGGTTTTCCAGTGATTATAAGGTAGGATAAGTATGGTAATCGCGAAAAATTCTACTTCCTGTTTTTGACAGATCTTCACGATTCATGGTTTTCCAGTGATTATAAGGTAGGATAAGTATGGTAATCGCGAAAAATTCTACTTCCATTTTTTGACAGATCTTAACGTTTCATGGTTTTCCAGTGAGTATAAGGTAGGATAAGTATGGTCGTTGCAAAACATTCTACTTCCATTTTTTGACAGATCTTCACGTTTCATGGTTTTCCACTGCAAAAAATTCTACTTCCCTTTTTTGACAGATCTTCACGTTCCATGGTTTTCCAGTGAGTATAAGGTAGGATAAGAATGGTCGTTGCAAAACATTCTACTTCCATTTTTTGACAGATCTTCACGTTCCATGGTTTTCCAGCGTCCTTGTCGTCTGTCCATAAATACGAAAGCGCCCACAAAATTTGAAATAGAGGCATGAAATTTGGTATAGGATACTATAGTATTTAACCCTATTGAAATTCAGAAAAATTGATTTTTGTTAGGGAAAAAACTCTCTGTCATCATCATCTAATAAAAAATAATAATAAGGAAAGAATATTTTTAGAACAACCCTCTACCCTCGAATACTCTAATAGCGTCAGAGTTGGAAAAGAACAAAATTTCATCAAGAGATACTGGATAAAAAATTTGAAAAGGGGATCTAACCCAGGGCTACACGAAAAAAGGTCTAGTTAGTACCCTTGGCATTGTCAAGCATGTACTCACTAAAATGAGCCCCTGAGGGTTCGTATTGAAAATGTCAATACGGCGGTCATTTTAAACCGTTTTTGTTCTCATCTCATTTCATATTCAATTAAGTTTTAAGTTAGATAAAAACTTGCAGATTTCAATTCCGCGAGTAAGTTCCTCTCTGCGATGACAAATAGCGAAGTTATTGCCAAAAATGTAATTTTTAACTCTGATTTCCCAAGTAAATTAATTACGTAAATCGGCCGAGTCGCTTACACGAGTGTAGCAAGTAGAAGCTTCTTTACAGATGTACAGTTTCGAGGACAGCCAAAGACGAGAGACACTGACAAAATCTAAGCTTGTGGAAACTTTGTAATAATATACACATCTATAACACCCGTTTGGCCCTCGGCGACGTCAAGAAAGTAAGTTAGAAATTCAAAAAAATTGTATGACATTTTGTTTTTAAAAACTTCCCCCAATACAAGGCCCAATAAACCAACTTTTGGGCTTTACATTTAGTAGATCTGATGGGGGGCTGAGTAAGTATCATGAAATCGTCATTAACTTGTTTTTGCTTACTAGAAGGTTAATGTAAATGTTATTACAAACAATATGAATATGTTGCCCTACAGTACGTATATTGTTTCTCTATCACGAACACTGATCTGCCACCGCCCTAACTAAGCAATGAAGCATGCAACCCCTAAATAACAGTCATTTAACATTGGCCTTGGACGTGTAACAATCTCTCTATACTCTATACAATCCAACAATATAGAACTATATTTTTTATTATCTAAATTTCACTAATCTACTTCGCGTTTTATCAACAAGTAATTTCCCAGGCGTCAAATCTTTTCAAGGAAGACGTGTTAAAACATTATTGAACAAGAAACTGTCATTTAAACATAATGGGAAATAATCGTACTACAGCCTTTACTTTACATTATTATCTTTACTTCTTTAACATATCCCAATACTAATAGTAATGTTTTAGTTCATCTTAAAACCAGGGACATAAGTCTTTCAAAAGTAAGTTAAAACTTTAAATGGTTGTAGTTTCGTTACTTGTTGTCTAATCCCCGAGAAAAATCAGCTGCTATTGGCATCGCTATTTATTTGTTGCCATAGCAACGGGTTTTCTCATTGTTGGCTAATTTCAAACACAGGAATCTAGCAGGTTACAACGAATTGACTTTTGTATTAAATCGTGACTTTACCTTTACAAACACGCATCGCACTGATTCAGTGTTGTTATGGGAGTTTATCAGCCCGGTTAAGAGAGTTTCGTACCCGCAACGGTTTGAGGGACGGACCGTGCAGTGTAGTCACACATAAAAAGCTTGTTAGTTTGAAACCTTAGCGTTTATAGGAGATATCAAGAGGCCAAGAAGATCTTCAATCGTAAGAACTGAAAGAAACAATTATTCAAAACGTAGTTGAGATAAATGCCAACACGCTAAGAAATGCCGGGAATAGCATAGAGGAAAAAATACTGCTTCTCCAGGAAGAAGGAATGGCAGCCACGTCGAACAACCTAACAAGTTTGGCTTTTGTTTTCATTGAATCTCGTTTGATTCCAAAGGAATATAGTACTTTATTTTCTTCTATGATAAAACCAAAACTATAGTCAATTGAAGTAAAACTTATTTTTAAGGCTTTCCTCCACCTCCGCCATATTGGATTCATCGCCCTTAAGATTTTATCTCGGAATTATTGTTGAAGGGTCATTTTAAAGATCAAGTGAACGCGGATCTTCTTCCCTTCTTTAAAAAATTGTAATATAGGGGACCTAATCATTAGTCTTTGAACAAATGGAGGGACATTTGTAAATATATTTTAACTTCGATCTTTTTTTGTTGGCCAATGTATAATATTTTTGAAAGGCTGCCCTCGCGTGGTTCGAAAGAGAACCAATCGGACGCGGGGGAATATAACTTTGAGCATTGCTGAGTGTGTCTTTTAAAACTAACAACAACATAGTAATTTATTCAAAACATTACGTAATGCCAAATATAACCATCGATGTTAATTATTAGAGCTAAACTTTCGTGATTAATTTATTTCTTTTATATTATTACTCACGTTATTCAAAAGGGTGTTGTCGAATTGGTCCGATGGTCAAAGGAATTCGTTAATCCTCCAATTAGAGAGGTCGAACTGGTCCGAGGGTTCGTGTAGGGGTGAGGTCGAACTGGTCCGACGGCATACAGGTTAGGTTAGGTTAGGTTATGTTAGGTTAGGTTAGGTTAGGTTAGGTTAGGTTAGGTTAGGTTATGTTAGGTAAAACAAATATAAATAAAACTCTTCTTGAACTCGATGTGCTCGCTAAATCGAAGAAGCCTTATCGTCCGCTCATATATTATCGGTCCGCTTTCTAACAATCGGACCAGTTCGACCGTGACCTAAGCAACAAAAATATAATTGGAATATTTTGACCATCGGACCAGTTCTGTACCACCCATTCAAAAGTATTAGCCAATTTAATTATGGGATTAATAGCATTTCTTTTTGTGACGAGTGATATTAATTACGTATACATTAGTTTGGGATTTTTATTAGGTTTTTATGTCCTGTTTTAGCAAATATCTATATAAATTCTAGCTACTGCGACCTCCTTTACGGTAATGAATACAGAACACGTTAGGACATTTGTATTAATTGCTTATGGAAACTTCTACATCAAAGTAGATGAAATGTCAACCAATTCTGCCCATAGATGTAATTTGTCACCATTTTATGATTGTATACTCGATTTTGTGAATAGTTGGGCAAATACTGTACGTTTACCAAAACAGTTAGTTTCTTTTTGTAAAGAAGTAAAAGAAAATATTGTAGTAGATTATTTTGTCTAATGTTATTTCAGTTAAATTTTAGTTACAACATAAATATAATTATAATTTATAAGAAATATCACACAATTACACACAGACCCGGTGAAGCAAAGGACCAAAGTTTAATTTTTGTTTTATTAAAAGCAGAAACAGAACTGCATTATGTCTTCCAACTCTATCATGTTCTGTATGCATGCTTGGCTTGTGCGTGTGAGTGTTATCTGAACCCCTTTTCATGAATTAATTTGTTTATTTGATGTTTCCATTTTTATAAGTCAGACAAATTATGAATATTTAGACAGTTGTTATTTAGTTTTAGTAAATTTATATTTTTATAAAACCTCTTCCTACCGTTTGAAAGTCTTCCTGGCCTCTTGACGTCTCCAACTGATTTTTTGTACTGACAGTTTGTTCTTTATATTACTCTTTTTTATTATATACAGTCAACATGGAAAGAAGAAGGGGAAAATATATTGAAAACTTTATAGAAAATTGTAATGGTGTGGACGAGTTCAATAAATAAATAAACCTTGGGACTAATGGAAGCGGTGCGTGTATAAAAGAGAAGACACTTACCTCTGTCTTTTTCAATTTGTTGATAATTGTTAAATTTTATAGAACCTTAGAAACAATAAAGTGTGAAAAAATATTCAATTAACTTTTGCACCCACCTATACAAAAACAAACCAAAACTAATCATCAGTAAAAATATCATTTCAAAATGAAGCTTGAGCTCCGCTTTTGAAAAAAAAAATATATATTTATATATATAGGCCTATATATATAAATAAATAAGAGTCTAATCTTGTTTCGCTTGTGCCATACAGTGTAAATCGTATTTGATTTAAATCGAGTTTTTATTGACGATAGTCAAAGTTATAATTTGTTTAATTATTATTTTGCTTAAAATATTGTACACTGGTTTGTGTTATAAAATGTCATATTTCACTAAATCGTTACAGGCGATTTTGAGAAAATCTATATTTTGTTTGTTTCTTTCTAATGACAACTAACCCCAATTTTTTAGTAATCAAAGTCCCGAAAATGACTAAAACGTGTTCACAAACCAAATTTCATTAAAATCAGTCTATCCGTTATAACTGTAGAGACGAAAGACGAAAGGATGACATTATTCTAAAATAATACTTTAGATATCGTGTTTTGAACCATCATACATATCTCTGTTTTACGTATGGGAGAAAATACGGGAATTGGGTTACGTGAAGACTAGAATTAGAGCATTCACAGCACGGAAATAAGTTCAGCTGTTTTTGTTATTAGTATGCATCCCTACGTCTGGATATCTTCCGGGGTACACCTACTATAGTGAATACGGACGTAGCATACCTAGCTGGGTTCAAGTAGTCTTGGGTTAGATACCTCTCCCATCAGATAACAGAGTATTCGGAGTTTAGTTTTTACTTACCCAGTTCTACATTTTAGTAGTCAGATTCTACGACTTATTGTTAATATTAATTATCAAAGCTGGTTGGTTATTAATATTAAGGGGTGCTTAAGATAGGGTTACCCACAAGTTCACCAATTTTCCCCATAATCCCCTCCCGTTACAAAGTTTGGTAAAACTATCTATAGGCTAAGTTTGCTAATCGTCAACAATTTCTACCTCTGTTTTTTTTTATAGTCACTTTTCATGACCTTAGGAAACCGAAAACTTTATTGGCATACCGTCTGTCCGTCGCCGTTTGTACGGATATACGGCGAAAAAAAAAGTAGAGATATACTTAATTCAGAAAACAACTGTTTTAAACAAACTTATCATAGTGGAAAAGTCTTAATCTCCCTATACAATTTAACATTTCCTACAAGGCCCAAGAGACCACCTATTGAGAAGCATTCTATGATAGGGCTGGGTAAATACCATGATGGCACCTATCAACTTGTTTTATATAAGTTGAGAGCTTTATCGTCTGTGAACAAGCAATAAAAAACGCCTCCAATTTGTTTTATGGTTTATGTAACCAAAGTTTTTTTACTCTTTCTTCTTTGAAGTGTTACACTTTGAAAAGCTGAACAAAAAGTACTAGGATTTTGGGGGGACACTTGAATTTATTATCGCTTCTTTCTTTGCTGTCTACAGCCTCGGATATATTGTTTTCAGGTCAAAGTCACTACGCCCACTATATCCAACCTACTTTGCTATGTGATGTAATAGCTCGGCCTTAGATATTTTTTTCTTAATTATTTTTTTAAAAATTGGCGACGAGAAATTTTGCAGGGTTTACGTGGTCTTTCAAAATTAAATAAAAACTTTAAGGGACTTTAGTTTATTTAACATAGAACAAATTATGAAATTAAACGGAATTTAATTTTAAAAACTTTAAATTAATCCAAATTTTGACTTGTTATTATTATGTAACTTCGACAGGTGCTCGAAGTGCCCGCCATTCTCTTTCCGGAGAAGCAGTAGTATTTCCTCTATGCTATTGTGTGTTTAAAGGTAAAGGTCACGACGGAATAAAAAATCAATTAATTAATTGTAAACTACTACAAGTTTACCACCTGCAAGTTTGGGGAAAATGGTGGACTTATGGCAACCATATTTACTCACCACATTATGTAATTCAGGTCCGTAGATAACTTTACTTGCCAAACCTAGACCTTTCTTGTGTGTACATGAAGTTTCGTAATTAATATGTGACTACTTCATACGTCTATGTTGCTTTATATCACAAACACGTGCACCCATATTAATAGAATTGGTTATGTGAGCATATATTGCTCATATCTTGGGTTTTTTTTTTTTTTTGTTTTATTTTGATAACTCGACATTTGGGGGCGGCAAAATACAAAATTAAGATTTTGTAAAATATGTGTTCTATTCAAGTAGTCTATAAGAAAATCAAAAAATGTATTGATTCCCATCTCTCCAAAAATTCCAGTTCCTAAGTTATATGTGTTTTTTTTATCGGTCGTTATGAAAGATGTAGTTTCCGATATTGTTCAAAAGTGTGATGAAATTTTAGGATTAATGTTCTAAACCCGTGTACAAAATCACATTTACTGTTCAGGAATTTGACAAACAGAAGAATCTCTGTCAATAAAATATCGTTTATAATACGTTCTACCACTAGCGAATAAAGTTTAATCCATTAAAAAACAAATATTTTTCAAAACGTCGTCCATGTTTCAATTTTATTTTTTGATTGACAACTACTGAACAGAAATTTTTATCTTTCTTTCGTGTAAAAAAACTAACATTTTATGTATGAGTGTTTGTGTAATTAACTTTGGTTAATATGGGAGCTATACAATTTACACAGATTAACATTTTATGTATGTAGTATTTATGTAATTAACTTTGGCTAATATGGGAGCTATACAATTTACACAGATTAACATTTTATGTATGTAGTGTTTATGTAATTAAATTTGGCTAATATGGGAGCTATACAATTTACACAGATTAACATTTTATGTATGTAGTGTTTATGTAATTAAATTTGGCTAATATGGGAACTATACAATTTACACAGATTAACATTTTATGTATGTAGTGTTTATGTAATTAACTTTGGCTAATATGGGAGCTATACAATTTACACAGATTAACATTTTATGTATGTAGTGTTTATGTAATTAAATTTGGCTAATATGGGAGCTATACAATTTACACAGATTAACATTTTATGTATGTAGTGTTTATGTAATTAACTTTGGCTAATATGGGAACTATACAATTTACACAGATTAACATTTTATGTATGTAGTGTTTATGTAATTAAATTTGGCTAATATGGGAGCTATACAATTTACACAGATTAACATTTTATGTATGTAGTGTTTATGTAATTAACTTTGGCTAATATGGGAGCTATACAATTTACACAGATTAACATTTTATGTATGTAGTGTTTATGTAATTAACTTTGGTTAATATGGGAGCTATACAATTTACACAGATTAACATTTTATGTATGTAGTATTTATGTAATTAACTTTGGCTAATATGGGAGCTATACAATTTACACAGATTAACATTTTATGTATGTAGTGTTTATGTAATTAAATTTGGCTAATATGGGAGCTATACAATTTACACAGATTAACATTTTATGTATGTAGTGTTTATGTAATTAAATTTGGCTAATATGGGAACTATACAATTTACACAGATTAACATTTTATGTATGTAGTGTTTATGTAATTAACTTTGGCTAATATGGGAGCTATACAATTTACACAGATTAACATTTTATGTATGTAGTGTTTATGTAATTAAATTTGGCTAATATGGGAGCTATACAATTTACACAGATTAACATTTTATGTATGTAGTGTTTATGTAATTAACTTTGGCTAATATGGGAACTATACAATTTACACAGATTAACATTTTATGTATGTAGTATTTATGTAATTAACTTTGGCTAATATGGGAGCTATACAATTTACACAGATTAACATTTTATGTATGTAGTGTTTATGTAATTAAATTTGGCTAATATGGGAGCTATACAATTTACACAGATTAACATTTTATGTATGTAGTGTTTATGTAATTAAATTTGGCTAATATGGGAACTATACAATTTACACAGATTAACATTTTATGTATGTAGTGTTTATGTAATTAACTTTGGCTAATATGGGAGCTATACAATTTACACAGATTAACATTTTATGTATGTAGTGTTTATGTAATTAAATTTGGCTAATATGGGAGCTATACAATTTACACAGATTAACATTTTATGTATGTAGTGTTTATGTAATTAACTTTGGCTAATATGGGAACTATACAATTTACACAGATTAACATTTTATGTATGTAGTGTTTATGTAATTAAATTTGGCTAATATGGGAGCTATACAATTTACACAGATTAACATTTTATGTATGTAGTGTTTATGTAATTAACTTTGGCTAATATGGGAGCTATACAATTTACACAGATTAACATTTTATGTATGTAGTGTTTATGTAATTAACTTTGGTTAATATGGGAGCTATACAATTTACACAGATTAACATTTTATGTATGTAGTATTTATGTAATTAACTTTGGCTAATATGGGAGCTATACAATTTACACAGATTAACATTTTATGTATGTAGTGTTTATGTAATTAAATTTGGCTAATATGGGAGCTATACAATTTACACAGATTAACATTTTATGTATGTAGTGTTTATGTAATTAAATTTGGCTAATATGGGAGCTATAAAATTTACACAGATTAACATTTTATGTATGTAGTGTTTATGTAATTAACTTTGGCTAATATGGGAGCTATACAATTTACACAGATTAACATTTTATGTATGTAGTGTTTATGTAATTAAATTTGGCTAATATGGGAGCTATACAATTTACACAGATTAACATTTTATGTATGTAGTGTTTATGTAATTAAATTTGGCTAATATGGGAGCTATACAATTTACACAGATTAACATTTTATGTATGTAGTGTTTATGTAATTAACTTTGGCTAATATGGGAGCTATACAATTTACACAGATTAACATTTTATGTATGTAGTGTTTATGTAATTAACTTTGGCTAATATGGGAGCTATACAATTTACACAGATTAACATTTTATGTATGTAGTGTTTATGTAATTAAATTTGGCTAATATGGGAGCTATACAATTTACACAGATTAACATTTTATGTATGTAGTGTTTATGTAATTAACTTTGGCTAATATGGGAACTATACAATTTACACAGATTAACATTTTATGTATGTAGTGTTTATGTAATTAAATTTGGCTAATATGGGAGCTATACAATTTACACAGATTAACATTTTATGTATGTAGTGTTTATGTAATTAACTTTGGTTAATATGGGGGCTATACAATTTACACAGATTAACATTTTCAGTAAAGCGACGATAAAATTGTCCAATAATATAAAATTAACAATTTGCATGGATTCAAAATTTCAAATAACTGGAACCGATGAGTTTCTCAATGTATTTAACGTTAAAATTTCAAATGACCGCCACTGTATTGTTCGAAGGTCGGCTACCTCTGTCAGACCAACATTCACTTCCTCGTAGTGCTATTAATAAGCATACTATCACTTGTGAAGAGAGATAATCCAGTCAATTAAGGAAATCCCAACAAGTTAATAAAATAAAATCTAACCTAGAGAATTGTATCATAATAACGTCGCTGGAACTCGACACTGGAATCTTTATCATTGTCATAAATAAAAATATTTACACACGAAGTATTAATCAAATTAACGGTCAAAAATAATCCACAAACTTTCTCATGTACCCATTCAAAATCTAAATTTTAATTTGTCACCAAAAATAACAGACGGTAATTTGTCAGGAAAAAGCAAAAATCAACAATGGAGGCTGAAATTGTTTTAAACAATATTTGCATACAGGGTGTTTCTAAATTACGTTCCAAAACGTCAGGATTGAAGTTAGTAAGAAAGTTTGTCCAACTAAAATTCTTAATATTCCGTCTGTCCGCCATTTCTATTTTTTTACAAAAAAAAACAACATATTTTTGGAATATAATTATCGAGTCCAAATTATTGGTATACACATTTATTATGTAATCTTTTATTAATGGCTTAAAAAATATAATGAGTTTTGTAAAAAACCTGGCGCTATTTAAGTATTCGATGGCTAAGGGTATCTTTTTTAAGTCCTCTCTTTCTTATTTTTGAAGCGATAAGGTAAAGGTTTCCGTCTTAAAAAGACAAGGAAAAGAAAGAAAGAAATAACAAAACTTCACATTGATTCAATTTACGATATCTGAATCACCAAAATCACTGTTAAGAGTAGTTTATCATATTAATCACCAATAGTAAAAATGACAAGAATCGTGTCTCAGCTCAAGCAAGACGTAAAATAACTGATTACTGTTTATCAAGTTTAATGCAATCCATCACCTATAAAGGTAATCGTGCTTTTACAATCACTGTGAAAAAATCACAGATCTATGAATATAACACAGAATACAGTGCTCTATAACCAATGACTACATAAATACTATACGACATGGCCATGTTAAATATTCTACGCTTATTCTTGAGTTGACCAATACCCGCTAGGGTGTGCTGCTAGAGAATCTGAAGTTGATGTGACTGGCGCTAGGTGGCTCTACGGTCAAACAATGTTTCAGGCGGGTAAGAGAAAACGCACTAATGCCACATATGGGACCAGAGATGCGAGGGAAGGTCGAGAATCGCTTATCTCAGCGCACGAACTGACAACACTGACTATGCTGACGGAAGTAAGTGAGAAGGTTTGTGAGAGAGAGGTCAACAGTTGTACAGTCTCAACCAAGTGGGATGCGTACAGTCAAGCACCTGCTGCTAGCGCTTTCTGATAGCTGTGTGTCAAACTTGTGACGAACAGCACCCGTAAAGCGTAGACTATTTCCCTATCCTATGTCGTGTCTTATAGTATTTATGTAGTCATTGCTATAACCAAAACGCGGGGAGCGATTATAATGAAATTTGGGATATCTTCATATTTTAACCCTAATTCCGGAACTTTTTTTTTGATAACGCAAAAATGGTAGCTGCCATTAAAACAAAATCCAAATTACAATTTTTTCAAATGATTTTCATCAAACTTTGGTATCTTGTATATGCTTCGATAAATGGAAAAAGTGATTCTCGACATACCGTCCGTGGGTTGTCTTTATCGTCTGTCAGTACATTATAACATGAATTTTGTGTAGAGAACTATTATAGTGTGCTCATATTTGAACCCTATTGAAATTAAGCAAAATCGAATTTAAAACGTTTTTTGTTCAAAACTCGTGTATTTTTCAACTTATAAATTGGACAACAATTTAAAGAATTCAGCCAAGGACGAATCACTGAGACGAGCGTAGTGAGTGTACGGCTTCGAAGTCCGCTAGAAGAAAGACACTAAAACGAGTGGAGACTACGCATCTATGAGGCTCGTTACCGTCCTTAGCCGGGGCCAAGAAAGTAATAATATACACGATTACCATACCCCGACTGGGTAAAATACCCCTTGATATACCCATTATTAAATCAAGACTTTAATATAGACTTATTATTTCAGTTTGTGGTTTTTAATTTTTAACACGGAATCAAAACCAAGTGAAGACAAATTCAATTGTCACAGTGTCTTTTGAAATCACCGTTAATCGCGCTTTAAAATAACTGCTATTGGGCGGTAGCATTCACTATGTTCATTATAATTGTTACATCATCATTATCTGTCTTTGGGTAGGCAGAACTAAAGGTAATTTAAAATCTCTGATTGTATTACATTGTTTGATTGGGTTGGGTAAGTAATATTTTAATAATACATATATAAAGTCGACTTCGTGGCGACATCGCATCGACCAGGTGTTAGCTCGACCTTCTCCGCTTCATGTGAACAACATTGAAAACTTGATATTTAGTGTAGGTACTCTAATATTAAGCGCCGCATCTTTCTGTTTTCCTTTTCCTGCGTTATTCCCATCCATTAAAATATTAAATATTTGAAGGAAATTGTTTAGTTTGTGTGTGAGAGAGAAGAGAGAAACGTCTCCATTTCCCTTTCTCTGGAACCCGTCCTTAACCTTTAAGTGTTCTAACAACAACATTCCTTTTTAACATTGTCCCTTTGTGAATGCAAAACGAGATAGCCTACTCCTACCGTCAAACCACACAATATTGTTTGTCTGTCATGTTGGGAACACTGAACTGTGATGGATGTCTATTGTTTAGCCCACCAACGCTTGAGTTTTTTGTAACCCACAAACTTGTCTTAAAACATAGGAATAATACTAACATAACAAGCTGTCTCTTAGTTTTACTTTCTCACACATACAGGAGTATAGGGATGTGATATATCTATTTTGAGTCTGTCTATTGTATGTGAAGTGTTATACTACATACAGTTTGTGTACAAATCTTGGTCACATGTCGGGAAATGTTTCATTTTTTGCATAAATCTAAAAACAAACACAAAATTTAGATTCAAAATCCGCTCTCTAACGATTTGATTTTTTTTTTTTTTTTTGCTAAAGAGAAAAACGTCTCGCTCATTATCGCCTTATAAAAAAGAAGAAGAAGAAGAAAATAACATAAAATTAAGGTCCGTAGCCCTAAACAATTTTTAATAGCGTCACGTTCGGGAAAAAATAAGAGTTGGTCAAGAGAGACGCAATGGGAAAGATGTAGAGAAGGATCTACTCCAAAACTACACGAAGAAGGTGTAAACCCAGCTAGGTTCTCTCGGGATTGCCCCATACTCACTAAAGTGAGCCTCTTAGAAGAGGATTTGATCAAATTTTGCTAAACTACAGCCTTTCTAGTATTGGCATGCAACACGCTGGCAGCGGCACTAAATAATCTTACTTTCCATTCAACCTTGCACCCACTAAACATTGGGCATCAATAGAAAGCTTAAGATCTGAATTTACATTTTCATATAACCAAAAGTCAGTGTTACACGCTGCTCTACTTGAGTCAACATTTTGTCTCAAACACAAGTCACATTTGTTTGTTTTTCAAGTCCATATTTTTGTTTAGTCTACTAAGATTGATAAATCGGTGTTTTTTTTTTTACTCTTGTAGTAATGCAGAGGGAGATATAGACCGTTATCTATGAAAGCGCATTTACCGAACCTTAACGAACCGTGAAGTATCTATTATAGATCAGTGTATTTCTGGTGGTATAGTAGAGATCCTGTATATTATTTGTCTAGGCAATCAACTTCCGTGAGGAAACCTACATTGCAAGTGCGTGGCATTTCAGTTGTTCTTTTGTAAGTGTAATTTTGGGAATTTATTTAATGAAAGTCAATACTTATAGTTTTGTGGATATATATATATATTACAGGGTGTCCCATAAGTAAAGTGCCAAACTCTGGGAAAAGGTTATATGGGTCAAAATAAAGAGAAAATCACGAATAAATCATTTTCCAAAAACGCTTCGTTTACCAGATATCCGCCATTTTGTATTTTTTACAAAATAAATGTTATCTTCAAAATACATATAAAATGTACGTAATAACTATTAAAAATGGAGACGCCAGCAATATTAAGGCGGACGTAACTTTTTGGTTTAAAGGTGAAAACATATCGCCCTGAAATAAAAACAGTCCAAAAACCAACAAAAAAAAAATAACCTAAAAATATCAACTTTCACCAACGGATACCAGGAACCCTGTGCCATATTAACCAACCTAACCTAACCTACTTTCCACTATTTTATATATATAATAACTTGATAATATAATCACAAAATTTTATTAACTATATTATATGAAAACATAAATATAGTTATTATGTTAACTCTGTTAAGTGTAGAATGCAAACTAGTTTCAGGGTTTATTAAAATTTAAATTACTACTAACTTAACACAAACGATGGGTAAGGTAAAGTCAGAAATAAATTACATCATTTTATTTGCGCCTTGAATCTGTCAACTTCAAAAGATTTTTCCGTCAGTTGTTCAATTTTCTAAATAATCTTTGGTGAACACCGTATAACAACCAACTTAAGGACTGGAGGAGAAACTACATAAATTCCCGAAGGTTTGGACATCCCCCCAGAGGGAATTACATTTGCTTAATAATTGTGTCAAATTAGAGCCCTTCCTTGTTACGCGACCTCAATTACACATGTTTTAAGAAAATCATTTTGTTATTTTCTAATTTACATGCAAATCGTTTATATTTCCTCCCATACTTGTCGTACAGAGAGAACTTTATAATGTTGACTTTTTACGAAATCATCAGTTTTTAGTCTTCTTGAATTTTCTCCATGTATTTCCTATAGCAGATAAGTTGATGTAGAAGGATTGAATATTTAAATAAAGCCTAAACTTCTTTTGTTGGCGCAATAATTTTTTCTTATTGAAGAAACAAAAGAATATAAAATAAAGATCCCTAGCGCTCGAATACTCCAATAGCTTCAGAGTCGAAAAAGAACAAGAGTTGGTCAAGAGAGACTTGATAGGAAATATGAGAAGGATCTAACCCTTCTAAAAGTTTATGGCACTATAGTAAACACGGGCTTGACTGTCTTGAGGGTCCTAGCTGGATCTACAGAATTGTCATGTAGTCTTGGGTTAGATCCTTCTCAAGTCTCTCTTGACCAACTCTTATTCAATTTTCGACCTGAACAAGAGGCAAGTGTCTAAAGCATAAATCGTACCTGATTGAAACGAAGTTTTTGAACATCGAGGTTGATTTTGTGCCCTGCCCCCATTCATGAACAGTTTTCTTTTACTTTTGATTTGTAACACTGATTTGAGTATTAAAATACACATTTCACGCAAATTTGAACGAATTAAAATATACGTCATTTATAACAGCTTCATTTATGATTTTATTTCAAACTACATTTAAAAAATATATATATATATATATATATATATATATATATCTTCTTTAAAAGCAAAAAAACCTCTATTAAATCATCGCCTTATAAAAAAAAAGAACATAAATAAAAACCCCTAGCCCTCGAATACTCTAATAGCGTCAGAGTCGGTAAAGAATAAGAGTTGGTCAAGAGAGGACTGATAAGAAAGATAAAAGAGAGGGACTATATGAAAAAGGCTGTGAATCCAACTAGGGTCAATTAAGATTGCCACACTTTTATTAACTTTATTGAGCTGCCGGCGGCTTCAAACTGGAATAATGGGTGACTAAAAGGTTTTTTCCGGTCTTATGAAAAAATAATTAATCAAAATGTAATCAATATCGTAAAAGCAGATTTTGAGAAAAAAATTTAATTTTGTGTTTTGGTTTAACGGCGATACTCCCAAATTTTAGTCCAGATGTGTTACACTATGCCATAGGTTCTTTCGTTTACAACTTTACAGACGACCCACATACATTATTTCCAAGGAGCTCATTTATAGTGAGTAAATAGCTGGATCTACATGAAATCTTGGGTTAGAGTCCTCTCTTTCATCTTTCCTATCACGTCACTCTTGACCAACTTATGTTTTTTACACGCTATTATCAGTTATTTACCTAAACGCCAGAGTATTCGAGAGGGCTGGATTTTTTTATTTTATGTTATTTCCTTCTATTTTTTACATAAGACGATGATGAGAGAGAGGTTTTAGTCTTTAAAGAATAAAAAAAGGAAAAATACATACATCATACCAAAAACTACTTTTTGGAACCTCAAAATAACGATTTTTTTATCCATAACATAACTTGTTCTATAAGCTTTATGAGGGTAAGAGAAAAGGATCAAATACAACTAAAATTATACCACATTACGTAAAAAAATTAAAAGAAAACAAAAAAAAACTTGATAGTTTACATCCGATTAGTAAAGAAAACATCGCCTGACCATCGTTTAGAAAGGAGAGTATGGAGACACAATAGCAGGTTTCAATCTGTCTTGAAGACTTAACTGGCTTCAAATCTCTCATAAACTATAAGCTAGCACAAACCTAACCGAACACGTTCTTGATTTAACTCCGATTTCTAATAGACATCGCACGCCGCCTCAAAATGAAGTAGGACGATAATAATACCAATTCTTTCATTTCACTATTTAATATGTCAAAAATATACATTCCAAGTCTTATTGAAAAACTCGGCTTTCTTACATTCAATCTGCTTTAGTCAATTTGGGCTTTCCTGATTCCTTGTGAACTTTTCTTTGCATTCATATAACCTTTCTGTTCAATTTCTTACATTTCATTTTTTATTTTATGTTTAATTTACTTTTTATTTTTTCCCAACATTATGAATTATTTTACAAAACTTCTTACATTATTTATCTGCTTATAACTATACAAATTATTTTATCATTTATAGTTTAAAAGAATTTGTTTTTCCTTGTTTAAAGGTAAAAACCTCTCCACCAACATCGCTTGATGGGCAACATCATGGTATTTATCCACCCTCATCATGCAATGCTATTACAAGCAAATCCTTTAAATATACCAAAAAGTTGGTTTTTTAGGTTTTGTAGGAAATGTTAAATTGTATTTGTAAATAAAATGTTTGTTACACAGGTTTTCTGAAACTCGTAATTTCGTATATCACTACTTTCTTGACTTCAGTTAGCCCCTAACGAGTCTCATAGTTTTGTTATATCAAAAGTCCCCGTTGATTCCGCTCGTATCAGTCCCTCGACTCTGGTGGGCCTTGAAGTGTTGCATAAGTGAGGAAGTTTCCACTCGCTACGCTCTCCTCTATCCCTTCTCCTAACTATAAGAATATCACTAACTTGCTTGACTTCAGTTAGCCCCTAACGAGTCTCATAGGTGTGTATATCAAAGTCCCCGTTGATTCCGCTCGTATCAGTCCCTCGGCTCTGGTGGGCCTTGAAGTGTTGCATAAGTGAGGGTGTTTCCACTCGCTTCGCTCTCCTCTACCCCTTCTCCTAACTATAAGAATATCACTAACTTGCTTGACTTCAGTCAGCCCCTAACGAGTCTCATAGGTGTGTATATCAAAGTCCCCGTTGATTCCGCTCGTATCAGTCCCTCGGCTCTGGTGGGCCTTGAAGTGTTGCATAAGTGAGAGTGTTTCCACTCGCTTCGCTCTCCTCTACCCCTTCTCCTAACTATAAGAATATCACTACTTTCTTGGAAGGTTTTACATTTTTTATAATAACTTCGCTATTTGTCATCGTACAAATGTGGAATTAATATCAATACATCCAGAATTGAAATCTTCAAATTTGTATCTAATTTAGTGTGTTTTAAGTTAAATAACACATAAGATTTAAACAAAAAAAC